>CM041298.1:89259698-89787198 GCA_023052935.1 Piezodorus guildinii
TTCTTCTTTTAATTTAAATGAATTAGGAGTTGAACGATGCTAAAATGAAGTTTTAATTATTACAATTTGTTTCAAATAAAATAATCAATTGGATAACAAACATAATTTACAATGAACTTACCTAAAATAAAGAATTGTTTAACAGTCCTTTGATTAATACATTTAACTGACATTACAGAGGTATAACCTCCCTTGGTGGAATATTTACACATGATAATGAAATCGAGAATAATAAAATTCTTTATTATATATATATACTTTAATTGAGTTGTTTTTGTTAAAGGAAAAATTTAATTTTCTGTAATCAAGTCATCAAAAAATTATTCCAGAATTTTGAGCGTAATATAGACGTTTAATATACTGTTGTAAAGAAAAAGAGTTTAGAAAAGTCAATATATAATAAAAGTGGTACTCACTACGTTTGATATAGCATGCTATTTGTGTTATTTTGCTAAACCCGTCGAGTTTCTACAGTTATTTCCTGTATAAAATTGATGGGTTCAGCGCAATAGCACAAATAGCATGCTATAGCAAACGTAGTGAGTACCCCTTATATAAGTCGTACGTGTTAAAGGAAACATACTACAAGCGCATTAAGTTATGAACATATGCTACTTTTGAGGATGGTTATCGTAGTTCAGTTTTGCCAGCGTGCAGTATCGTACAGATATATTCTTCCATAAAGTACAAAACATTTTAGAAAAATGAAGCATTACGTACTATATCGTGCTGAAGTTGTTAAATTAAATGAAAAATTGTTATAAATTCATCAACTAATATTGTTAATAATTATCTCTACTATTAGATCATTTCAGGATTTAGTTTACAGATGTGCTACTGTAAACTAAATGGGACTCCTATGAAACAAAATTATACTTCATAAGTTCATTTCAGATATAAAATATTAATAAAAGGAACCCTTTCACTTAACAAATAAACTTTGAACAATTAATGTTCCTTATTTCTCCTGATGATTAAATTTAATATTTTGGAGAGAAGTGAGAATGGTTGACTGTGCGATTATGTGGGAGAAGTTAGTAACGGTACGTACTCATATCTGATTTAAATATCTCCCACCTCTTTTTTTTTTTTTTTTTTTTTTCAATATTTTTATTGATATTTACAACTGTATTTTGTAATGCAACGAGTAAATCTGCTTGTAATAGTAAAATACATGGATAAACATGAAGAGAAACTGCCCATTGGCAGCACTCTAATACTCAATCTAAACAAGAAGGTCTCGAGGATATCTTCTTTTCAGAAGCCTCGGAGGGTTATCATGGATGAAGAGGAAGCTAGGATAGAAGCTAGCGGATTAGAGTGGGAATGGTGTTTTTCATGGAAGGATTCATATCTGGTTCGGGCCAAAACAGTAACATAAGGAACATCAAGGTCTTTGTGGATGAGTTTATTCGTGACAAAGTAAGAAGCATTGAGGATTTTACGAAGGATTTTGGATTTTATGGATTGGATACGAGAGTAATTAGATGGTTCGGTAGAGCCCCATAGCTCAATTCCGTAAGTCTAGAGAGGTCTTATAATAGTCATGTAGATGAGCATTTTGTAGTTAAGAAGAAGGTTTGATCGTTTGTCTACTTAGTGTTGAAGCAGCCGAAAACGGTGAGCGGTTTCTTCTCGTTTTAATCTTGTATGAGGCACCTCTTTTTTAAAATTTTAATTTTCTGTTATCTAATTATTCACCTTTTATTAAATTTATTTTGTCTCCTTTTGTTTCTAATTATTTTTTATATTTGATTTGTCATAACTATCAATTTAATTTGTTTTTAATTATCAGTATATGGTTTTATAGCTCTGAAGAAGTCCCTATAATTTAGGCCGAAACATCGGCAACAGTATTTTGTTTATTAATTTATCGCCACTTTATTCTTCTATGGCTAATCGGATGATGCTACGAGGGGAGTCCTAAATTTTGCCTATCCAGGTTTTATTAGGATAGGAATCTTTAACGAGTACCTGGCGTCGCAGTGGGACCACCTTTTAACGTCCCCTCCAAAGGACGGCATAAATAAGGATTTTTTTACTTCCGTCAAAAAATCCTTGGACCACCTGCGGGTTTGAACCTGTGACCTCAGGCATAGGAGGCTTGTTATGCTAGCCACCCAGCTACAAGTGATCGCCACACCAGTTATTTAAGTTTATACTTAATTTTGTGTTCTTTTGACTGCATCCTGGACTAACTTCTCCCACATAATATTTTCTCGCAGGGTGCACTTTTCGTTATGATAAACTCATAATATCAAAGTGATAAACTCTTAATTGGCCAAACTATAAATATACATAATTATTTATTTATTTATATATTTACTATTATGTATTTATTTATTACTATTGATTTATAATGTTATTATGTACCTAAGAGATGGATTCTCCCCTCCGTTAAGGAAACATACATTAGTGGTGTATTAATTATGTTTGTTTAAGTTCCGGCTAACTTTGCGAGCTTTTATCAAGGCAATTAACAAGATAGGAATAATGAATGATGTTTAGGCTCTTCTTAAAGGTTTTCATTAAATTTTAATACAGAGCACGTTTAATTCCGCACCTACATACAAATTGTGAGAATTAACCAGAAAACATTTTTATGGAGGTTCTATTATATTTCAAGCTATGAGACAATTCATAATATAAGAATTTCTTATTTTTCACTCATAAATGATCATGAAAATTAAAGGTCGCTATTTATTTTGTTTGTGATTCAAGGCGTGATACTCATAGGCCATCAACAGCTATGAAGTCATTGTGATTATTTTATTTATATAAATATGATTTATTAAAAATTGTCCAATAAGGAAAAAAAAAATGTAAAGGTTGTGTAAATAGCAACCCAATTAAGTTGGGCAGCATCACTTGTTTAATAAAGTGTATCTCTCTCTCTCGCTTAAATCTAATTATTTAGGTTTGTATGAGATTCGGTTTATACAATAGACAAGTGAATATATAAGAATAAATAAATAAGAAATAATATTAAAATGATAGCAGTCACTAGATAAATAAAATAATATAAATTTGTGAAAGATATATTTATGATACAGAGAAAATTATTCAATTTAACGGAAATTATGCTATTATTTGGAAATAACCCAAGTTTTTTGCGGAGATATACGCTTTACATTCCTTTGGTTCAAACTACCAGGTGGAGTCTTTGTGTTTAGGCCAGGGAAAAAAATAAAAGCGAAACTGAAGATTAATGGTAAGTTGGTTCCGTATATGTTACAGTAACATATCCCCAAATACAGACAGCTGCTACAATGCAAATCTTCAATCCATTCCCAGGATACAAGATCCCGTCTTTCCGACCTATTTACATCTTACCATAGAGCCAGAATTCATAGGCACTCTTTTTTTGCAGAGGCCAATTGTTTCTGGAATACTATCTCGTCAACGATCCACCATACTCCTTTCCTATCGACATTCAAATCCCTCTACCAATTCCTTCTTACTTATCTTAAATGTGTTAATAAATTTAAGTAATCCAATTATAATAATTGAATCTTGTTCAAGATCAGTTGTGATTGTTTATTTTATATACATTAACAACAACATATATATATATATATATATATATATATATATATAAAAAAAAAAAAACAGTATAAGAAAGCATTTTTTACTTCCTCTAAAAAAATCTAGGGCCATCTTCGGGGTTTGAACCTTGGGCATAGAAGGATGTTTAGGTGACGTTTTGGTGACGGAAGCGGTAAGTGAAGTCCTAGAATGATACTGAATTATAGGAAACCACCTGCCGCATCGGTGGCATGTATAAACGCGTGTATTATAAGCGCTCTTAGATGCTAGCCACTATACCACAGGTGACCTTTAACATCATAATTTCATAACTGCATTTAAAAAAAATAATCTCTTCAAAATGCACATTTTCACAAATCTCTGCGACCTAGTGGTTATGAGTTGGAATTTTTATATATATATAATTTCGTATATAATTTTATTTATAAAAAATATATATAATTATATGATTATGACTGGCTGTTTTTCTAAGGCAGCGGTTGCTTTAAAAACTAGATTAATTTATATATTTGATGTATTTAAGAACTATGCTTTTTAATTTCTATTCTGTTATGCATCTCGAGGACTAATCAAACAATATATAAATGATAAGGGAAATTTTTTTAAATTCATTTATTGAAATTTACAACTGTATGTTCATACATCAAGTAAATATGCTACAATGATAATACACATGAAGAGAAACTGCCCATTGGCAGCACTCTAGTAGTGAATCTACACAAGAAGGTCTCGAGGCCATCTTCTTTTCAGACGCCTCGGCGGATTGGAGTGGAAGCAAGGATTGAAACTAGTGGATTAGAGTGGGAGTGGAGTTTTTCATGGAAGGAGTGATACCTGGTACAGGCTAAATCAGCAATATATGGAACATTAAGGTCTTTGTGGATGAGTTTGTTGGTGACAAAGTAAGGAGCGTTAAGGATTTTGCGAAGGATTTGGATGTAAGGATTGGATACGGGAAGAGTTTGATGGTTTAGTAGAGCCCCAAAGCTCAACTCCGTAAGTCCAGATAGGCCTTATGATTGTCACGTAAATTAGTCTTTTGTAGTGAAGAGAAAGGTTAGAGCGTCTGTCAAGTAAATGTTGAAGTAACCGAAGTCGGCGAGCAGTTTCTTGTCTTTTCAGTCTTGTATGCGGATTCCATGTAAGACGTTTGTCAAGCAGGAGGCCTAAATAACGGATCTGTTCAACAGGGACAAGCGGAATATCATTAAAGGACACTGTAGGGCAGGATGTCATTGGTTTACGACGAAGTGTAAAGGTAATCTGGTGGGATTTATTGGAGTTAATTTTCATTCTCCAATTCTGACACCATACCTCAAGGTCTCTGATGTGGGATTAGAGGTTTTGAGAGGCAATACTAGGATCGTTATTAACTGATAGCACGCAATTGTCATCGGCATAGGTAGAAAGGAATGTGTTAGGATGGGTTGGGATATCAGCTGTATAGACCGTGTAGAGAATGGGTCCTAGGATACTGCCTTGAGGAACACCAGCAGACTGAGTAAAAGTGGATGAATAGGAACTATTGTGGTTGATTTTAAAGGTTCTATCAGAGAGGTAGGACTGGAGGATGAGGAAGTATGTTGGATGGAGGAATTTACCGAGTTTGTACAGCAGTCCCAGACTCGGTCAAAGGCCAAGGGAAAATTAAAAAAATAAATAATTGTAGTAAACTCAAGTTTATATTTTTCCCATGGCACTTCTACCACTTATTCTTCCAATTATCGATCTTGTCAGAGACACAAAAAAAACATGAGGATATATATGTTGGTTATTAATTGATGCAGTCGCCCTGTTTATCTCCCAGCTGGACGAGCGGCCCGTCGTTTGAAGTGGCGACTACTGTAGAGCTGCCTGATTGCATAACGTATCACCCTCTGAGTCTAAGCTTAAAGGCGTCCTCTTGTAGGAGTTATGTTCCTGCCTTGTAGACAGTCGGGGTGTCGAGCCGCTAACTCAATCGCTGAGTCACTGCTGAGGCAGTAATAAGAAAATTGGGGCCAATTTATTTTATTTATGTATTTATTCCACCTAACAATGACGTATTCCGTTTACAGAGATTAGTAGATTCGTTGGTTGTTTTTACTTTGGCAGAAAACTTCTTCAATCGATGTGAGATATATAAATTTTAGAAAATTGATTAATATTAGTGAAAATACATAATCATTATAAATATTATTTTATAAGAATAAATATAATAATTTAGGTTCAATGATAACAAAAAAAAAAAAAAATGAAATCCAGTCCCGGTTTAAGGCGGGAAATGCGTGTTGATGTTTTATTTATTTAACGTCACTTTATGCTACTATGGCTAATCGGACGATGCTACAGTGGGAGGCCTAAATATTACCTATCCAGGTTTTATTAGGATAGGGATCTTTAACGAGTACCTGACATGGCACAGGCTCGGGACCACCTTTTAACGTCCCATCCGAAGGACGGCGTAACTAAGGATTTTTTACTCCCATTAAAAAATCCTAGCACCACCTGCGGGTTTGAACCCGTGACCTTTTGCATAGGAGGCTGTTACGCTAACCACCCAGCTACAAGTGATCATGGGAAATGCGTGTTATTATTCAGTTGCGAAATCACTTAGCTCGCGGCTTCTGTCTAAAAACTTAAAGGTTAGAATTTTTGAGAACTATTATTCTTCCTACGGTGCTGTACGGATGTGAAACGCGGTCACTTACTTTGAATGATGAACAAAGTCTTAAGGTTTTCGAAAATAAATTACTGCGTACAATTATTTGGCCCAAATAGAGAAGTTTAGAAGAATGCATAACGTGGAATTAGGGAGCTTGTACCCTGTGTATATAATTGACTTGATAGCATCGTGGGGACTGAAATGGGCGCGTAAAGTTTTTAGGCTCAGTGAGAAACGGATTTCGAGAAAGTTTGTATTAGTTGAACCGACTGGTAAGCGTCCAATAGGTAAGCCGAAACGTCGATGGGAGGATTGTGTTAAGGCTGATCTCGGGAGCTTGGGCTTCATCGATGGTCATTGGACGAATCTGTGTGGGCAGTGTTTGGTTGTATCGGTATCGAACCTACCTAAGCCTATTATTATAATAATATGGGTTAAAAGATATTAAGTTAATTTGAAATGAATATGTAGTAAATTATGTTAGAGGATAATAAAAATCGAAATGAATTAATAACAAAAATACAAATAATAAAGAGGAATAAAATAAAAATTAAACTATTAAAAGGATTTGTGAAACAGTATATTTTGAATACATATTTTTTTTTTTTTTTTTTATGAAGTTAGTAAATTGATACGTTGATCTCTAGAATATTTATACCCATAAATTCATTCCAGGTGATTTTACAGGAAGCGCAAAAATATTTCAATAACTTAATACTAAACAATTTATTTTATTTTTTTCCTAAACTTTATAATTTTTTTTTACTTTATTAATAACATTATAATCACGTTATGGAAGGGAATGATTGTTTGTTTATTCATTTAACATCATTTTATGCTTCTGTGGCTAATCGGACTATGCTGTAGGGGGAACGCTAAATAAGTTTTTATTTATATTATATTTTCACGGGTTGGACTCCGTAATTCTTCTGTTCGTTCTCAATTGTTCATTTTTTTTTTTTTTTTTTTTTTTTTTTTTTTTTTTTTTTTTTTTTTTTTTTTTATGTCGTTCTAATAAAACCTGGAGGTTTTGTTTTACATTCACCATAAATGATCTTTATTTTGTACTAGTTAATTAGAATTTTACTTCAGAATAGTTATATAAGAGTTCCCAATCACAGCAAGATGCTATCGTTTTGAAAAAAAAACAAAAAACTAATTAACACTCCTTTTGCAGACAAGGTTAGTAATTAAGATGAAATAACAACTGAACTACGGCGTAAGGAGTGTTGAAAAATAACAAATTTTAAACGAGCTCATTAACATAAAAGTAGTTAAAACAATTGAAAAGTGTATTGTGATTGAAAAATAAATATGCGTATTATCCTAGGAAGATATATATTTTTTTTTTTTTAGAACACACACACACACACACACACACACACACACATATATATATATATATATATATATATATATATATATATATATATATATATAAATTAGCTCTTATATTTTATTTTTTGTACTCTTGAAAATGGCCTAAAATTTAATCCGAAACTTAGGAACAATAGAAAAAGTTTGTCTGAAAGGAAGCAATTATAATTTTTTGAATACAGCATTCCTTAAAAATGTTTATTAAATTTAATAAGTTAAATATACCAATACGTAAAATTTTAATAATAAAATCATAAACTGTTATTAGATTTACGATAAAAAACACAATCAATGGATCAAGTCATAGGGTCATGTTCAATAATGTTAATGGAAGTGTATTAAAACTAAATTTAAACCCATAAAAACTGCTATTTTAATATAATATTTATGTATAAAACCTTAACGGTGTTTAGGCTGGTTCCAATGAAACCTTATGTTTGAATGAATATAAAATAGGGGTGAATCAAAAATTGTTTGGCTCCTGAAGGTGGCGTATTAGCCAAAAAGTAGTGCAATTTTAAATAAAGTGGTGGGGTTATAAGACTTTTAATTCCGACCTTCATCTAAATTCATCAATACTCTAGTAAATCACTTAATTGAAGAGGTCCTATGACTGTACCCCAACTTAATTTTTATAAAAGTTCTTAAGTTGATTTTTGTAAGATGTATTTTTGGCCATTCCCAAAAGAAGTTTTTATGATATCACTGTACATTTTACTACTCTTTCAACCTCCAAATTACTTATATCATTAGTACTTTTTTTTTCTAAAAATGGCTTATCCATTTCTCTACATGTAATATTTGATCAGCAGTGTCGTCTAACTTCACTTAATAAGGAAAAAAAAATATTATTTTAATAATTTAAACATTAAATTAAACAGCACCTTTACTGTTCAACATAGTCCTAAATGCGGTTATGAAAAGATCAGGGCTGATGTCACAAGGAACGATCTTTAATAAGATGACACAAGTCATGGCATATGCAGACGATATTGTCATAGCAGGAAGAACTGAAAAATGTATTAAAGAAGTTTTTACAGTGCTTGAGACAGGAGGAAGAAGGATGGGCCTTCAGATTAATGAAGACAAGACCAAAATCCTAATCTTGAGGAAGAAAAAGCCAGCTCGCCCACAGAGACACTACGTAGTTGCGAACTGTAGATTTGAATGTGTCAACAGTTTTAAATACTTAGGATCGATGATCTAAGCTAAGCTAGCTTGGATGAGGAAGAAGAAATAAAGCAAAGGATAATGACAGCAAATCGTCCCTATTTCAGCCTGTCCAAACTTTTTAAAAGTAGACTGCTCAGTCGAACAGCCAAGAGCAGAATGTATAGAGCGCTCGTCCGACCCGTGTTGACATATGCATCTGAAACCAGGACTTTGACCGCATTGACAGGTTTGAAAGAAAAATTCTTAAGCGTATTTACGGGCCTGTAGAGGAGAATGGTGTGTATCGACTTCGAAAAAACAGAGAGCTGTACACATTTTATGACGAGCTGAGTGTGTTCCAGTTTGTAAAAGTGCAGCGGATTAGATGGTTGGGCCACATAATCAGAATGGGTGAAGAAAGGACAGTGAGAAAACTGTAACTGAGAAAGTCCGACGGAAGAAGGCCTCTTGGAAGACCGAAGGGGAGGTGGAAGGACAGCGTCTCCGAGGATCTGAAGAAAGCGGAAGTATCTGTGGTGAGGCCTGCTAACGACAGGGAGGACTGGGGAACAGGTAGTGGAGCTGGCCAGGGACAGCTTTGTGCGTCTGTCGCGCCGATAATGAATGAATGAATGAAACATTAAAGTCAAATTTTAATTTATCTATTATTTTTAATAAAGCTCTATTTAATTTAAATTTATTTTCACGACTTGGAGAGTGGATGCTAAGAGCTTGTTATATTTATTTTATCTATTATACTTGCTTAGATATTGTTTATATTGGCGACTTAACGTTAAACTTAGGACTATGATACAAAAATCGTTTTTGGAAAGTTTGGAACAATACGAAAAAACGTTTTTTTTCCTGAAATATTGCGGTTTAAGAAACATAATATTTTTAGATTAACGAAAAATGTGTAGACAATTATTTTTTTTAACCGAATATACATTCTTACTGGAGAAATCCATAGAGAATACCTGAAAAAGGGAGACCTTAGAAGAAATGATTGATAGTGGCTAAATAGACGGCTTTATAGAGCGCGTTTTGAAAAAACATAGATTTTATCAAATTATTTTGTAGTAAAATGATTGAAAATCTTTCATAAGTAATGTAATTCTAAATTTTTGGTGAGAAATATTTTTTTTACAAATTTTTTCAATAATAATAAGAAATATAAGTTAAACACAATAAATATTTGAGAAAAAGAATGTTTTTAATTTTTTTTTTCATATTGTTCCACCACTTCAAAACATTCATGTGAATAGATGAATATAAGAGACGTTTTCTAAAACAAAATCGGTGATTTGACACTTTTCAAAAAGGTTGAAAAAATACATATTTTGGATTTCATTCTCCCGCTAAAATTTCCCTTATCATTTAAGAATCATGATCATGTCATTTTTTTTCATACCTCTGACTCCTGAGAATCTGAGAAAAAATAATCTAAAAATTTCAAATTTTACTATTTAAAAAAAATCGAAAAAAGAGGTTTTTAAAAAAAAATCTCGTAAACCGTTTGAATTGAAAAGCAACAGATGTAGGTGAATTATTTTATTTTAGTAAAAAAAGCCGTGAGGATAGATGTACTATCCTATCCCTGCTACACCATTTATGTCATCAATGAGGGTAAGTGAAAGTCGTGTGTGGCACACTCCAGATTTTTTTTCTTTCATTAAACCATTTTCATTTATCCGTATGAGGTTTAGTGCCTAGATTCGACTCTACGCTTCTATGAGCACAACTTTTCTACACAACAGATTGTTTAAAAAGAACTCTGGAACAATGCGCCTGCACTATAGGAGGGAAGTACCAAAGCACTAGTATCTAGACTAGGGCAGAGCAGATGGTCACGACTAGAGGTGAACGAACTGCAGCAGTACCAGGTTCCTAACAAGCTCCAGTAACATGGTTTTGAATACAAAAAGCTAAGGGTGTTATTGAAGAAGGAAGGCAAGATATACCTTAAGGGACCCGCAGTCGGTCCTATTACGGCCATCGTTTAATTAACTCGAGAAAACCAGAAGCGGATTATATTTTATAATAGTTTCCCTTTTAACTTTTTATTTTTGAGTTCTCTATTAAAGCGACTGTTTCATTCTTTTTTAGATGGAAATTCATGTTAATTCTTCTTAAAATGAGTTTTAAACCGACTTTATTTATATGTATTTTCCCTCCTAGAGGACCCTATTTAAGGAAGATTAAAATGACCTCATAATTTATAACTGTTTGAAACTTGCGTTGTCTCTAAATAAAATGTAATATTAAAAAAAAAAAAAAATCTAGGACGTAGATCACACTACTTTAAATTACTTGTCTACTTAATATAAATAATAAAATACATGGAAAAATCTATTATCTATATATGGTAGAAATTATTTATTAATAAAATAAGTTTTTTTTTTATTTATTTTTTTGTTTTTATGGCACATAAGGGGAAGAAATAGTGTGGTATAGCGGACAGGACACTAGTGTACTGTTCTCCGTGTCCCGGGCTCGAATCCACTGAATTTTCCTCGTATTTTTTAGGGTTTTCTCCTGCCTCGGAAGATTTGACTGTTTCCACACTATAAAGTATCGCCGCTCTCACTGCAGTACTGTATTGCCTTATTTTTGCATTACAGGACAGATTTTAGTTGTAAATGATTTTTTTTCTTTTTTAAAAATTTATTTAAAGAAACTTACAACTGTATTATATAATAAAATACATTAAGTAAATGTGTTAATTAGTTAATTAATGGGCTTCATACCCCACGTACCCAGTGTGTAGCACTTCAGTGTTTATTTAATACAGTACGTCACGAGGCCATAGTTTTTTCAGCCGCCTCGGGGGATAATCAGGAATAGATGGTAATGAGAGTCTGCGGACGAAGTGAGTGGACGGGTAATTTGGGATTAAAGGAGATATGGGATATTAGTCTTAATGGTTTATTTTATCGGTGACAAAGTAAGGGGCATTTAGGATCTTTCGGAGGATTTTGGATTGCAAGGATTGAATGAAGGAGGAATTGGATGGTTTGGTGGATCCCCATAACTCAATCCCGTATGTCATAATAGGCCTAATGATAGGAATATAAATTATTTTTTTGTGATATCTGGAAAGTTTTTATCGTTTTTTAAGTTAGTGTTGTAGTAAACTGTAATTACGAGCGGTTGTCGTTTCAGTCTAGTGTGAGGATTCCAAGTAAGACGTTTGTCTAGATCGAGTCCTTGGTACCGGATCTATTCAACTGAGGTGAGTGGAATATTGCTCTAGTGGGACAGGTTTTCGACGAAGGGTAAAGGTAGTAAATGATTCTAGTAGCAAAGTTCAGTGTTTCCAGTTTGGCCGTTTGTTTTTATTATGCATGAGCTATCCATTCCATTGCTAAATATTGTTTCCTCTTGGAATTTAAACGTGTTAGTTACTATTTCTTTGTGTCCAGTCATTTATTGCAGAAGTATACATGTTACTTCCACTTAACTTTATATGAAATTTATTGTAAGGGAAGGTATTGCGATTGTGTTTTATTATTGCTGACGGAAATGAATGGTCAGTTATTTTAAAAATCTAACGAAGGATGCTCTAGATGAAGAAAATGCGATTGTTTAGCCGTGTCATAGGATTTTAATTAAAGTAATATCTATCTGAAATTAATGGAAACATTATTAGATCTTAATGTAATGAAGATTTTTTTTTTTTTTTTTTTTTTTTATAGAAGTTAGTTGGGGAAGTCGGTTATGCGGACTTGAATAACTTTTTTATGGTCTTTCAAATTTTCTAAATTTAATTAATTTAATGTCCAACGGAAATCCTAGTTATTATTTAGTTATTAGTAACTTAAAAATAATACTCCTTGCCATTTCGTTTTATTAATCTGATTCTAGGTCAAATATTTGACCTACGAGAATATTGATAAAACAAATTAGTTCTTAATTATAGTTGCTTCACTCTTTCTCTTTTCACCCCACTCTACACTGAGAGTAAAAATAAATATAATATATTCATTTATTAAAACTATATCATTACATTATTAATATTTAAAAAAAATATGTATATAAAGCATTCTTGCTTTAGCGAAATAACATTATAACCAAATATTATTTTTTCAACACATATTAGATATTCAAATTTCTGTTTAAGGTGACAGTTTCTCATTAAAAGTTTGTCAGCCATCAGCTTTTTTGATAGGTCTGACATGTTACCGATATTTTAAATAATCATATTCATGGTATGTGTCAAGCTGAACTGAGGGGTGTCTGTTGTTTGACGATAAGTTAAATTGATACAGTCTTATTATGGTTCCATATGGTACAAAGAATTCATCAGCACTTAAAAATATATATTAATTATTATCTACAAAAATCAATTAGTTTTATCCGTTAATCACTATTACCTTGACTTTATTTATATATGATATAACATTTTTTCTGTAACATTTAGTATCCATCGGTATATTATACATCATAACGTAGGAGCAAAAAAAATAAAGAAGTTCTTAATGAGTTTTTAAATGAACAAATCCGGAAAAACTCCCTACTACCTAAATTATAAACTTTACTATCTTCATCATTGAAACTTTATTCCAAAAACAATTTTTCTTTTTTTTTTGTTACAACTTTATTTATTTATTCCTTATCAGCTTCTCGCAACTGTACATTTATTTTGATAAATTACTTTTGTCATTTATACTTAATTGATTTCCCTATTTATACAGTTTATTTATAATTACTATTATTTATTTATTTCCTCCTTCTTCTAAAAGTCTTACAATTATATGTGCGTTCGTATAGTCGTTGATAACCTTTGATGTTTTACGCCTTAAAGCCCTAATCAACAACAAATGAACGAATCAGTTGTTTTAAAGAAATTTTTAAATGGGAAATGTAGTTTAGAGGAAAAAAAAAACTTAAGTTACCAGAATATAAGCTCTGTTAGACTATTTCAAATATAACAAAAATTATATCCATAAAGTGTTATATGGAAATAGGGAGTTTAATTAAAATCGTTTGAGCTGTTTTTGAAAAATAGTAAAAAGGTACAAATTTCAATGATATAAAGTGGCTCTTCTGGTTTGGCCGATTTGGTTGAAAAAGTTGCAGTAACATTTCAGTTATATACGCTTCTAAAATATGATATTCCATTTTTATATAACTTATCGTTTTCGAGCTTGACTTACCACACGGTCACACACACACACACAGAGACCTTTTTGCGGTGCTTGATTATTTAGACTCAGGGGATTCTAAAACGTGTATTTTCGGTATAAACTTGAACTCGAAAATTTCCACTATCGCAATACTTTCCTTTACTATATATTTCATAAAGGTAAGTCAATATAAAACTGGTTCACACGACTGAAATGATCTCTCGACCATCGGACTTCTCTAAATCCGAAATCTTTACTTTGTCGTGAATGATTATCGGTAACATTCGACATTTAGCTATCTTTCTTTCAGTTAGAAACTCTAGTTTTACTATAAGAGCAAGATGGTTGGGGGTGCGGTCATAAATTAGAAACACACATTTAAAATAAGTGTTATTTTAATTATGTGCTGACGTTTCGGCCTACAATGTGGGCCTTCATCAGGGTTGACTCTGAGACTGCGTCTTCTTCTTCTTTTGTGACTTCTTTAGACACAGTCTCAGAGTCAACCCTGATGAAGGCCCACATTGTAGGCCGAAACGTCGGCCCAACCATCTTCCTCATCTAATTTCTCAACGGTCAACAAAACTCCATCATTAGTTTTACTATAGTTTACTATTTTAAAGCATTCCTCTCGATCCTAGATAATTTCCCCGGTGCATTTGAAAAAAAAAACGCTGCGAGACCTTCTCATTTAGAATTGTTGTTGGATCATTATTATCAATGGATAGTTTCTCCACTTGGAAATCATGCATTGGATGTGTCTCTCGTTGATAAAGGTATGAATATGATTTAAATGGAACAAACGTTTCAGACATAAATGAGTTAGAAGCGTATAGCATCTGCTATATCTATCATTTAAGTATGATGTTATTTTATTAATACATAATTGTAGTTTACAGATTCTAAAACATATTGATTCTTACCTAAAACGTTTATATTCTGTGAAAACTAGAATTCTAAATACTTTTTCTTATATATTTCATGCATAAGTAAGTGAAAGAAAAAAAAAAATGTTTTACTTTTAAATTTTTACGAACCACATACCACTCAATCCTCGCACTGTCCTCAATACTTATGCTGGTGACACGTGTGTCTTATCCGTCCATAGCGATTCATCTACTGCATATCTCACTCTTGAATCCCACATCACAGCCATTGAAGAATGGTTTCACAATGGGAGGATTAAAATATATCCCGCCAAATCACCTTCAGCCTTAGTCGCAAACCGATGACTTCTTGCCACGCAGTATCCTTTAATAACATCACACATACTCCTGTAGAACAAATTTTGTACCTGGGACTCCATCTTGACAAAGCGCCTTACTTGGAATCCTCACACAAGACAGGAACAACAAGAAACTGCTCGAAGATACCGATTACTACACCACTTACTAGTCAAACGTTCAAAACTTCCAGTATATTACAAAAAACCCATTTACTTCACTGTTATAAGACCTATTTGGACATACGGAATCGAGCTTTGGGGCTCAATTAAGCCATCTAATTCCTCCCGCATCTAATTTTTACAATCGAAAATCCTGAATGCTCCTTATTTTGTCACAAATCAACTTCTCCATAATGACCTCAACTTCCCATTTGTTGCAGACCTATAGCCCGAAATAGACATGCCTCTGTTTATTCCTAACCCCCTGTCCACACTAACCCACTTTTCCGTTATCTATCTTCATCAGATATTTCTGATAACCCGTCGAGGCGATTGAAAAAAAGATGTCCTCTGGACCATACTACCTTAAAATAGTTAGTGAAGTGCTACTACTGAGTAGTTGTGTCTTAAGACATTTTCATGACTTTTCTTCATCCTGCATAATCACTTATTGCGATAATATTATACAGTTGTAAATTTCAATAAATAAAAAAATATGAAGATGTTTACAGCAAACCTTATGCAATAAGTAGGCTTTGCTCTTAATTAATTTATTTTTTCTAATATTTCCTACCATTATTTTTTTTCTGGAATAATAATTATCGTATACATAATTAGTTTACTTGAGTAATAATGGGTTCGTTTTGAAGAATTAATTATTCTGAAATTTATAATTATAGGTTTACGGTCGGGGGCTTAATCTCCTTAGTTAAGGGAATACTGCGGTCTCCGGCTCGACTAGTGACCGAGCGTGAGTTGAATGTCAATCCCTGGTTTAAAGGTTTAGTAAGCAATCATTAACCCTTCCCCACCCCTCAAGGAAGGTAGAAATCAATAATTGTCCGCTTGTAACCTAGTCCTAATGCTATTATTCTGGCCATAAATATGCTAAAAAAAATCTGGTGCGCTTAACAAACAACATTAATTTGATGAAACATAATGTTTGATAGTAAATAACCTTTAAGTAGGTTCAAACCCGTAGGTGGCCCTAAGATTTTTTAATAGGAGTTCAAAATCCTTTGTTATTCTGTCCTTCGGAGAGGACGTTAAAAGGTGGTACCGAACCTATGCGATGTCATGTACTCGTTAAAGATCCCTATCCAAATTAAACCTGGGTAGACAAAATTTAGGACTCTCACTATAGCATCGTACTATTATCCATAGCAGCATTAATTGAGGTTAAATAAACAAACAAGTAGAAACAATAAGCATAAACAAATATACTGAGTTTCGATAGAAATATTGAAGCAGTGATCCGCCTTTACTTTTTACGGGTGCAATTTGAGCGTGGTATCATTTACGTTTTAATTAGCACTTTTTGACCAATTTAGCGTTTGTCGCTTCAATATTGTAAATTTCATCGTAACTACAATTTCACTTATGTTTTTATTTAAAAAAAAAAAAAATGATGAAGTATTATAGAAAATTCTATAGTTGAATATTTATTATAATACGTTGAAAGTATGTGAGTGTGTATGATAATCCACTCTCATCAAATCTCGCGAAGGCTTCAGGTGAGTGAAAGTCTAATGTCCTGATTAATATACCATAAACGTCTGTGCATTATTATGGAGGCATCCATTATTAAACTTTAGGTTGATGAAGATAACTAGAAAAAACGAAATCCTAAAGAAATAAAGTCGCGGTTAAAATGGGAATATCTTATTGTTATTCAGTTGGAAAGTTACGTACCTCGTGGCTTCTATCAAGGAATTTAAAGGTCATCATTTATAAAACTATAATTCTCCCAAAAGGTTCTATACGGACGTGAAACTTGGTCCTTTACATTGAAGGATGAGGAGCGCCTTCAGGTTTTCGAGAATAAGGTTCTGTCTAAAATTAATCTAAGGAGAGATGAGGCCACTGGGGAATTCAGATGGTTACACGACGTGGAAATTGTATATATATTGATTTTTTCGATGGAACTAAAATAAAAAAAAAAAATTTTATACTTTGATTTTTCTGGTCTGTATGCTCCAAAAAAAAAAAAAAAAGTGAGCTAGCATAAACTAAGAACACATTTCTCTAAAACTACTGACGCGTTCATTTAAAATCCCATGAAGAACTGCTCACTTTCTTTCTACTTTTTTTTTGGCTCGGGACCCCGTCTGAGTCAACACAGCTTTTGATAGCCAGTGACCTGCTGAACATTCACATTTTACGGATTTAGAGAGAGACGGAAGTAACGTAAAAAATTCCAAAACATCTACTTTTTTATTACATCTAGTTTATTTTTCGGAAGTGTCTTGTATCATTAGTTTATACATCATTTCTTAATCCAAAACATATTAAAAAAATCTTCTATAACTTAAAAACAATTCTGGATTTTAGTTACAAAATGAAGAAGTAAATCGGTAAAAAAAAAAAAACTAAATATTTTCTATAATTATAATTGTTATATTTGAATAAAATTTTATTATATACGCTCCTTTTCAACCACCTTCTCCTTACCCATACAAACAGAAAATAACCTCAGATGCTAGAAATACCAATTTTTGTTGTTCATATTATTTAAATTATTACTGGTGAAGTAGCTATTTCAGTTTTTTTTTAATTTTCAATCTAAGAGTCTGATTTGTAAAAATGTACATATATTAAACCTTAATTATTTTTGTTAGTTTAGCAATTTGTTGTTCGAATCCATGACCACATTGTTCCGGTCATCAATTCCGTATTTTTATTTTATTCTTAAGGGACTAGTCCCAGGATAATAAAGAAGTTTTTCATTTCATAATTCCTATTCCAAATCAATTTATTAATTTTAAGGACTAACAGAAACTTGTCGTTGTTGAAATAATGGATTGACGGTGACCACAGGTGAAATAAATTGTTAGGATAACCCAAGATGCTTTATGCTGGACTCAAGCTGTAAGAACTGATCAAAATCCTCAAAAAATAATCCTCATTGAATTTTTATAATTTAGAAATACAATATAGGTACTTACTTAACATAATTTAATGAGCCTGCAATGCGTTAGTTCTTTTTGTTACAAGCGAAAGCTTTTGAGAATCTTTTATGAAGATAATTTAATAGAATTTCCCAATAGCCCCTAACGGATTCCCTTGACATCGTCTGCGGACCACTAGTTAGAAACCAACTGCACTGAGAGAAACAATCCTAGCGCCCAAGTGTCGCTAAACTATTTATACAAATCAATTGACTTAAAACAACATTCGATTATTCAACTGCTTATTACGCTTCATCTTCGGGATATCCAGGAACACTTCTGTCACCCGCTTCTAAGAAGAGTTGAAGTGGCTTTACCCGTCCTACCGATGCAAGTACTTCCTGGCAACCTTCCTCTTCCAAGTTCTCCAATCCAGCCGCCCATCATACATTTCAGATATGTTTTCATTCATATCCTCCTTCCACTCCCGCAACACTCGTTCGAGGCCTTCAGACATGTATATAACGCCCCATCAAACCGCAGCTTTCGACAGATCGTTCCTTTTCCGTTCCTCGTCCGTATGGAATTTTATTCCTTCATATATTCGTCACTCTGACACTTATCCACCTTTAAATCCCGTCTATTCAATCACTTCCTTTCCATCAAATTCCCAAAAGCAGTAAAAAAACATAGAAACGAACATTTAAATATAATATTTTATTTGTGTTGCATTTGTACCTTTACTATATTACTTCACCAACATTCCACCAATATTGTAAAGTTCTTTTAATTAAAATTTGTATTTAAGATTTGTATTGTATATATGTCCATTTTTTGTTGTTTAGTTTTGTTATTAACTATTAGAAGGTAAAGGTACCTAAATTTATTATAATTGCACATTTTTGTTTTTATTTCTATTATTTTTGTTTTTTTATTGTACTCTACGACACTAAAGTTTATTTTTTTAAATTTGGTAATATTATTCTAAAGGGACTCATTCCAGAATAAAATAAAGAATTTTTTATTATTATTGTTATTATTCAAGTGGGTACCCAAAAATGGGGAAAAAACCTGGCAGCTGAGCGTGATCTCGGCCGAATCACCTCATTGCACGCCCGTTGGCCGTTAGAAACAGTACGAATCTCTTCATGTACTGAGCCTAAAACTCTTCATGGGTTGTAGTGGTACAGGTTTTTTAAAATTATTATTATTAAAACATAGGTGGTCTAAAACTTTTGATCGGCAGTATATATGAAGTTTTGACACTTAGCAAATTCTTTTAACCTTTTTTTTTTCATCATCAGCAAATTCTTTATCCTTCAACATCACTTAATTTTGGCGCCCAAATATATTGCTGACGAAATTCGAATTTGAACATCTTTAGAGTATAGTTACTTTTCTCTTCATTTTTCTTTATCTTAGATAAACAGTAGAAGTCAATTAAAATTGATGAATTCCTCTGGAAGAGGAGCAGTTAATCTTAGTTGAGCGAGAGAGGCGATAACTAAGAGTGTTAATAAATAATAAGGCCCGGAGACGGCTAAAGTACTAATTGACCCAACTCAAGATAAATTGTAAAAAGAGAAGAGGACAAAAGTGGTGGAGTAGTGAATGACAAACAGTTAACACCGGAAGCACTTGATGAACCTGCCTAATTAGGCGGGGCCCGAGGGAGTAAGGAGGGGGGAGGTGCCTCGAGTCTGCGGGGGGGCCCAGTCAAAACATCCTTGATGAAAAGTGACGTGGTCCCTAAATGACAGGCATCTGCCAATTACCTCTTCTCCAAGGTGTCTGTCAAATTCCTTCCAATATGATTCTTTAACTTAGTTTATATTTTAAATGTAAATCCACATTTTTTTTTTTTTTGGTTTGTTTATATCTCCCTTCATCGTAAAAGAACAAACCCAGAAATAAGGTGAGACATACTTGTTTAAAAATCATCATATATAGTCCATTTATTTTGAGCAATGCTTAAGCAAATTAATATGAGTTACATTCAGTAATGATATATACATAGATTATATAAGGAAAAAGTCTGTCCTAAGAATACCTTATAAATCATCATTACCAAGTTCAAAAACCATATATTTTTAAAACTGGAACGAAAAAAAAAAACGGATTTATTTTTTTATATTTTTAAAACGATATTTACTCTCACTTACCTATTTTCGAAACATATAGTAAGTAAAAAAAAAAATAATAAGGTATAAGTATGAATAATTTAAATTGACTAACCACGAAGAGTATACATTTTTAATCTCACATCAGTTATACATCATTAACGTTTTGAAATCTTTACCTTATCTTCTGAATATCGTATCAAAAACTAAAAAAAAATAACACGGCATCAAAATCAAGTTTAAATTAAACTTTATATACCATATAAACAACAATTATAGAAAAAAAATTATATTTATATCTCATTTAAAAATTATAAGTACTTTATATTTGATCCCATTTCTTTCATATTTGAGACACCAACATAGTTCATAATTATTATTAAACAAATTTTTTCTTCCTTACTACAATTGTCAATTATATATAAAACCACTTTATTTATTAAAATTAAATATACCTATCAACATAATGACTATTATTTTATAAGTATAAGTAAATTAAACTGTTGCGATTCGTACGAAACTAGAATTTCATATTCAAGACAACTGTGCGTCCGATATGTTACAGCAACATTTTTATCAAAATCGGTATAACAGAGGAACCCACTTAATGCTATGTATTTCCCACCTTTTTAGGATTTTCTCATAAACGCTTCTAACTATTATGATCAAACTCACTATGTCGATGTATAATGTAATGGGCTTTAATATCATATTTAGAATATTCTGACAAAGTTAAATGCCGAATTTTTTAATTTTCCTCCCTTAACACATTTGTTCCCAGAACTTTTTTGTTAACTTGTTTTCAAAATTTACAGTTATTCCCGGCTAAGCCAGCTGTTGCATTTTTGAAACACTGGGCATAAATGGATTTAAGTACCTTTAGATAAGATTCCAAAAAATTAACCATATTTTGATAAAAAATGGGTGAACTTATAACGAATATAATATAACCCTTAGAAAGCTGAAGATTTTAGAAAAAGTATTATTTTATAGAAAAAGTTGTGAAATATAATGAGTGTAATGAAAACCGGGTAAAAATAACAGATTTTTTTGTAATAATATGATAGATTATTCAATGAATCACAGGTTTTTATCGAAACTCAATCTAATTTGTTTTTTATCTCTAACTTTATTTAAAATTTCTTAAATTGAATGTAACAATGGAGGTAAGTAAAAGTCGCACCATACTTTTTTAAGTTGCGAAAGGAAGTGTATTGTTATGATGTGGAATACAATTAAATATGAACTTAACTACTTTAAGAAAAGGCTGAAATATGTTGGTTTTGTTTGTGATGGAATGATTGTTTTAGACAAGACTATACGATAAGAATAAAGATATGTCAAAACTTCAATTTCATACGTTTTAGTAAATCAGGGACTCCTTTATAGGAGTATAGTATCATAAGAAATGATTGTGTGATTATAATTATTCTTAAGTAAGTAAATTAATTCAAAACAAATAATCATAATAGTAAAATAGAATAGAAAATGAACTTTATTCTGAGACATAATCCCTTAAGAATAACATTGAGGTTACAGATAAAGATAGCACTTCTGGACTGAATACATTAAATAGATTGAATTATTTACACACCTAATTATATAGTAGTGAAGCAACTGGAAACAAATGAAATAAGAGATTGAATATCATTGTAAGTAAAGTAGTTGATATATAAAAAAAATTGAAGAGAACAATAACTTAAAAACTGAGTAAGTAAAATATAAAATGGAATAAAGTTAATATATGAAAAAAAAAAAAAAAACAATAAATTAGGAATGAAAATTATAATGAATATAAAAAAACGATTTTGTTTTAAAACAAATAACAAAATTAAATAAATATGCCCTTATAATAAATATTATAATAAAAATAATTCTAATATTTTATTATAGTTATTATTGCTATTTGTAATATTTTAGAAGATAACATATTTAGATAAAATCTAAATATATCAATACTATGTCTATCAAGTATTTTATTTTTTTTTTTATCTTTTATTTGAAAAAAAAACAGATAAGTAATTTATTGTGTGGTTCTGTTATCCAGGAAGCAATAACGTCCCGGTTAAAGGTGGGAAATGCGTGTTATTATTCAGTTGCTAAGTTACTTAGCTCGTGGCTTCTATCTCAAAACTTAAAAGGCTAGAATTTATAAAACTATTATTCTTCCGACGGTTCTTTACGGATGTGAAACGTGGCCGCTTACTTTGAAGGATGAACTTTTAGGTTTCCAAAAATAAGGTACTGCGTAAAATATTTGGACCGAAGAGAGATGAGGCCACTGGGGAGTTTAGAAGGATACACAACGCGGAATTGCGTAACTTGTGTCCTTTGAATATAATTGAGTTGATAGCATCGCGGAGACTCAAATGGGTGAGTAAAGTTGTTGGTCTCGGTGAGGAACGGATCCCGAGAAAGTTGGTAATCGCTGATCCGACTGGTAGGCGTCCGAAAGGTAGGCTGAAGCGTCGATGGAAGGATTGCGTTAAGGCTGATCTCGGGGGCTTGGGCTTGAACGGTGAACATTGGACGAGTCTGTGCAGGTGGAATCTGGTGGTATCGGCATCGAACCTTCGGGCTTCGGTAAGCCTATTATATTGTGTGGTTCTGTTGAGGACTAAATATATGCATATGGAAATCACCAAATGACAGTTTCAAGTGTATGGGTTGTTTATTTAATAAGAATGTCGATATTACATTTCTAACAACTATAACAGGTAGAAAAATACTTTTGTTTTGATAGTGAAAACCCTGTTATTTTTCAATTTCCATTAATATAGCGTTTTGTATTTACGTAACCTGGTCTTTCTGGTCATTTAATTGATGTTGCTCTTTCTATTTGTTTTAATTCCGGTCTTTTGCCATCTTTGTGAGCTTTTAATTATGTTATTATCAATTTATTTTTGCGGAAATATTTTGTTATAATCAAGGGAAGACGGAATTCCTCTAGGCTTGAAAGTGAGATCGATATCGTATAATTATATCTGACGGGAACCCGATTCTTTTTGAAAAGCCACTGAACCACCCCGTGGTATTGACATCTACCATTATTATTTATAAATTTCTTCTATTCCTTCCTGTCAAGTCAGGATTTAAAAAAAAAAAATCTGTTTATCAATTTCGTATTCATGACACGAGCTCCCTTTCAATTCATCTTTGCATATATTTTTTATTTTTAAAAATTCTTCAGAAGCGTTCAATACTCGCTTAATTGCAGTTTTTTTTTTCATACAAACTCCTGCAAAAAATTCAGTAGTTAATCCTAAATGACAAAAGAAGAATATAAAGAATAAATAATTAGATGGTTTCTTAATATTCCAATAAAGGTTTATTAAACATAAATATCAAAACGAGTCAACGTTTCGGGGGCCTTTCCCATCATCAGGACTCACTAAAATACATTAACAAATTATGATTTCACATTATAAAATAACTTTTGTATATACTAATTAATACAATGTTACATACAATTATATTTATCTGATATCCATGTAAAAATTAAAATATTTTCTATTTTTAATTAAAATTTTATCAATAATTTATGTCATTAAAAATGTTCTATAAATATGAACACTAAGGAAAATTACCTATCTAAACTGACATATTCTTTGGCCCCTAATGGATTAGGACCATCCTATTTACTGCAGTAAGGTACACATTGATGTATTATTAAATATATGAATACAAATTGCAATCTTCTGATTAACTAGTTTTATGAAGAATATAAAGGTTTAATAAAGTAATAAAAAATTAAATGCATTGGAATTATGTATCCATACTACATTACTTGCAAGTTTAACCTTAAACTTAATAAAATCTTTCAATATTTTACAACTTTTTTTTTCTTGTAGATTAGGATTTTTATTATTCAAGATTTTACATAAGATTTTTCATATATGTTGTGATATTGCACCAGTTACATAGATATCTAAAGTGGTATTTACACGCGGGGTAAATGGTACTTATAGGCTATGTAAGTATTGAAACAGTTGGAAAAATCATTAACATAAAGGTAAATAAATGTAGGCAATTGACATAAAAAAAATTAACAACTATTGGTTCTATGCGATTATACTGAACTAATTTTTATTTATTTTTTATTTTTTTATTTATTTTTTATTTTTTTATTTATTTTTTTACGATCTTTTAATGTCTTGGATTTAGTACTCAGTAAGGGCGTACAGTTGTGCTAGGGATTTGGACGACCACCTAATTTTCCTCTAAATTAAGATTAGCTTCTTTTAAATAGAGTATTTCTGTGATTTAAACTTCATTTATCAATTTAATAAAAAAAAATGTATCACAGCAAGACTTGAATCCGGAAATAAAAGAGAAGATCTTACATGTAATAATCATGCATATTTTTTTGTTTTTGTTTAATTTTAAGACCAAAAATTACTAATGGTTACTATCGTCATCACAAATAGGAAAACCCTACATATTTTACAATCGTAATAATAATAATTGAACTTTTTTTTTTTTCAAAAATATGAGAAATAAAATAATAATATGTATGATTCCTGATGATCTTTGCATTCTTATATAGAAAACAGTTAATGTGCCATGATATTCTATTTATGAATATCTCTTTTCTTTTTCTTTTTTTGTTTGTTTGTTGTTTTTTCCTGATAAATAACTAATTATATTTTAATTATGTAATTATTAGCTGAGTTGATTTTTAAATTTTGCTTGTCTATCAAACCGTTATAGTGGGTACAGAAATGTGGAGATGCGTTGCAACTACTGGCTCCAGACGTCTAATAAGTTAAAGTGGTCAATGTCTATTTAATAGAGAAGGAAGCGGCCAGAGCTCCCGCATCCGCGTTGGAAATTATCGCACTAATATATACTTTTCTAATCCTGTTATCGTAAGAATTGTAAACAATAATTTATAATAATAGACAATAATAATTACTAGTAATTATTCTCCTCTACCAAAAAAAAAAAAACATGCGTATCCATGCCTGCGTAGTAGCCATCAGTAACACCTTTTAGGCTCAGTTGTTATTAGCAGTGGCAGAATAAAATTTTAATTTTTGTTTGTTCAACCACAGATCAATGCTTAGAACAGTGTTTCCTAACTTGGGGTCCGCGAGTGGTCATCAGGAAATTATTCATATACCTAAACGTAAAATATTTGAGAAGCCATGTAATTATAATAGCAGATGTATACCAAAAAAACTAAAGAATAAAAGGTTCAACTCGTATGTCAATGAAAATGTTCCGTTAAGGCTAGAAATTACTTATTACGACCAATTTAAAAAGTAACGACCATGATAAAACTATGAAATCAGATTAATGTAGAGCAATTCTTAAAGACTTGAATACCCTGCATTTTATTTATTTATTTTTTTTTTGCTGTTGTAAGTCATATTTCCTTTTTTTTATTTTATTAGGTAATTAGTCAATTCCTTGTCCATTTGTTTATGGTACCGTATTAGGAAGAACTATTATAAGAGAAAAAAAATTAAAGTCAAGAAAAAATAAAAATAATTAATTAATTAAAAACTGACCAGGATTATATAACCTTTTATTTAATTAAGATTATAATCTTTATAATTTATATAACAATGATTGCTCCTTAAGAAAATTAAAAATTAATTTAATGGTTTCCTCTCAGGGGAGCCCGTGGCTGAGTGGCTAGCGCGCTATTCTCTCATGCTACAGGTTCTGAGTTCGAATCCAAGTCCCGGCGGGGCTTTCATAAGGATTTAAAAAATGTGGATTGACTCACAACCTCTCCCCCGGGTATGTGAGACCCGTCAGCCAAAGGGTGGCCACTTACAAAATTAGTCGTAGGGAGTGATGACCCTGCACTAAAAAAATTGCATCGTGAAACGTGAGTGTAAACTCTTGCGAGTTTACACCGCGAGGCCCAGGGTTTACACGGCCTGTCGCGCCACTGGAAGAAGAAGAAGGTTTCCTCTCTATTACCCTACACTGTTGATATATTTTGTTTTAGTCTAATTTTATTCTGGTGTAATAAATGATATTGGCCTTCTTGAAAAATTTCCCGTTGTCCATTTTTAGGTATTGTGTTGTAATTATTGAGTAAATTTTACCTACTTAATTTATTTTCAAAATATTTTTATCCTGATATGGATATCTGCATAGAAGAATGTAAAGCAAGATATTTATAAAAAATAATATAATGGAAAAACTTGGGCAAGCCAGATATATATATGCGCCACTGTTATAAAACAATGATTAAAGAATAAAAAAGCGTTCGATAAGTAGTAATAAAAAAATTTAAACTAAGGAAACTTAATTCCTTCATTTTTTTTTTTTTTAACCTTAGAAAATCACCCGTGGATATAAATATCTCAAATCAATGATTTCCCTAAAATATAGATTTATTAAATATATTATTAATTTTAAAAAACAAAAACATTTTATTGATTAAATAAGAAAAAAATATTATTATTTGAGATATGAGTAATTATAATCGCTTTAGAAGAAATAAGTATTTATATCATTTCAGTATGAGAATGGTTAACGAATGTCGGTTCGATGTCAATGAAACTAAATCGCTGCAAATAAAAAAATATATTTAAACCAGACAAAGAATATGATCTACTGACCGATTCAATAGTTCTCAATCAGTACAAATGAGGCAGGGAATTGGATATGACTCACCAATAAGCGAAACAGTAGAAATGCTAATGAATCATATTTTAAAATATTTATGCTAATATTTTATTTAAACAAAAAGTTAAACAAATATTGTTTATTCTTCGGTACATCACTCATAAAAATTAATTTAAATTTTATCCTTTATACTATCGTTTTTGCTTAATATTGACCATTGATGTTTTTTTTTTATATGTATGTGCTGCAATCTTTTCTACAAGCTTTAAACGAAATCGAATAACCTAAGGGGACTCATTTTACACATTTTTAACATTTTCTTAAATACAATTCTAAACATTTAGATTAAACCCGACGTGTAATTCAATATTATTTTATATCAGGTTACTCTATCCTCTTTTTTCAGCTTTTATTTTTCTCTGATCTTGTTCAAATATAATTTCGTATTTATTCTGAGCTTTCGTTTATACCCATTCATTTATTTATTTATTAAAGATTTAATGGTCGAGAAACCGTTAGTATTAAAGGGCCATATTTCTCTCCTTTATTAATTTATAATGACCTAATCTCTCCTTGCGTTAATAAATTATTTCCTCTCTTAGGGTCACATGTTTTAGAAGGAGAGAAGATTCAGGTGTGATTCTTTCCCATCATTATTTTCTCTGGTTAATAATAACAGTTATTTAATAAATAATTATTTAAATTACATAAATTGAAGTTCTCTATTCGTTATTACCTTATCATCATTCATCATTTATCATCGTCATCCGTTATTACTTAAAATCTTTTAATCTTTACCTCGTCACTATTTCTTACAATTTTATCAAATACTCATAAGTAATAACTCAAGTACTCTCAAGTAATAACTTTTGGCTATTTTTTAACAATCGAATCAGTAAACATAACTTAGCTTCTTGGAATTTTCCTAACGGACATTCTAGTTCTCATATTTTCCGTTCCACGCAATGAGCGTTTTTTAAACTGGGAAACATCACTCCTGTAGGCAACGCCTTCACGTAGTCACGTATGTATTTTTTTTCTTATTGATAAGGGTCTTTTTTCATCGCCCATCTCTTTCTCCCCCTTTCCATACTCATATCTTTCTCCGTTACATATCCTGACATATAATTATTAGTTTAATATTACATTATTTTAAAATTTAAATTATTTTTTATTCATACTGTTTCTCTTTTGTAATGACTATATTTTTTTATATATTACCTATACTCTTAACTATGTTTTTAATATATTACCGTCATATATCAACTCAAAATTGTTAATATTTAAAATTTTAATTGTTCACATATTTTTCCTTTATCATTTTTTTCATTTACTTAGTCTCTCTTTATATATTCTCATTACAATATTATCATCTCAATTATGTTTACTTCCATACTTTATAACTATCATCTTAATTTTGTTTATTTCCATACTTTATAACTGTCCCCTTATTTCCATACTTTATAATTCTCATCTTATTATCATTTTACATTTAATATTATTTATGTTCCCATAATTTATTACTGTCATATTATTATTATATACCTAACGCATTATTAAGTCTATAATTACATTGGTTGTTATCTTGTTTCTTTTAGCCCTGATGAAGGCCCACATTGTAGGCCGAAACGTCGGCACATAATTAAAATAACACTTATTTTAAATGTGTGTTTTTAATTTATGACCGCACCCCCAACCATCTTCCTCATCTAATTTCTCAACGGTCAACAAAACTCCATCATTATGAAGTTCTCTATTGAACCTTTGAGTGAATTATTTAAAAAAACCTGCATTCTTTAAGTGTGTTTGAATGCGGAAAGAAACAAATAATATCGTTTGAAGTTAAATGCATTTAGAAAAATCATCAACATGTTTTTCCGCATTCCGTATTGCGAATAGAATTCGAAACGCATTTTTTCTCTCTAAACCAATAAGGAAAAAGATATTTTTTTTTTCTAAATTATGTTTCACAGTCACGTTTATATTTGAAAAATAAATTAAAATACAAATACATTCCCTGAACAAAAACAATTTTTTTCGTATAACTGATAATATTTTCATTTATTAACTTCTATATGTCAGAAAAATCGAAGGTAAAACTTACTGCTTATATAATTTATTATTTTTCAGACGTTTCTAGGATATTATGTAAAATTTATTATAATAAGTATTACTTTCTAATTAGCAAACTATGTAAAAAGAAGGTAAAATTAATCAATTAATTAACATTTAAGCACAGTTTTTAGATCACAGCAGTGGAGGTGGTTAGGCTTAAATAACACTCACTTTATGGAGCCTGGGGATTCCTTAGGAAGGATCCATCTACCCTAAAATCGTCGAATTGCTAATAAAATTCATCCCACAGAACTGAAGCCTTCGATCGATCCTTTCTTGCCCGTTCCATTACATTCTGGAATTCCATTCCTTCCAATATACGTAATGCTTCTTCCTTATCCACATTCAAATATCGCCTTTTCCAACACCTATTATTCCAAACTGACGCTTGTTAATCTTTAATTTTAAATTAGATTTTTCATTATAATCGTTATAAGGAATGAATATCCTATGTTTACCTTCTTATTTATTTTTTATTTTATTTCATATATACATGTATATATTATTATTATTTTTCGTTTGAGTGTTCAAAATCAGTTGTTTCTTACTTTCAATTTACTATTTGTTTACTTTACTTTTTTTACGCTTTTTCTTATCTTTGGTACATAGAGATGTGTATGTACATACATTTATATAAATTTCTTTTTCTACCTCTTTTACTTATGTACATAATTATGTCTATTTAATGTCATCTGGCCAGATGTTCAACCTTTATTTGTAAATTTCATGTTATTCTTAAGGGACAAAGTCCCAGAATAAAATTGTTTTTCTATTCTATTCTATTCTAAAACTCTATACATAATTAATCTGCTATAAATTAGCACCTAGGACTTGCAGGACAGTATTAGTGCTCTATCAACTAGATTCACTAACTAATATTATTATGGACTATAAAATCTACATTAATTGTTTTAATGTTCGTTTGATATTGAGTTTATTCACTAATTCTTTTTTAAACTTTTTTACCAATATTAATATTTTATATTATATATTAATTATATTATATCATTTCGTGTAACAACTTTTCAGTAGCAATACTAAAAACAATATTCATTATAATGGCATTATTAATTATTTTGTAACATGTAATTTTGTTTATATAAGTACATCCCTTGAAATGTTTATCGACTAAATGTTTTAATATACATCATTTAATTTATAATCGCCATATTTTTATAATCAATTTTATCACGTATACTACAATTCATTTATAGGTGGAATAGTCAGGAATCAGTCATTTTTGAAAAGTTTTTAATTTTGCCAACGTTTCGGCTCAAGCTTGTGAGCCATCATCAGGGCATTACTGAGCCATGTCTAAGCATTGAGTTTATGAATATAATAAAATATACAACAAAAATGTCAATAAAAGTTATTCAGATATAATAAATAAATTTAAAATAATTAAAAATTTTTAGTTAATTATAAAATAATGATATATGAAGTAGTACTAAATGCAATAAAGGGTAATAAACAAATGATAATGATTATATTAAGCATTATAGTAAATCAGATCAAAATTTTTAGTTGAGTGAATGAAATATAGAGAATAGTAAACAATTTTTTATTAAAATTGAGATTGATTAATACATCAATAAAATGCTATTCCTAGGTATATGATAATAATATGATAAATTATAAATAATAGTTTCAAATCAATTTAGAAGTTATAATGTCATGATGATAAATGTTTAGTGATGTACGTGAAGACGTGGATGCATGAAAGGGTTTTTATTATTAGTATTATTATTGATAATAAAATTTGATAAAAAAAAAATTCCAGAAATATAATTTAAATTCAATAATTATTTATTCATGTCTTAATATTTAAACAAAAATTATTATAACGGTCGGTAATAATCAGGTAACTATTAATACACCAATTGTTTTTATATTTAATGATTGTAACACTAATTTTACTTTAATATAATTTACTAATGCAATTTTTTTTATTTTTCAGGTAAGAATATTTAATTTATGACCTCGTTTGAAGAGTGAAGTAAGTTTATCTTATTTTAATGCTAAATGAAATTTACAGTCTACCGTTTAATGTTTTTTTTTTTTTTTTTTTTTTTTCTTATCCTCCAACTTCATTTACCAAATAAATACACAAACATTCTATGTATATATAACAATGGTCTATGTATATATACAGTCCACGGCTCAGGCCTCGTATTGCCCGTTGGCAAAACTAAAACTAGTTAAAAGAGCTTTGCAACATTAAACGGTATCTTATTCATTGTATTTAATGAATAAGATACCGTTTAATGTTGCAAAGCTCTTTTAACTAGTTTTAGTTAGACTTTTTTCACTCTACGAGTTTGTGCTTGAAATCATTCAAAGTTTAAATCTATGTTTTTACTAGTTAATGTTAAAATTCCTACAGTGTTAATGTTTGATTTCTTGGAAATTGTTTAATTCTTTACCAGGTTATTTTATTAAATATGTAAAATATTAATATATAATATGTTAAGTAAAAATAATTGGAGACTATTAATATTTTATGTAAATTTACGGCTGGCAAGGTCTATATCTTACTCTTTATTAACCTTATATAAGTTTTGTGATCAAACAATAAGAATGTATAGTCACATGTGGTGTAGTGGCTAGTACGATAGCCTTCTCAAGGAAGGCACAGTTTCAAACTCGGCCGATAGCTGTACGATTCTTTAAGGGAGTAAATAATGTTTCGTTCTGCCTTTCTTCGAAGGAAACGCAAAATCGCAGTCTGTGTGATGTTAATTAAATCTCGATTCCAGGTCCGGGCCAAATCAGTAACATAGGGAACATTAAGGTCTTCATGGATGAGTTTATTCGTGACAAAGTAAGGAGCGTTGAGGATTTTGGATTGTAACTATTAAATACGAGAGGAATTTGATGGTTTGGTAGAGCCCCATAGCTAAATTCCGTAAGTCCAGATTGGTCTTAAAATAATCATGTCGAAGAGCCTTTTGTAGTTAAGAGGAAGGTTTGACCGTTTGTCTAGTAAGTGTTTAAGTAGCCTAAAACGGCGAGCACCCAGATATCATATTATAAAATTTAAGTTTCATTGGTGAAACACTCAAGAATCAGTCGTATAAGTTTATTGAATTTTGTCAATGAGGACTAAGTCATACCTACCGGACATATCACAGATATATAAATAGTTTTTTATAGATATTTAGAAATTAATGAAATAATTATAAGAGGTATGCCAAGCAAAGTGGATTGAAAAATTCTAGTACCAATGTCCTAATTTCTTAATTTTATTTAATTATTTTTCCTAACTCGCCTTTGAAGGCTGAACGGGGGTTTCTCTGGCCAGGGGTTTAGGGTGGGGGATAAATGACGAGATAAAAGATCCTAGACTTTAACGCTAGACTCAAAATTATTTGGTCTCAAGTTTTGGTCAACCATTGCTGGTTGCTAAGAAACGCTTGTTTATAGCAATGCTAACTCACTCAGCCACCCCTTCCCACCCACCTATTTCTTAATCTTCATGGATGATTAATAATAAGTTTTGTTAGACGACTATTTGTTGACGGATACTCTATTTCTCCCTGACTGTGAAAATCAGTAGATCACAGATTGTCCATAATCTATTGTTTTTCTAATCAGGAAGGAAGTTACATTTTTTCTAAAATGACATCAGATGTATCTTCATACTTATAATCGCTCCTTGGAAGTTTTAACAACTAAATTAACACCAACCAATCGATTATAGTCGACGATAATATACTTCTCCGCATCAATAAACACACGTATAAAGGACAGAACACATGTCGGAAGCACACGTGTGTTATGAGAGTATAATAACCTCCAAGCTCCCCATCCCTTTACAATCCCGTTTGGAAACCCTTGTTAAAAGGTTCCAGAATTGGAGGGTTAAGACCAACTCAAACAAATCCCACCAAATTAATTTCACCCTTCTTCGGAAACTTACCGCATCCTGTTCTCTCATACCTTTAATAACGGCTCTGCTACACCAACGCTCTCCATACTACTCACTTCTTTTAGTTCCTATCTCATTATCGAAAGCCATTCAGTGGTCTAAAAAAGTACTAAATTTTCCAGTTATTGAAATGAATCTCTTAATGAGACCACGGCCTTATACGGCTAGCCTTACAGCCTTCTATGCCCAAGGTCGCGACTTATAACCTGGCAGATGGTTCTAGGAATTTCTTAATGGGAGTGAATGATCCTTATAATGTTCTTCAGAGCGAACGTAAAAAGGTGGTCCTGAGTCTGTGCGATATCGGGAACTGGTTAAAGATGCCTATTCTAATTAAAACTACTGTAGCGTTAAGTGAATGAACCAACTCCTTTATAAAACAGAAAAAAAACAAAACAATAATAATAATTATTAATAAATAAATAATGAAGACTATCTTTTTTTTTTTTTCACTGGCGCGACAGGTCGTGTAGGCCCTTAACCGCGTGGTGTAACTGCTGGAAGAATACAATCACGTTTCTTAATGAAGATTTTATAGGGTAGTGTCATCACTCCCTACGCCAATTTTGTGAGTGACTACCAGTTGGCTGACGGGTCTTACAAAACATAGGGAGAGGCTGTGAGTGAATCTCCATTTAATTATATGCTTGATAAAGTCCCGCCTGGGCTAAGACTGGGATTAGAACTCACTACCTTTGGCGTGGGAGACTAGCCACTTAGCTACGGGCTCACTTATCAAGACTTACATCTGTTCTAAGAAATACAATTTAAAAAACTCAAGAGATTCGTCGCTGCAGAAAAACAATTTTCTATATTTTAGTATTTTTTTTAAAATTTAAATATTTCATTTTTTCTATATTTTTTTAAATATAATTGAAATAGTCTTTATTTTGCTTATCTTCTTAGCTAATTATTTAGTTTCTTTAAATACATTTATTGTTTCAAGAAATATATAAAAAAAAATAAAATAACATTGTTAAAATCTGTTGGGTTAATGAATTATCGTTACTCTTGCAATTACCTTTACCACTTGGTCATGGCAATTTTCGTGGTCCATATCATTCTTTTATGTTTTATGATATACTAATTTATTAAATAAATAAAGTAGCTAAACAAAGTCACTGTCCATTTCCAAGTTTTTTAATTCATTACTCTGTTATTAGATATTTTGAGTTTTTATTATTTTTATATTCATAAATTTAAATTAATTTCATCTGTGTTCAGCCAAAAGAACACAGATATTATTTATTTTCTAGTTTCGATGTGTTATGTTTTTAACGATAACCATTGAAGGGAAAAAAAAAGAAAGAAGAAGTGAAACCTTTGAGTGAATTATTTTAAAAACCTGCATTCTTTCAGTGTGTTCGAATGCGGAAAAAAAAAATAGAAAAGAAACAAATAATATTGTTTGAAGTTAAATTCGAGCAGAAAAATCGTCAACATGTTTTTCGCATTCTCTATTGCGGATATAATTGGAAACGCATTTTTTCACTCGAAACCGATAAGGAAAAAAGTAGTTTTTTTTTTCTAATTTAAATTATGTTTCACAGTCATATTTATATTTGAAAAATGAATTAAAATACAAATACATTTCCTGAATAAAACATTTTTTTTTTCGTTTAGCTAATAAATAATATTTTCATTTATTAATTTGCCTATATGTCAAGAAAATCGAAGGTAAAACTTAATGCTTATACCATTTATTATTTTTTTTGGACGTTTCTAGGATATTATTTCCAATTTATTATAATAAGTATTATTTCCTGATTATCAAAATATGTAAAAAGAAGATACAATATTTAAGTTAAACAAATAATCAACATTTATGTACAGTTTTTAGGTAACGGCAGTGAAGAGGTGGTTAGGATTAATTACGCTCAGCCGTCAGGATGTCTAAAGTTTTTGATGCTCACTTTTCAGAGCCTGGGTGTGCCTTAGGAAAGATCTGTATACGTTAAAATCGTCCCAACGCTAATAAAACTCTATAAATTATTAATCTCATATACGGGATTCCCACCTAGGACTCGCAGGACAGTATTAGTGCTCTATCAACTAGATTCACTAACTAATATTATTATTGACTATAAAATCTACATTAAATGTTTTAATGTTAGTTTGATATCGATTATATTCCCTATTTAATATTTAATGCAAACGCTTCAGTCCATGGTTCCAAGCAAGAATTAAAGGATTAATTAGGGTATCAGTAATACCACTTAGAATTATTGCGCGCTCCAAAATTAGGAAGGAGAAATTCATTACATATTAAAAACGATGCTTGGTTTTCTGTATTTAAGAGGAATTAGCGTTTCCTATTTTGACGTTAAAGTGAATTTTATACCATAAGAATATTAAGCCAACAGTTCGTTTCGTTGAAACCTTTTTAATTTCCTCAGTCTCATAATGATCAATTTATAATTTAAAGGAATGACTTATTATCTGATAAAGAAGGAGACTTTTGTATGAATGATATGAATTACTTAAGAGTTTAATAACATATGGGTGTTGCTGCTTGAAATGTAGTTAGTTGGTCGATTAAACATAAATTATTTAAATATTAAATAATTAATTCATATAATTATATTTATATTATTATGTATTATATTATAATATATATTCTTGTTCTTTGTTCTCAAGTGCTGCTAATTTAATTTTTCTACAGTTCTTGAGTTAGTAATATTAATTTTTAAATGACATAACTGATACAGATAAAACATTTTTTGAATGAATTTAAGAATCCAGTGAATTCACAATGAATAAATATCTTTATTGGAATCAACATATTTTATAATATAGTAAATACTTAAAAAATAAATAATTACAAGATTATTTATATTTTGAAACAATATAGTGTCTTACTGGGTGGATATTACAAACTTTAGATTTTTTCAGACCTTGACCATTGAGACGTTGATTTCCAAAAGGTACTAAAGGACACTTTTTACAAAATTGATTTTTTTGCATATTTGTATTCTCATCATTTAGTTTTATCAAAATCTTCTATTTAATTTTATCTAATGTACACCTAAGTCCTTTATAAACACAATTTAGAAATATAATTATTTTCTAAAGGAACTAATTACACATTTCATTTCGTTCTAAATTATACCAAAACTTCTCATTTCATAACTTTAATATGATGTTAATAATATACTAAAAAGACAATTCTGGATTTTAATGCGAAACGAATCAAATTAGTTAATTTAATAATATAATAATTAGTGATTTTCGCGTCTCCTGTAAAATTTCCAGAATGGATATAGTACCTTTGGAAATCAACGTCTCAATTTAAAATTTTGTAATATTCACACATTTGTATGTGAGGCACTATAATGCAAATAATTTTATTATAATTCCTTTTATATGTTTTTTATAATGCTAGATTTTTTTTTTTTTTATTTAAAAGAAATTTTAAACTGTATTATACAATAAAATACATTAAGTAAATGTGTTAATAGATCAAGTGGACGTGATACAGGCATGGAATGGAAAAAATTTAATTCCAATTAATATTGCTACTTAAATACTTTATATCTATTCATTGTATTAAAATCAAATGTTTTATTTTTCTGTAACAATAATGTTATCTTCTAATTATATTATGTAAGTTTTAAATTTTGTTTTTGTTATTTTCGTTCCAAGGGCATTAATATGAGAACAATAATTCCTCGAAACGTAACCTAAACACAATAGTTTATTTAGTGACTAAAAAACTTCGAGAACTGTAGAGAAATGATATAAAAATAAATTGAAAGTATCATTAAAAATCACGAGTCATAAAAAAAATGATCTGATTTAAGTAATTATTAATGTGATTGCATCAATATGTTTGTTAATATCTAAATTTATATTGTATAAATGATTTGTTAATGAATTTCAATTCATTAACGAGTCATAAATTAATTCAGCAATGCATTATTTCTTAGGGTTTTTGAAATTAAATCGCTTCATATTAAAATTATAGCACCTATTTCTTAATTTATTTTTGTTAGTTTTATATTTATTTATTTTTTATCATTATTATTTTCTCTATCTAGTGACTATCTCCATTTATATTAATATTTCTTATTGATTGATTTTTATTTGTTCACTTATTTAGTTTTGTAAAAAACTTATCTCACTCAAGTGTATATAATCAGATTGAAACTATAAATACATTTAATTATCAAAGCGAGTTGATAGGCATTCATGAATTATGGATCGTACTCTTTGAAACCCAAATTAACAAACGTTTTAGGCTAAAATCCTAAATATCGTTGAAATAGTAAACTTGTTATTTGTTAATAAAAGAGGAAAGGTAATTTGAAAGTGGCCAACTATATTATTTAATTGATTCATAACTAAAATATTTACGAATAATTCAAATTTTACCTTTAACCTAAGCAACAAAACTATCTAATCATTATTTGTATATATTATTTAAATTCACGAGTTTAAATAACCTATTAATAGAAATATTTGCACTACTAATTATGCCTAGTATTATTTACAATTGAAATATGCTATAGCACTATGTAACTATTATATACGTATAGATTCCTTATTAATTATTTAAATAAAATCATAGTTCTAAATTTAGCTATATAGATTGTTCTTTAAAAATTTATTTATGTAAATAAATTAGTTTGAATAATTTTACTCCAGTGCTATATTTAGGTATGAATTTGAAACTAAATAAATAATTATTACTTTCTAGAAATATGAGAAATAGAATATTAATGAATAACTTACCGATTGTTTGGTTAATTTTTCCTTAGTTAAATTAATATTTTTTAAATAAATTCACTTAAATTTATTCAGAAAAATGAATTTACAAAAGTTCAAATAAACAAAAAAGAAAATTAAAACACAGTTCTAAAAAAGTTAAAAAAAAAAAAGAATTTTGTGAGAGATAATTTAAAGAATTGTTCTTAAAATAGCTAAGTCGTCTGTGAATTCAATTGTTTTTTAATATTATTGCATGCAGTTTGTAGAAATGTTTATCTTTCTCCTTTAGTTATTAACTAAAAGCTTTATTCTTTATAGTTATATACTTTTTACTAATATTAATTTTTATGGAATCGTTAGTTAAAATTATAAATTCTGGAGAGAAAATGACAGCCTTCTAAGCCCAAGGTCAAGAGTTGAAACCTGGCAATGGCCCTACGATTCTTAAACGAAGAAATAAATAGTTGGTTCTGCCGTTTTTCAAGTTTGTGCGATATCAGGTACTCGTTAGATTCCTATCCAATTAGTTCCTCGATAGGGAAAATTTAGGACTCCTACTGTAGTAACGTCCATTCAGCTCTAGTAGCGAAAAGTGACATTAAATGAATACAAAAACATCCTTGTGTTATATACCATTTAATTATAGATCTTATACAGCGAGTTAAATCAAAATATTTATAGTCATTTCACAGAAAATAAGTCATGGGCAACCAATGGATGGCCATCACACATATAAGATATTATGATAAAATTATAGTATTAGACTGTTCTTACGTTTAATTGAGTAAATATTTTTCATATTTATAAGTACATAGACAGTATTTGAAAATAATAACTTAAATTTTAATTCAGTTAGTTACCTCCCCCTCCAACGAGTTTCAAACTCTCTAGCTCCTTGAAGAAAATCCTGGGTTCGCCTGTAGTGTAGTAGCTAGCATAACAGCCTTTTTTGCCCAAGATCGCGGGATAAAAACTGGGAGAGAGCCCTAAGATTTTTTAATTGGAGAAAAAATCCTTATTTTTTCCGTTTTTGGTAAGTGGCCCTGACCCTGTGACATCGCATCAGGTACTCATTAAAGATTCCTATCCGAATTAAAACTGAATAGGCAAAATTTTGGACTCCCACTGTAGAATCGTCCGATTAGGCAGAGTTCCATAAAGTGGCATTAAGTATATAAGCAAACAATATAACATATCTAATCTGTATAAGGAGACTGAACATGCTAAAACCAGTCTTTGGGAGAGAAAACGAGCGAATGGATAAAAAATTAACATGATGAAACTAACCATTCAATTATTCTTTGATAGAGCGAGTGTAATTAGAATTTCTACAAAAAATTCAAATAAAACATTAATCCATGGTCGTTGGTAGGAAGGGGTTCATCCCCCGTAAAATATTTCACGATAAAACGTGTTTTTGCGTCAAATCACTTTTTATATCTAAGTATATAAACAGTGCTTGAAAATATTAACTTAAATTTTTAATTTAGTTAGTTTCCTCCCCCTTCAACGAGTTTCAAACTCTTTAGTTCCTGGACGAAAATCCTGCGTTCGCCCGTGGTGTAGTGTCAAGCGTAACAGCCTTTTATGCCCAAGATCGCGGATTAAAAACTGGGAGATAGCCCTAAGATTTTTTAATGGGAGAAAAAATCCGTTGGTGGGAAGGGTAATAATATGTTACGATAGAAGGTATGGTTTCAGGCTGTCTTTGCGTTAAATCACTTACTCATTTTTAATATCTATAAGTATATAGGCAATGTTTGAAAATATTAACTTAGATTTTAACAGGCTTAGGCCCCCACCAACGAGTTTTAGCCGTATTTTAATAGTTATTGAAAATCCTGCCGAAGCACATGTTAGTCTAAAACAGATAATATTAAGTCGCGTTTCCAGTCAATCAATTTTGTTAACTATCTGTCATATATATCATTAAATGTATATAAACTATAAAATTTTAGTTCCTATTGACTTATGCGTTTTAACCCTTTTAAATGAAATGAAATGAAAAAACTTCTTTATTATCCTGGGACTAAAGTCCCTTAAGAATAAAATAAAATACACAATTGATGACCGGAACAGTGTGGTCATGGCTTAGAATGACAAATTACTAAACTAAAAAAATAATACAGGTCGTAATATATATACATATTTACAAGTCAGACTTACAGAATGAAATAAAAAATAAAAATAAAATAACGAAAAAAAAACAAAAACAGAAATAGCTAATTCATCAGTGATAATTTAAGTAATATAAACACACACAAAAAATACAATAATAATAATTGGAATTTATAGCATCTTCAGTTGGAAGTTATTGTCTGTTTTACTGGGTAAGGAGAAGATGGTTGAAAAGGACCGATTTGAAGGAGGAAGTCGTTCTTACATGACGGATCTCAGGAGGGATAGAATTCCAAAGAGAGGTTGCTTTGGCTAGAAAGGAGTTGTCAAACGCAGCAGTACGGTAAGGAGGAGGGTAGAGGTCAGAAAGCCGGGATCTGGTAGAACGGGACTGAATTGATGATTTAAATTGAAGGGATTGGAAGATATAGCTGGAACGATGAGTTCTGATAACCTGGTAGAGGAAGGAAGCTAGGAAATACTGGCATTTGTAACGAGGATAAAGCCACCTTAACTCGGCGTAATACTGGGTTATATGCGAGTCTCTGGTGATCCCGAATACGAACCGTATTGCACAGTTCATAATACGCTTGAGTTTTGCTTCGAACTCACCTGAAAGTCCGCTGTACACCTCGCAACCGTAGTCTAAGTGGGGAAAAACAAGGGAAGAAACAAGGAGTTTACGAATATTGAATGGTAGGAGATGATGGAGGCGACGGAATTGCTTTAGGGTTGCTATGGTTCGGCGGGATATTTGGGAGCTGAGTGGTTTCCAAGAGAGAGTTTGGTCAAGAGTAATACCTAAGTTCTTGACGGATGAATGAAAACAGATAGGAGTATTGTTTAGGAAAAGGTTGGAGGTGCTGGGAATGGATTTAAGGAGAGCAGGTGATGCTATCAGAATGGCTTTAGTTTTTTCAGCACTTAGCAGGAGTTTGTTGTTGTTTGACCAAGCAATTATATTGTTTATGTCCTCCTGAAGTTTAGAGATAGCATCAGGAAATTCATTTGGGGTGAAGAAAATATAAATCTGATATTGGGAGTTCTTGATGGAGAGCGGAAGATCATTAATGAATATGGAGAAAAGGGTAGGAGATAACGAGGAACCTTGGGATACACCTTTTGTCAGAGGCAGTGAGTCGGAGCGGGGTTTATAACTACAACATACTGGGAGTGGCCGGTAAGGAATGATTGAAACCATTGAAGAGCGCCTGTGGATACTGGGAGTCTATGGATTTTGGTTAAGAGGATATTATGGTCGACAGAATCGAAGGCTTTGGAAAAATCAAGCAAAACAAGGATTGTTATTTTGTGCTGATCTATGGCCTTGTGGAGATCTTAGGAAATTTGGGAGAGAGCAGAGTGAGTAGAATAGCCTGGTCGGAAACCAGACTGGAAGGGGTTCAAAAGGTTGTTTTGCTCGAGGTAGAGGGATAACTGAGATTGGACCAGACGCTCAAAAGGCTTAGAAAGGTTGGAAAGGAGATAAATTGGGCGGAAGTCATTAGGAGATACATAATTTGAGTTTTTCTTCAGTGGACGGACTAAAGCGATTTTCCAGGAAGTAGGGAAGGTTGCACTGTCTAGAGAAAAGTTATAGATATGGTATAATATTGGAAGGATAGAAGGAAGCGAAGCTTTGATTAGTTTAACTGGAATATTATCAGGTCCGTAGTCATTGGTTCGGGATTTACGAATAGAATTAAAGAGGTCCTCGGGGGTGATATGGGAAAAAAATAATGAATCTGGATTGAAATGGTGCATGGGTGTAAGCATCGGCGTCTGATATGATAAATGAGAGGAGCAGGAAGCAAAGTGGGTATTAAGATCATCAGCGGAAATAGGAATAGTTTGGTTATGGGTGTGTTTTCCCAAGGATAGTTTACGCAGGATTGTCCATTTGGCTTTGGGGTCGGAAGCACAAGATAAGGTTTGTTGAAAAAATTGGGATTTAGCTCGGCGTATCATGGATTGGGTACTGTTTCTGAGATGTTTGAAGGTGGAGTAATCACTAGGAAGACGGGAGCACCTGAATCGTCGCCTTGCAGCATCCCTGTGCTTCATGCATTCCTTAATTTCAGGCGTTAACCAAGGAGCAGGAGGGTGTCGGAGTTCGATATATCGTCGTGCGTATAATAACGTATTATTCTTCGCATTGCGATAAAATATTATCTCTAAATAAATGATCTAATTTGATTGTAAATGATTAAATTTCGTTGACAAAGGATTTGTTAAGCGGTTTGGGTCTTAAATTTTATATTATACCGGAGTCTGCTGAGACTCTACGCTGGAGCGATAAGATACTGGATAAGACCGAGTGTTCGGCACGAGACACTCTTCTTGGTCCAAAGTCGAACTATTTATGATAGATATAACTCAGTTTTTATATTATTTATAATTGTCTTACTTCTTTTATTTATTATTTATTGAGATCGCCCCGAATACGTGGCATTTTTAAGCATGTAAATATCAATTGTAGTTTGTTTTTTTTTTAAGCGTATTTCCAAATCGTTACATATTTGTCAAATTGTTATCTTCGTTTTTCTTCCGGCAATAAAAGAGTTAAGACAGCCTCCACTCTGACTTCTCTACGAATCTTGATTATTTTGACTCAGCGAATAGCTTTAAACGTTTATTTTCACTCGATTTCGATCATTTTCACGAACACAATACAATCACTTACATACAATATATATTTACACACGTGTATATTTATCGATTTGCATGTTTTAGTTTATAGGTTCTCATAGCTGAGTCGTCTAATAGAGTTCTGCTGGTTGATATTATATTCAGTACACGCGGTTGCATGCCACACGGATGTTATAGAATGGAAGCGCGTTTCCGCATGCGGTTTCCGAACGCCGGAGCTACGATAATTCGAATTAACATACACTTACCCCATTGCTTGCATTGCTGTATGGCCGTATTAATGTAAATTCCAGATTTTGTGATGCAGTTTATTTATGGATCTCGTTGTGATAAAATAATTCTGTTTAACAAAAATAAAAACTCATAAGAATGACAAGATGTGAGTGTACAAGGTTTTATGTTGTTATTTTTTTCTCATTAAGTGGCGCTTAAAATAAGGATGGCAAAAAAGATCTTGAAGTGCAGAAAGGGGAGTAAAATATCAGAAAGTAGGCAAATATCCTATCGTCCTTAAATAAAAAACTCTGCAAAGCTTAATATATTGTACTTAAGATAGATTACTAGATTAGTATAGATTAGTAACGTAAGAACAGTCTAATACTATACCTTTTATCAGAATGTGTGATGGCCATCAAGCGTTTGCCCATGACTTATTTTCTTTGAAATGACTACAAATATTTTGATTTAACTCGCTCCATAAGACCTATACTTGAATGGTATATAATATCAGGTTGTTTTTGTGTTCATTTAATGTCATTTGGCCTATCGGGGATTAAATACTATTAATCCCTTTATACTCAGTATGCTGGTGTCCCTCAAGGTAATATCCTAGGACCCATCCTTTATACAGCTAATATCCCAACCCATTACAACATCTTCCTTTCTACCTATGCTGATGACACCTGTGTTTTATCAGTCGATAACGATCTTACTATTACCACTCAAACTCTTCAATCCCAGGTCACAGAGCTTGAGGTAAGATGTCAGAATTGGAGAATCAAAATCAATTCCAACAAATTCCACCAAATAACCTTTACCCTTCGTCGTAAACCTATGACATCCTGCCCAACAGTATCCTTTAATAATATTCCGCTTGTTCCAGTTGAACAAATCCGGAAGTAAGGGAAAGTATTGCGATCGTCAACATTTTATGATTCCAGTTTTCAACGGAAATACACGTTTTAGGGTCCCCTGAGTCCAAATAACCAAGTCCCGCAAAAAGGTCTGTGTGTGTGTGGTAACTCCCTGGCGGAAACGTAAAGTCCTATGAAACTGAAATTTCATATTAAGACAACTATACGCCCGATATGTTATAAAAACTTCTTCATCAAAACCGGCTAACCAGAAGAGCCGCTATAAATTCAATAGGCTTTAATATCATGTAGGTTTCATTCTGGTTAAAATAGTCTGACATTGCTTGATTGCCGATATTTTAAATTTTCTTCTTCTAAAGTACCTTTAATTTTGTTGATTCTATAAAAATAACTATATTATCTTTTTATCACTGATGAAAAACAGGTAAATATATAAATTAAATGAATTCGATCCCAACTAAAGGAAAAAGCTGAAATAATATTTTTTTAATGCATTTTTTTGTTTTTGAACATAAGAAAAGTAATATACATGTAAAATATACCGTTGGAAAGCTAAAGATTTTAGATAAAAATATTATCTAATACACAAGCTTGTAAAAGTTAAACTTCCTGATTATTTTAGATGATAATGTAATTGATTTTTTAATAAAACACATGTTTCTATAGAAATTCAATTTAATTAATTCTTTAATAGTTTCAGTATTTTTTATCTCTTACTGTATTTGAAAATTCTTTAATCGATTCTAAAAACGGAGGTAAGTGAAAGTCGTGTGTTGCCCGCATCAGATTTTTTAGTTTTTTTTTTTTTTTTTAATTTGTTTTAATATAAGGTCATTCGGAAAAGTTAGTATTGAATATTCCCCCTCATTATTATATTTTTCTCTCCTCTAACTATATAAATAATCATCTCGCGATTCCTGGTTTTCTGCGATCAAATCTCGGTCAAACAGTGCATTTTTAAACATAAATGCCTCGATTCGAACTGCACCCGAGCGAAGCTGGAGAAACTCACTAGTTCTGTATAAAGTAGATTTATTTAATTTCGCCCCCCTTCATTATCTCGAATTATATCGAGTGAAGGAATGAGGTAGAGATCTGGACGAACCCTAAGAAAGTTTTCCGATGGCTCTTTAGCCATTATGCCAAAGGTGGTGGCCCCACAATCCTACAGAATACCGCCTGCCGCTTCCCCTTCACATTTCATGCTTTTTTGTGCCGAAGCGTTATTCCTGGGAGAGGGCGAACATCCCCCGATCTCCGGCCTACATAAAGGATCTAGCCTCCTTATGGAGTCCCTGCTTCGAATAAATGTCCGTATTCTGAAGAGCTACTCTTTTCGAACAGATAAATTGGGGTCTACAGCTTCATTCCGTCATGGCCAATAAATATCTTTGTATAGTTGAAGCTTTATGGCTTTATATAATTCGTAATGATTTATGAGCTTTAAATATTTTCTTAATTTTCTTTTCTCCTATATTATTAGACCTTGTGCGCGCGATGTATTCTCATAGGAAACTTTACGGGTTTATGAATTAATATTTGCAAATTTTTAACTTATGATTGTTCAACTTGTACTCAAAAAACGAAAAGTGTTGGGATGAATGACGTTAAAACAAAATGAAAGAAAGATGGGCTAACGTAGACTCGATCCCGTTTCGAAAAGAGCTAGTCTTGAATACTTAACATTAAAATTAAAAAAATAGGTAATATTAAATTAAAAGATAAAATTGGAAGGAAGCAAAATAAATAAAAGTTTAATAAAAAAAAAATGAGGAAAATTTACAGTGAAATAAAAATCATTTGATTTATAAAAAAATAAGAAAAAAATCTTCGATTAACCAACCAGTAAAAAAATAAGTTTGAAAATTGGATTAGTATGTTAGTACTATTAAAATATTACAAAAAAATGAACAATTATAATGAGAAAAAATATGAAGGATAGTTAACTGTCCATAAATTCTTCGGTTCCGCACGACGGGTAGGCGACTCAGGACGGACGGTGATCTTCAAGAAGACGAGACGAAGTCCTGAACAAAAAATGGTATGAAGGTGCCAATCGAGAAAAGCGTGCTCTCAGCTTACTAGTGCGATCGGTACTGGCTTGAGGGCAAGGGAGGGCACTGTTATCTGGCTTCTCCTTACACTATTGAATAGAAACACTAGACGTAAATAGAGCATGTAAACTAACAACAAATACAAATATTTTCCTCATTTAAAGAAATAAACTATTTTAAATTTAATTTAATTTTTTTAAATTCCAAACAAAAATATACAGGTAAAAAAAATATAATTTTCAAGCTCAAACAAAAAGTATAAGTGTGCCTGGAAGAATTTCGATCACACTGAACACAAATATACGTAGCAGTTTATTGATGTTTGTTTTTTATTAATTTAACGTCACTTTATACTACTGTGGCAAGTGGCAGCCGCGGGGAGGAAGTTGCATTGACCAGATTGTAGACAGGACACACCCGACTGACACATTCCTACATTTTTGCTCGCGATTCTATACTCCTGTGCCAACATTGCAATAGAACCCTCTCGATCAACTATATCATCCAAGAATATCGAAAGTTCTGGGAGATAGTGAGAATTTCTTCGGACAAACTCCTTACCCAAATTATAAACTTAACTATCTTCATCATTCAACCTTTATTCCAATAACAAGTTTTCTGTTACAACTTTATTTTTTATTAATATTTCTGAACTTATAGTTCTACCTTTACTTATTAATTATCTATTATTTTTTTTCTTCCTTCTTCTACAAGTCCAAAAATTATATTAGCATTCGTATAGGCGTTGATGATCTTTGATGTTTTACGCCTTAAAGCCCTAACTAAGAAACAACAAATAAACTACTGTGGCAAATCAGGAGATGCTACAGTGGGAGTCCTAATTTATTCCTATTTAGGTTTAATCAGAATAGGGGTCTTTAAAAGAGTTTCTGGTATCGCACAGGTTCGGGAGTACTCCTTTACGTCCCCTCCGAATGACGGCATAACCAAGGACTTTTTACTCTCTTTAAAAATGAGAAAGAAAAAAAAGCAAACTTTATGCTGAGACTATTCCCCTTAGAGTAACATTAGATTTGACATAATATAGGATCTATATCTATACGCCAAAAGTATTATTATTATTTTTTTTTTTTTTTGCGGGCAATACACAACAAAAATTTTTATTGAGTAATATTACAGTCTCAAATAATAGAAATAGAAAAACACAGAAACGAAAATAACGTAAGAGAGATGTACAAAGGTATAAACCAATCGCGTAAAATATATGAACCGCTATTGAATGCGGTTAAAGATGCAAATAACAATATAATTGCGGATCCTTCTGAGATATTAAATAAATTTAAACAACACATTGACGGCATATTAAATACGGAAAATAATAATCAATCTCCTCTCTCTGAATAGCTGAGCGCTGAACATGGATAGACGCACCGAGTAAAGAGTAAGTCGAAATGGCGATAGGAAAATTAAAACGTTATAAGGCTGCAGGAAATGATAATATCACGAGTGAATTAATCAAGGCGTGTGGAGAAGCGGGCGTTTCCAAAATACATTTTTTAGTTAAAAAGATCTGGGAAACTGAAAAAATGCCCGAAGAATGGAAAGAATCAATACTTATTCCGATTCACAAAAAAGGACCGAGGTCGGATTGTAACAACTATCGTGGGATCTCTCTTCTCCCAGTATGCTCTAAAATATTCTCGTCAATTCTAACTAGTCGAATCACGGAATACGCTGAGGAAATTATCGGAGATTACCAATGTGGTTTTAGGCGGAATCGCTCGGCTATTGACCAAATATTTTCCTTACGTCAAATATTAGAGAAAAAATTGGAATACAACGGTGTAGTCCATCAACTTTATATCTATTTTAAAAAGGCTTATGATTCAATAGACCGTCAGAAGCTATATAACATCATGATTGAATAGGGAATACCTAGAAAGTTAGTAAATCTAGTAGAGATGTGTTTGTCGGAAACATTTCATAAAGTTAGAATCGGTCATAATTACTCCGAGAGATTTGAGGTGCGATCGGGTTTGACTCGGGTGACTCCCTTTCACCTGTGTTATTTAATATAGCTTTAGAATATGTCATAGAAAAGGTGATGTGTACCGAGAAAGGCTTGAATATGGGTGACAAGATTCCGGTTTTGGGGTATGCCGATGATCTGGTACTGCTAGGTGAAGACACGGAAACCATACAACTAAATACAAGTGTGTTAATAAAAACCGGTAAAGAAATAGGACTCGAATTAAATACCGATACGACGAAATATATGATTAGTAGCAGAAACGGTGTCGATCTTGGTGATATTGATGTATCAGGTCATACTTTTGAACACGTAGAGAAATTTAAGTATTTAGGTTCAATGATAACAAGAAATAATGAAATCCGGGAAGAAATAAAGTCCCGGTTAAAGGTGGGAAATGCGTGTTATTATTCAGTTGATAAGTTACTTAGTTCGCGGCTTCTATCTAAAAACTTAAAGATTAGAATTTATAAAACTATTATTCTTCCAACGGTTCTTTACGGATGTGAAACGTGGCCGCTTACTTTGAAGGATGAACAACGGCTTAAGGTTTTCGAAAATAAGGTATTGCGTAAAATATTTGGTCCGAAGAAAGATGAGGCCACTGTGGAGCTTAGAAGGTTGCACAACGCGGAATTGCGGAACTTGTATCCTGTGAATATAATTGAGCTGATTGCATCGCGGAGACTCAAATGGGCGAGTAAAGTTATTGGGCTCGATGACGAGCGGATTCCGAGAAAGTTGATATTTGCTGATCCGACTGGTAGACGTCCGAAAGGTAGGCCGAAGCGGAGATGGGAGGATTGCGTTAAGGCTGATCTCGGGAGCTTGGGCTTGAATGGTGAACATTGGACGAGTCTGTGTAGGCGGAATTTGGTGGTATCGGCATCGAACCTTCGGGTTCGCTAAGCCTATTATTACTATTATTATTATTATTATTATTATTAATATTACAGTCTCTCCTGATTTGGGCAATAATAATAGTGATGAAATATAACATATATATTACATTCATTTACACAGCAATAAAATTATAAAATAATAATAAAATATATATACAATAATGAATCAATAAAATGTATGAAAGTCTAGAAATCACCACAATTACATCATACATACAGCTCATTGAGTAGAGAATCCAGGCAGTGCTAGAACTCCCATATATCGTACATATTTACTAGAGGTCTGGAGGCCACTGCCGTTTGAACCTTATAGGGAGATAGTAATGGTGTGTGGAGCTGGATAGGGATTGGGTAGAGGATTGGGATGATGGATAAGGTTCTGATGGAATTTAGAGAATTTTGATGGGATAAGGTCTAGAACAAATGGAATATTAAGGTCGTGTTAGTTGGTGACATAATAAGGAGCATTTACTATTGTTCGGAGGACTTTGGATTGAATGCGTTTGATGTAAGAAAATTATGCTGCTCTCCGAAGTTCAAGTCCATAGGTCCAGATAGATTTCAATACTGTCATGTTAATCAGCGCTTTGTTTTCAATAGAAAGTGGAAAATTTCTGTTTAAGTGAAGTATGCGGGTTCCAAGTTAGTGCCAAGAATAATTGAAAAATAAACCGATTCAAAATATCATTTAAATACACGTGAACAAATTAAAATATGGAACACAATCCACCTAAAACTTATCTATTGTCAGGCATCTTTATTTTGGGATGCTAGAAGGTACTTTAAAATAAAATTTTGAATGTTGAGAGTAAGGGAGCTCGAAGAATATTTAATGGGAGGGAATTTACCGAAATATACTGTCATTATTCAAATGTATACGGAATTTCTCAACTGTATTTGACTTAATTACCATTCAACCTTTGGGAATAGACAAAATATAGAGTGATAGAACATGTTAAATTCAAAGGGCGGAAGTGTATCGGAGTAGGGATGGGACGGGGATCGGATAAGGAAAGAACTGCCAAAGGCTACTATGTGTGGTTTATATAAATCAAAAGCCCAAAAGCTGGTGAAGGGGGAGTGTAAAAAGGATTTAAGCTAATAAAGATGAAGGATTTTAAAATTTACTGCCTACTGCGCTAAGGAGAATTATAACACTTTTAAGGTATTGCAGATTTGCTAGGAGGGGGTTTGCTGGTAATAGGTGTTCCCGTGATTCATGATAGATTAATGGAATTTCATTGGACCATTTTTAAGCAACAGGGTTGAAGTTTGTTTATAATTTTGCGGTGTTAGTTGGGTTTAATACCCATTAAGTAGATCTCAAGTTAATTTTAGAAAACCTTCTTACCTTCCCCTGCTTAAAATTCTTAAAGAGGTGAGATGGAAAGCGGGAACAGATTTAATAAACAGGTACTTGCTCTAAAGCTTGTTTTGAAAATCCAAAACTTTTTTTTTTTTTTTTTTTTTTTTTCGGAATGCTTGAATTTTTGTATTTCTCTTCTTGCTATGTGGATTTTCTAACTTAGGATATATTTTTTCCAAAAAAAAAAAAAAAAAAAAAAAAAAAAAAAAAAAAAAAAAAAAAAAAAAAAAAAAAAAAAAAAAAAAAAAAAAAATTAATCTCCATGATCGAAACATTGATATTGTTAAAATTGCTTATTTAATAATTAGCACCGCTGCATCGAACCCAATATAGCTTTTCTATCTAGTAACATATAACAATCTAGTAACATTATGTAACACATTCAAAAGTATATGTATTTAATAATTATATTTTTTTAAATACCAGCATGTATTTGAAACGTAACTCACTGCCTCTGTTTTATTTCTTAACACTTCTGTTTCTTGTCACTGATTAAATGTGAACGGTCCTTTGATGTTTCATTTTTTTCTTCTTTTTTTTTGTCCTACATTACATTGTCGCTTTAAGCTCTTCCTCCCATGTTTTTTTAAAAGCTACCGTGTTGACAAGATTTTTTTTTTTCGAAAAGCTACAGTGTTGACAAGATTATTATTTTTTGTTTTAGTAACCAAATATTTCAATTAAAAAAGTGGAAATAGGTAATTCGAATTTTTTTTAAATTTTTTAATTTTATCTCTAACCCGGATGGACATTGGTATGAGATGAATTTTATACACTATTTCATCCTATTCAATGATTAAAATTCATATATTTCTTAACTCAACAATGTGTTTTATTTATTTATTATTATTATTATTTTTAGGAGAGGTTAAATTAGATACTGATGTTAAGAATAAGAAAATAGTTTTGAAAGGAATAAAACTAAGTTGCGATTATGAAATTGTTAAATTCAATTTCCAATTATGAAGAGTATATCTCATTCAAATGGAATCTTCGGAACAATCTCTTATTTGTTTGTCCTTAATTCTACATTGGAGAAACATCTAAAATGTTAAAAACACATTTCTAATTGTAAAAATATAAAACACATAAATATTACAGCACCGCCCAACCATAGTATTATAAACACAATTTTAATTTTGAAAAAATAAAAATATTAAATACAGAATAAAAAGTTTTTTTTTTTTTTTTTTTTTTTAAACATAATTTATTGATTTTTTTTTCTCATCATTGTCGTCATTGTTCTTTTGTTCTAATATTTGTTCGTTAATTATCAGGCCGATTTGCAAAAGAAATTCTTGGATATTTTTTTTAAAACACTTTATTTATTCCAGTATCGCGACGTTTCAGCCTCTAGGGTCATTTTCAAGCTTCTGTAATCAATTAAAATCTCATTGCATTTATATATTTCCAACAATTCAATTACAACAACATATAATAAATTATTTTTAATAATTATGTCACCTACCATGCATATCCATCTCAATTATCTTTTAATTTTACCGCTTTTCACCAGCGTCGTCATAATTTTTTTTAAAATGTCATTTTTCAAAAAAAAAATCTGTATTCAAAAATATCATATTATTTTTCATCATCCATTGAAAAAGTGGATCTATTTATTCAAAAAAAGAAAAGAAACATTTTTTCCAACTTACTTAACAGTTTTCCTCATAAACTTGTATGGTTATAAATTTTTATGTTTTGAAGGAATGGTCTACATTAAGTCGAGGAAAATAACAAAATACAACCTGCTTTTTTCCATTCTTGGAAGGTCTTGATAATAGTAGCTTCAGGCTGGCTTTGAAACCCGATTATCCTAAATGTTTTTTTTAAAGTCATTTTTCTTTTTATAATCCCACAGAGGATTGACAATTTTTTGACATCAAAGGAAATGGCTTTAAATTTCGTTGAATAGTGTGAATAACCTCGATGTCATGCCACACTTTCTCTTTGAAAGGCTTAGTGGCTTTATCCCCATTCCTAAAAACAATATTCATATTTTCTTTCTATAATTATTCATTTTTACTTTCACTTACTATATATAGTCCTATAGTTTTATAAGGGTTAGTCCTATGAAACTGAAATTTCATATTTAAGACAACTATACGCCCGAGACGTGACAAAACTTTTTTCATCAAAATGAGCTCACCAGAAGAGGCACTTTATACCATGCATTTTGCACCTTTTTTCGATTTTCTCAAAAACGGTTCCGACGATTTTGATTAAACTCGGTATATCGATGTATAATTTAATGGGCTTTAATATCATGTAGGTTTCATTCTAAATAAAATAGTCTGACAGGGCTTAAATGTCGATAATTTCTTCCTCTAAAGTACCTTTAATTTTGTAGATTCAATAATAATAACTAGATTATCTTGTTAACGCTGATGAAAAACAGATAAATATATAAATTGAAAAAAATCGATACCCAACTAAAGGAGAAAACAGAAAAAATATTTTTGTAATGCAATTTTTCGTTTTTGAACATAAGAGCAGTAATAACATGTATGATATACCATTGGAAAGCTAAAGATTTTAGAAAAATATCATCTCATACACAAGCTTTTAAAAGTTAATAGAGAGTGATGTAATGAACATAAAACTAACTGATTATTTTAGATAATAATATAATAGATTTTTTAATAAAACACATGTTTCTATATAAATTCAATTTGATTTATTCCTTAATAGTTTCACGTATTTTTATCTCTAACTGTATTTGAAAATTCTTTCATTGATTTTAAAAATCGAGGTAAGTGAAAGTCGTGTGTTGCCCGCACCAGATTTTTTTTAAGTTAAAATAACTAAAATGAACCATGGTGAAGCCTAACAGCTGTTGAAGTTATAAAGAATTATATAAGTTATATTGTTTGTTTATTTATTTAACGTCACTTTATGCTACTATGGCTAATCGGACGATGCTACAGTGGGGTCCTAAATTTTGCCTATCCAGGTTTTATTAGGATAGCTATCTCTTAACGAGTACCTGACATCGCTCAGGCTCGGGACTACCTTTTAGCGTCCGCTCCTAAGAACGGCATAACTAAGGATTTTTTACTCCCATTAAAAAATACTAGGACCAGTTGCGGATTTGACCTGTGACCTATAAGTTATATTGCTAAGGACCTAGGAAAAAGAACAATCTCCATACATCCACTGGAATTTAGATTAACATAAGTACATAAGAAGTTAAATAAATAAAGGTTTATAGTTATATAAGATATAAATAAAATAAATACAAGGTTAACAAATAAATGAACCCACTGCTATATCTATATAAAATATTTACAATAATATTCAACCGGTCTTGGCCCCGCAACTTGTGGAGGGAAAAGCAGTATCCGAAGGCCCCAGCTACCCTCTCAGCCGCGTCGCTGGTAAGAACCAATGGAAGCTGAGTGAGGGCGTCATATAATAGCCACAAGCACATGAAAATCTGACCAGTGTCAGAACTCAAGCATAAATATACAAAAATCGTCTCGGGGGCCACTACCGTTTCAACCTTTGAGGAGGTTTATTGATACAATTTGAGTGGATTGTGCTTGAGAATTATTATGTTTTTACTTGTACTTGATACCAATGTTATAGTTCTCCTTACAAGTTAGTTATATAAGCTGTACTACCTATAACAATTATAAATCTCAGCTTATCTTACTTTTTTTTCAGCTTTCATAATTAAAACAGTATTCTGGATTATTCTATTTTACTGATATTACAATTTATTCATAATTTCGAGAAAAGAATTAGAGCTTGAAAACCCAAGGGGACATAATTCTATATAAAGGGATCTACTTTATTAAATTAATTTATTCAACTTTCATTTATTATAAAATATTTTTATATAAATAAATAAGTTCTTAGAAAGATTATATTATAAGACCCATCTTCTGAAACTGAGCTCTTATACAAAATCAAATATTTATAAGTGATGCATATTATCTGATTGGATTTTCCGTGACACTTTCTAAAAAATGAGATACCGCAATTTTATTTAATAACTTTTAAATTAAATCAATAAATCAATGGCTCAATATCCATTTTCCTCAGACGGGAGAAGCACTTAGTAAAATGACATGGCCGCTTGACACAGCTCTGACCCAGTTGAATGCTGACAGGCCAAACAGTGGAAAACAATAAAAATTATCTCAACCAAGTCGGAGAGCTCTTAACACCTTGTTCTGATAGAATCTCCCGTAAAGCCGTTAAGTCCTATCAAACACTTACCATGGATTTAGTGTCCTCAAGTTCCACACGAAATTGATTGCGGAGGGGATAAAATACATCTCAGCTTTCAAATATGTTCGGTAGGGTGATACAGTGCGATATAACCGTATAGTTTTTTTTTTTTGTTTTTTTTTATAATTTCATATAGTGTTAACGAAAAAAAAAAGAGGCGGGCTACACACGACATTCACTTATCTCCGGTGTTAAAATCAATATAATAATTTTGAAATACAGTTAGAGATGAAATATGAAAACATTAATTAATTAAGTTTCGATAGAAAAGTGTTTTATTAAATAATCTATCATATTAATATCATCAGCAATCAGTTAGTTTTATGCGATTTTAGTCACTCTCTATTACCTTGAACAACGTTGTGTATAAAATAATATTTTATCTAAATTATTTAGCTTTCCAACGGTATATTATACATTTAAATCACTAGTCTTATGTTCGAGAAATAAAATGCAGAACAAAATATTTTGATCATTTCTCCTTTAGTTGGATATCGAATTCGTCCAACTTATATGTTTACCCGGTTTTTATTAATGCTAACAAAATTATATCATTAATGTTTTCGAATCTACAAAATTATAGGTGCTTTAGGGAAATAAAATAAATCGATATTTAAGCCTTTTCTGTATATTTCAATAAGAATGAAACCAACATCATATTAAAGCACATTAAATTTAACATCGATATAGCGAGTTTAATCAAAATCGTTGACCCTTTTTTATCGATTTTATGAAAAATGGCTCTTACGTATAAACCTCAATTTAAATAATTATTAATTTTTTTTTTTATTTTATTTTGATCTCTAACTGTATTAAAAAATTCTGAATTTGACTTTAAAAACTGACGTATGTGAAAGGCATGTGTGGCCCGCAACAGATTTTTTGATAAAGATTAGCCCTTATGGGATGATTTAATGTAGAGATTAAATAAGAAATACTTAGGATTTAAAATGATTTTTCAAAACCTTGGAAAATCGTTATGAAATAGGCTTGTTTTAAAACTCAAATCCTTTTGGCCAATCATAAGTGAATTATAATTATAATTTAGCATTTCGAGACGAGATATTTAATTCTCATGCTTTTAAATATAAAATCCATTTTGGTGATTAAAAATATTACTGAATAGGTTTTATAAGATTTATTTACGGTTTCTCCAGACAGTCACACGTCTCTGAGAGGTGATCTGGTCAAAAAAAAAAAAAAAAAAAAAAAAAAACCTACCTGGCATCTTCCTATTCTAATACTTAAAAGCCAGAAGGTTCTAATACTCTTTAACCCGCGCTCTTCCGTGCACACCCTATATACAAGATCCCAAAACATCGATCTATACCTTCCCTCTATATAACAGCATCCTATGAAAAGCCCTTCATTATCAGTGCTACCATACTTTGGAACTCTTTACCCATCTCCCTCCAAAAAGTGTCATCCCTAACCACATTCAAACACCAATTATTTAATCATCACCTAAAAAATCAATCTTCCGCACATATGTGATAAATCTAGAATCTGATAATACCAAACTTAATTCATTTGATGTTATATATTTTTTTTTTTTTTTTTATCTTTTTACAATTTACTTAACTAAATAATTATATAAAATGAAACCAGACAAATTGGACTTCTTCTGTTCACTTATATATATATAAATCATAACCTAGTGGGTGTTGAAAATTTAACATAAATAAAAACAACATAAAACATAAAATATTTCTTGTTAATGCAGTAATAATATTTAATAGAGATAATTATAAACAATATTTATAAATAACCAAGAAAGTAAAATAATTGTGCTATGACACAGACGTGAACTGTTAGTCTAGATTATGGCCGGTTATCCATTTAGATCCGAGCAACCAAGCGTTTAGAGATAATTTTAATGGGAGGGTAAATGTAATGGCTTTCTTCGGATAAAATTCTTTGACTGCTCTGGTTCACGAAACATATTTATTACTTTTATTCATAAACATTTGCATTATTTCTCTCGATTATTGTTGTTGATATGAAGTGACATCGATAATGCACATTCACACGGGGCGAAGTTTATTGCTATCAGAAGTCGGTACACAAGAACTAGAAAATAAAATATTATTTCCTTTTAAGTTCTAGCGTCAATTCTGAAACGAAACTCTTTGAAAACAGTTTGGTGTGGCCAAGACTCAAAATAAGAATATGTGGTTGTTAATGTTTAAGCATTATCATTACAGCAAAAATATTTTTATATTATATATTTTTATTTATTTGACATTATATTTCTTTGCTACGTCTGGGTGGAATTTAGCCTTTTTGCATTCTCAATAGTTTGGCCAAAACAGCATTCATTAATATTATCACCGTTGTTAGATGAGGCTCAGTTTCTGAATCGACGTGTAAACTTTGAAGGGAAGACCTTTTATATTTTAGTAGTTCTTGTTTGCTATTCCTCAAAACCAGTGGTTCCGTTAACCTATTGGAAATTTGAGATGTGTCTTTAGAAAATAATTGAAGTTACCTAAATGAAAACTACCTTCAAAGCAACATGAATCACTCATGCATTGCGCGGTAACTAATAATATATTGTTTTCTAGGATGTCATAGGTTTACGACGAAGGGTAAAGGTAATTTGGTGGGATTTGTTGGAATTGATTTTGATTCTCCAAATCTGACACCTCTCTGATATGCGATTGAATAGTAGGACCGTTATTGACAGATAACACACAAGTGTCATCAGCATAGGTAGAAAGGAAGGTGTTGGGATGGGTTGGGATATCAGCTGTATAGACTGTGTAGAGGATAGGTCGTAGAATACTATCTTGAGGGACACCAGCAGACTGAGTTAAAAGGGATGAATAGGAACTATTGTGGTTTATTTTGAAGGATCTTTTAGAGAGGTAAATTATCTTTAATAATTTATTTCAATCTCTGCCATCTAATTGTTAGTGAAATATTTCAATAATAAAACGTTACTTACTTGGTGCGTATTAAAATTAAGACGATGATTTGCAAGAGGTACTTTAGCTATTTTAGGGAATGTTCAGTAATATTTTATTGAACTTATTTACTTTTTTTTTTTAATGTTATAGGAGAAAATGTTTTACTTTTGTGAAACACAATATTGTATTGTGTATGCGCTCCCAAACAATAAATAAAATGTGAAGGATGAGGGGGAAAAATAGCAATAGATTGCTGCAGGGAGAGGCTTGTTGATTTCCTTTTTGAACTTGGAAACCCATATAAAGACTGACCCGCATCATGGATCGAAACGTTGGATAATTAGTTGGTTACTATTTTCGAATCTATTTTGACCGCCATTCGAACCATTTCATTCTCCATAATTATTTCAAAATATTAAATATTCAATAAAAAGCGATATGCTTGGGTATGAAATTGGATGAGGGGTTTAGATAAAACCGAATTATATGATAAGCACGATTTTTCTATTACGGTAACGAAATTTTTTGCTGGAAACTATTGTTCTATACATTTTTCTTGTTATTTCAAGTCACTCCGATTGTAAAAAATGGATATTATTGATAAAATCACTACTTCGCTTCTGTATGCTCATAGTTTTAGTTTTAAGAAACTTTTTCTTTATTCCTAATGTTTATTCGAAACCCTTTGCCAATTACAATACTGCGGTAACGTTTACTCCTATTCTCTCCATCCCCTTGATGCTGGGGTATTATTAGATTGCCCCGGAGTTTGCTGAAGACGAGGGATAGCAACTGACAGGTATTCAACGTCGGGAATAACATACTAGCCGACTGTCAAGACTGGTTAGCCGAGTGGAATTTCTGGTCTGTTGAAGGTGACCTGTAGGTGGATGCCAAGGGGGTTCCGCCCCACTGGCTTCGGATCCCCACTGGCCCCTTCCCTCGCCGATATCTTATAGCAACAAATATAGGGGTTTGTTTATATCTCTCACGGACCTCCTGCATGAACCTATAGATACATTATTCTTTGCATAAATAGATATTTAAAATAAAAATCTCAATATTATTTTTACTTATAAAATACATAGTAGTAAATACATAGTACCTTTAAGTTTATGGATTCAGAAGAATTATCCATATCATCTTAAAAATCGGATAAATATAAAAGTTGAACGAATTCGATAATCGGCTAAAGGAGAAACAGGACAAATATTTTTTAAATATATTTTTAGTTTTTTTGGCATAAGAACATAGATTAAACTAGCTAAATCGATGTCAAATTTAAGGAACTTCAAGATCATATAGGTTTCATTCTGTTTTATATATTCTGACAGGGCTTAAATGCTGATATTTCTGATTTTCACCTTCTTAAATACCTTCAATTTTCTATATTTGAAAAAAAAGAACTATCTCATTTTATTATTATTAATAAAAAAAAAAACAGATAAATATATCATTTGAATATTGCTTTTAATATTAATCTTCTAAATATTACATAAAGCGGAACTATTTTCAAAACAAATAACGGTGACACGAATCAATAGTGGTGATAGTTTTGAAAATTAATATTATAATTCATTTTACGAGAGAACTTAAACATCTATATTTTTTTAAATTGATTTGTGCTTTTCGTTTAATTTCAATGCATATTTTTGTTATTGTGCGCTCTGCATTTTTTCAAAACATGTGGTTATATTTAATTTCGGAAACATTGATTTTACTGAGACATGCAATTTCTATGACTACGACTGTATATTGGTATGAATAAAGAAAGTTTCCAATATTTAAATGTATATAAATGATTAAAAATACATTGTTTTAAAAAATTATTTCCATCCTTCTTTACCTTAATTACTTCATTTTCATAAATTTGATAAAATTAAATTTTCTTTGACAAAACTAATTTTTCTCGCCGCTTTCGGTTACTTCAACACTTACTAGACAGACGCTCTTACCTTCCACTTAACTACAAAATACTCATCTACATGACCATCATGAGACCTATCTGGACATACGGTTTGAGCTTTGGGGCTCCATTAAACCATCAAATTCTTCCCGTCTTCAATCCTTACAATCCAAAATCCTTCGAAAAATTCTCAACGCTCCTTACTTCGTCACGAATAAGGTCATCCATAAAGACCTTAATATTCCTTATGTAGCTGATTTGGCCCGAACCAGGTATCAATCCTTCCATGACAAACTCCACTCTCACTCTAACCCACTAGTTTCAATTCTAGCTTCCTCTTCCATTCCTGAAAATCCTCCGAGGCGTCTGAAAAGAAGGTGACCTCGAGACCTTCTAGTTTAGATTACCTATTGGAGTGCTGTTAATGGGCATTTTCTCTTCATGCCTTTTTCATGTGTTTTATCTCACAGCTAATTTACTAGATGTATTAATTAATACAGTTGTAAATAAATTAATAATAAATAAAATTTTTTTTTTACATTTGATGTCAGTTGTTCTATCATGATATCAAGTCTGCTTGTTTTGATAATTTTATCCTCTATGTATATATTATATGTATAGTTATTTTTTCAAATGGTTGCAAAGGTGAATAATCTCTATCATTTAAGTTAGTCTTGTGATATGTATTACATACCATATTCAATATGTTTTTCTTTTCCGTGGTTTACACTTTTCTATTAAGTTATTAATTCCATTATATTTTAGTTAGTTAAAATATACGATATATTTTCAAAATTATAAAAAATATTAATATAATAAAATGTCACAAATATTTTCACTAAGTGAATATTCGACGCCTAGATTGGGATAAGTTTGATCTATAATATTTCATTGGTGAAAAGTCATAATGTCGAAAAGTAGTCGACACTGTTGGAGATTTATACGATGCCCTCCGGCGATCCCTGAGTTATAACCCTTTGAGATGGAATAGCCCACACAAGCCCTAAAATTTATTCCCAATGCCCTGTTCTACAGGATTGTATTTCCTGATGAATACTTGTTTCTGTACATATTATTGTAGTATTTTTTAGATAATGTTTTTTGTATTAAAGTTTAGATTTCATCCTTATATAAGATGTTTAGTTTTCCATCTTATCGATGAGATATCTGATATTTAAAACATATATATACTTATACTGTTGTGTCCAAATGCTAGAACGAGGATCAATATATTCTGAGAGAGTTTGTTGTAAGGAATTTCATTGGAAAGACGTGGAAAACAGATTTTTCTTAGTTTTTGGTAAATATTCGGCTAGAGAGTTTAAACATATTAAAACTTTTTTTTTTCTTGTTCAATTTCATTAAGTTTAAAGAAATTATCAAATTTTTGTGTTTTTTTTTTTTTTTTGTATTTTTTCAAAATTAAACCTGTAATCTAAATGTTCAGAAATATTTTCTTCACTTACTTGAGCTTCCAATTCAGCTTGAACCTTCTGAAATTTGTCATTTATTTCTCTCAACCTATCATAATAGTAAGTTGTTTCCTCAATTGATAGTGATGATTCTTGTAATAACTTCTCCAGTCTTGTCATCTGACTTAAAAAAGCAAATCTGCACGTTTTTATTTAAATTTATTCATAGTCGCCAATATTATATCTTCTTATCTGTTTAATAATTACACACTTAGGAACCATAAATTATCACTCTTTATTGTGCTTACAATTCGAACAGCTATTTTTATTTAACATCTGTTGTATTTAATATATAATAAAATATACATGTACTTATTATTATAAAGCTGTGACCCGCGGAATTTCTCAAAAATATTTCATTTTTAATTTACATACATGCGTTTCTAGTAATAGTAAATATTGGAATCCAAAAAAAAGTTCTCAGTAGTTTTACAATATTTCAATTTAATCCATTCTGTGTTTGTAAAATCATGCTTACTTGGTCAATAATGTTTAAATATTCTAAAAAAAAAAGGGTCAGTTTAGGTGCTTTTATGAGATTCCTTATATTTAAGTGGTATTTTGCTTGCTCAAAATGGAAGATAGCAAACATTTATTTTTCGTCATTCAATGCTTTAATATCCTCTACTCCCTTTATACATCTGACATTCCACTCCATCCTCAAACTGTCCCTAATACTTATGCTAATAACACGTGTGTCTTATCCGTTCATATCGATCCATCTACAGCATTCAAAACCCTTCAGTCCCACATCACAGCCATTGAAGAATGGTGTCAAAATTGGAGGATTAAAATTAATCCCAACAAATTCCACCAAATCACCTTTACCCTTCGTCGCAAACCGATGACTTCCTGCCCCCAGTATCCTTTAATAACATTACCCTTACTCCTGTTGAACAAATCCGATACCTAGGTCTCCATCTTGCCAAGCGCCTTACTTGGAATCCTCACACAAGACTGAAACGACAAGAAACTGCTCGAAGATATCGATTAATATAACACTTACTAGACAAACTTCCAGTATATTACAAAAGACTCATTTACATCACTATTATCAGACCTATTTGGACATATGGAATCGAGCTTTGGGGTTCTACGAAACCATCTAATTCCTCCCGCATTCAATCCATTCAATTCAAAATCCTTCGCAAAACCCTTAATGCCCCTTATATTGTCACAAATCAACTCCTCCATAATTACCTTAATATCGCATTTGTCGCCGACCTAGCTTGTGGGTAGATACTCCTCTTTTCATTCTAAACTCCCTTCATATACAAACCCACTTGCCCGTAATTTATTTTCCTTAGATATCCCTGATAACCCTCCAAGGCAACTGAAAAGAAGGTGGCCTCGGGACCTACTGCCTTAAAATAGTTGGTGAAGTGCTACCACTGGGTAGTTCTTTCTCAAGACATTTTCATAACTTTTTTTTTTTTCATTCTTCTTATTTACTTATTGTGTTCTTTAATACAGTTGTAAATTACTATAAATAAATTTTAAAAAAATGCTTTTATATTTCTAATAAGGAAAATCCGCTGCACAGACAGTTAACGAAATTTGCAGTATGTATGGCATTGGTACCTTAAGAGAAAGCACCGTCCGTAAATGGTTTGCTCGGTTCAAAACCGGAAATTTAGATTTGGTCGTTCATGACGTAGACTTCAGCTGTTGATGATTACCAAATTCTAAAAAAATCACCGGAAGATGGGATGGAACATGTAATAGGTCAACATGTGTCATAATTAAAACTATTTACAAGAAACTGGTTTTTATTGAAATTACCCGTAAAAAAGGTTACCAACTTAATTTACAACCCAATATAATACGTAAGAACCTAAATTATAAACCGAGTTTTCAGATTTATCTTAAAACGATTTGTTCTGGTAATCTTGAGTTCTTAGTAGTAAAAAAATATGGGATGGGCTGCTGGATTAGAATTAAAAATAAGGCTGAATAGATTTTCCTCAACCCTAGATAGATTTTCCGTTTTCCTCAACCCACCCCTAAATCGACGTAAAAGGATTGTTTGATTTATTCTTATCTTTGATTGTGTAACCTGAAATATCGAATATAGGATTTTTTTTTCCTGAAATTTGAAACCTTACCTAAATTAAGACGAAGATTAGTTTTTTCGTTTCCTTTCGTCGATTGATTAATGAAAGTTAGTTCTTTAAAAAAAAAATTAACATGTTCACGACAGCGTGTTAGCCATTTTCAATATCTGCTCTGTGGAACGGCGCTCTAATTTATGCCACGTTTCATCAATTATTGCCTGTTCAGGCCTGTATACAAGTTGTAAGTTTGCTCACAGTCTAGTGAGTGCTGACTTTTGCAATGTATCTCCTACATTTTTTTTTTTATTTTAACCTCAGATTTCTGCTAGTAAGTATAACTCGAAAGGCAGTTAAAATGTTTTTTTCTGATTTTGGCCCTTGTAAAAAATGAAAACATGGATAAGGAAATAAATACCTTAGATACGTGCCGCCGTGATCGTTTTAAATACATTTTTTTTTAAATATTATTTGTTATTACACAGCTAGGACATTGAAGTGATATACCAAAAATATACTTTATGTTCTTATTAATTCCAGTCTAAAATTTAAATCTACTTGTTTTTCTTAAATATTTTGTTACAAGGACATTAATGTAATATACCAAAAATATGCTCCATATTTCTACTTTGACTTCCCAATATATAAAATTTATTGTAAGGTAAAGTATTGTGATCGTGAAAATTCTCGAATTCCAGTTTTCAACGGAAATACACGTTTTAGTGTCCCCTGACTCCAAAGAACCAAGTCCCGCAAAAAGGACTGTGTGGATGTGTGTCTGTGTGTTTGTAGCAAGTCCAGTACAAAAATGAATATTTGTACAAAACTGAAATGTCTTATTTAAGACAACTAAAAGCTCGAAATGTTATAGCAACGGTTTCACTAAAATCGGCTGACCGGCAGTGGAACTTTATACAATGTATTTTGCACCTTTTTACGATTTTCTAAAAAATGGCTCCAATGATTTTGATTAAACTGTCTATGTTGATGTAAAATTTAATGTGATCTAATGCCGATATTTTTTTTTTCCTCTAAACAACCTTTAATTTTGTTAATTCCAAAAGATTAACCATATCATCATAATGACACTGATGAAGGACAGCTAATTATACAAGTTAGACGAATTTGATAACCAACTAAAGAATAAAAGATAAAAACTAATTTTTTATGATTTTTTTTTTTGTATTAAAACCAGTAATGTAGACGTATAATATACCGTTGGAAAGAGAAAGATTTTAGAAAAAATATTGTCTGATCCACAATGTTGTAAAGGGTAATATAAAGTGACGAATAGGGAATAAACTTATTACCGATTAACAATTTAATACAGTTATATTATTTAATCAAAATCATATGTTTCCAACGAATATGAATACACTTTTTATTAAAATATTTTTCAAATTGAAGTATATGTAATAATTTTTAAATTGATTTTGACAGTTAGGTAAGTTAAAGTTGTGTGTTGCACGCACCAGTTTTTTTGGGTTTTTTCAGCTTCAGCTGAACTTCATTTCCATGATGTCTATAAAATGTGTTTTTTTTTTTTTTTTAGACATCAGTTTCCTAGAATCTTGGTTTTCTTTTGCTTTCTAGTCTTTTGGTGTTCGAATTATATGTTTCGTGAAATTCAAAACCTTGCCTACAGAAAGGTAAATTTTTTTCCCCTTGGTTCATTGAATATTAAAAAAACAAAATAAAATAAAAAAGTGTATTCTGTAAGACTCATTCTGTGCATCTGAAACCTTAGTTATTGTTCCCCGTAAGACCCCTAACCAGAATTTGATCTTTGAAAGGTGGTTTATGGCTCCTTTTTAGTATCTTCGTTTCCTATAAACCCAAGAGGCTTAGCACTTTTATCGAAGGTCTATGACTTAATAAACTTTCTGATTGGCCAGTTAAATGTGACCCTAAATATCTGGATTATGTCCCCTTGTTCTTTATCAAGGTCGAATTGACATTTCATAAAGTAAGGATTGGATTTTATGATGTTCACAAGATTGCTATCGTTATTTTTGATGTTATTTCTTCAATAATTGAGTGAGTGGGGGTGATTGAAACTTTATTTTATTTTATTTTTTTTCAAAATTATTTCCTAAAGGCGTGATTTGTTCAGGAAATAAAATATTATAGCATTAACTATTTATTAATGCAAATTTTAAGGGAATGAAATATTGGGTTGTAAAATAAGTTATTAGCGTTTTTTATTGGTTATTTAAATAAAAACTTCAGATTATTGTAAACAATTTTAATTAAGAATTTTTTTATTTGTCTGTGACCAGTGCTTGAATTTGGTCATCAACAGACGAAGGACGATCCGAGCGCTTATGTCTTCTACCTCAAAATTTCCGTTTCTGAGCCTAGCAAACCACTTAATTTTGTTAGCCGGCTGTGCAGCGGATTTTCCTTTGACGAAAATGAATTTTTTCTCTTCTATTTGGAGCTAGCAGAATACCGCTTAAAGATCAGAAATCACACTTGATACTAAGGACCTTGACCTTGACTAATCCTTATTTAGAATATTGAAACATTATTGACGAAGTAAGCATGATTTTATAAACACTAAGAGGATTAAATTGAAATGTTGAAAATAACGCTGGGAACTTATTTTACTACCAAATAGTTGCCTAATTTTTTTTTTTTCAGTTGTTAAGTATTCCTTAGTTATAATTATAATAATAATTAAGATAATAGGCTATGCAAAACCGAAGGTTCTATGCCGGTGCCTATTATTGCCCATACAAATAAGTCGAATGAACATTTTCCAAACTTAAGCACTCGAGACTCTATCCTCCTACCTACGTATCTACCTATCTCTTGGGCGCAGACTAGTCGGCTCCGCTCGTATTACATTTTTGGGAATTAGTTTTTTTTATTAGTTTTATTTATTAGAATTAGAATTAGTTTAACACCACTTTCAGACCTATTTCAGCGCCGCAATGCTATCAACTCAATTATACTCACCGGTTACAAGCTCCGCAATTTCGCGTTGAACCACCTTCTCAATTCCCCAGTGACCTCATCCCTCTTTGGACCAAATATTTTACTTATAACCTTATTCCTGAAAACCTTAATTCCTTTTTCATCCTTCGAAAACAGATATATTGGAATTATAATGTTCGAAATTTGAAAATCAAAGTATCTTTAAATTTGTTTATTTGAAATAATTATTTCTGTCTGTTTCTCATCTATAAATCTATTGATGATTGGAGAAAGCTCCATAAACTTAAGTTATTCCTATAATTTTTACTTCATCATATTTCTTATTATTCCTGCGATTACTTCAAACATGTGATGCTTGAACTAGACTTTTTTAGTTTCAGTTACTTAATTTAATTTCAGTTTTTTAATTTAATTCAAAATTCTTACGCTTTACCTACGGTGTACTAACACGAACGAATATATATTCGTATATGTACGAAAAAATATATATCTGAAAAGTATATTTACCAAAACGATATTTCTGCAGTTTTCTCCATTAGTTGGTTATCAAATACGTATACATAGTGTTTTTTTTATCAATCCTAAGAAAATGTAATGGTAATTTGTTTCCGTATCAATAAAATTATTTATTTATTTGACAAGTAATATACAAATGCCTTTAGGCATATATTGTAACATTGATGACCCTTACGAAAAACCTCCTTTAGGATTCTTCTGAATTCGTGAGCGAAGAAACCTCCCAGTGAAGGCACTCCTTGGTGTGGAAGATCTGCTAAAGAAGTAGGTCTCTGCTACATAGGCGTATAAAATTATAATCATAAAATTATATTCCTTTTCTTTTTTTTCAAACAAAATAGTCACTAGAATTCATTATATGGCAGAACATCCTTTGACGGGTCAGCTAATAACTGTATAATATTCCTTTGGAAAGCTTAAAATTTAAGGAAAAATATTTATATTTCAATTAAATTGTGAAAGGTAATGAGCGGATAACCTATTTTCATCTATAACTTTCTTTAAAACTTTTAAAATTAATTTTAAAAACGGAAGTAAGAGAAAGTGGTGTGTTTAACGCACCAGATTTTTTTTTTTTTTTTATATCGTTGCATTTCAATATCCATTCATGGATTCATTGGATGGCGTGCATTATTCATGAAGTGGGCAGGTGTGATTGCATCTTGAGCCAGATCAGTCAATCAGAGTTGCTAACTTAGTTTGGCGTCCTAAGTGGTTTCCTATACTAATATTGTGTTCTGCCTAATGCCATCCCCTATGCTTATATAATATCCTACCTGTAATTACATCTATCCCTATATAGGCATCGCAACGCTATTTGCAAGATTTGATAGTTGTCTAAATTATCTGTATTCCATGTATTTTTGAGTTTGAAACTATTGAACCATTAAAAAATTTTGGTTCATGCATCATGCAACATTCACTTATTTAATATTTTCCTTACCTCAAATAGTTATTTATGATATATATATATATATATATATATATATATATATATATATATTATTTTTTTTTTTTTTTTTTTTTTTTGTTTTTTATCTGAAGAAATCCTTTGGTTCAATCGTTACATTATTTTTTGTTTAATTGTTATATTGTCTCTAGAATGATTCATTTCTTCTTATTATTATTATTGTTATTCGATTAGACCACTTGGAGATCACTATGGTAGTACACTAATTTGAAGCACATTTCAACTTCTTATTTGATCTCCTCTCCCAAGAAGCCTTCTCCTGCTCAGAAAACGTTTTTGTTCTTCCGTCCACTATGTTTCCGCTCTTTCCTTCTTGTGTTCGACTTGGTGACAACCCTTCATGACTTTTTCTCCAAATATTTTTCTGTTCGTTATTTCTTCCATTCTGATTCCATCTCGTTCAAGATCTTGTTTTACTTCCTTGACCTAGATTATAGATGTTTTCATTATAAACAGCTTGTGGACTAATTTTTTAACCATCGTGTTTTCTTCCAACTTCCAAACCTGCCCGAAATATTTTAATCTTCGCTTTCTAATGGTTTCATCTAATGGCTCATTGTTCCGGTAAATGTATTTGTTGCTTCTTAGTTTGCACTGTCCTTCACTGTTCTTGGCTGGTCCCATAATTTTCCTTAAGATTTTTCTTATTATTGTATTATATTACTTTTATTTATGTTCAAATGGTTTCTATCTCATTAATCCTTGGCCAGATATAGATCCTTTTTTATTTGAAAGCTAACGTTATTCTTAGAAGATTAAGTTCCAGAATAATGTTACTAATTATTTGTATTTATTTTTCTTCTTTCATATTTAAACTCTGTTATCAATTCATTTATTTCTCATTTTGTCCTATTAATTAGCTTCTGAAGATTGTTTTTATTTAATTTATTTATTGTGTTGTATACCTAGCCATCCATAATTGTAAATATAGTAGTTAATTATGTTTATTTTGTCTGCTGGCCAGACATATTGTATATTTCAGTTGTATAAACTTGTTATTCTTAAGGGACCCACAAAGCCCCTAGAATAAAAATTAATTTCTAAAAAAAAAAAAAAAAAAAAAACTTTCCAGCATAAAATGATTTTTTAAATTTTAGAAGTGAAAAAAAAATTATTGCGAGTAATTTTTAAGCGTAACTTCTTTGATATTGTGACAGAGGGCGATAAGAAAAATAAATAATTCCTGATAGAATTTAAAAATATATATTCATAATAAAATAACAGTAATGGAAATATCAGTGGCGTCCCTCATAATTTGTGGTAAAAGCAGCTAATAATCGATTAAGTTAATAATAAATAAGTGCGCTTATATGTTTATGATTTATTGTTTATATATGTTTATATGTTATGTTTATATTATATGTTTATTTGTATCGTGAAGCGCGAGTGTAAACTCCCAGGAGATTACACCGCGAGGCCCAGGGCCTGCACGGCCTGTCGCGCCACTGAAAAAAAAAAATGTTTATTAATATAAAATAATAATATCTATGACCTGCGGTACTGAATGGTATGGAAATATTCAACCTTACAAGTCTGGAGAAAGCTCTGAACATTGATAGGAAAATTCTGAGGCGGAATCACAGACCCAAACTGAATGTTTGCTCTTAACTTCATCAATTATAAATAGGATTCTTTAAACTCAAATATCTATCCATTTTTTTTATCGATGATAACAAGATTATATAGTTATTTTTTTCGAATCTACAAAATTAAGGAAAGGTAAGTTAGAGGTTTATTTTTTTTTAAACATCGTGGTTTAAGCCCTGTCAGACCATATCAATCAGAATAAAACCTAAATAATATTAAAGCACAATAAATTTTACATTGATACAGCGAGTTTAATCAAAATCGTTAAAGACGTTCTTGAAAAAAATCTTGATAAATTGCAAAATGAATCGTATAAAGCAGCACTTCCGGCTAGCAGATTTTAGTGAAAAAGTTGATTTAACATCGCAAGTGTTCAGTTTTCTTAAATATTAAATTTCAATTTCGTGCGACTTTAAGTTATCGTGCCAGACTTAACACACGTGCGCACACACACACTCACAGACAGACCATTTCGCGGAACTTGGTTATTTATATTTAGACTCTTGAGACCCAAAAATGTTTTTCAATAGTTATTTAGATTACATGATTTAAAATATATACTAAACACGAAGGAAATAATTTTTTTTTAATCAATCTTACTCTTAATAGATTAATTTCTTTTCTTTTTTAATTTTTTTGGAAGTTTTCTTAATATGAACATTTAGAAAAGCACACACTGCCTTCCATTCCTCACCCAATCACTTTATTTCACAAGTCTTTTATAATTTTTTCATACTAGTCGACGTTTAGGGGCTGTTTCCCCATTTTCAAGACTGAAACAATTTTTTTATACTTTCATTAGTGAATAAAATTACATTATTTAAATGTTTGTCTTTGAAAAATTAAGCTCAGCAATTTGTCATAATTATTTTAAAACTAACTAACATTAATTACCTTATTCCTTTTTCATTATACAATTGCTACATCATTTTTCACCCTTCATTCCATCTCATAGCACACTGCTACTTGTCTATATTGGCTCACTGTTTCCATTATTTTTCTATTTTAAACTTTGTACCTTTCCAGTATTCCGGTGTAATCCTTGTGCTTTTTATTTATTTTTATTTTTACTTCTATTAATTATTTGTCCTAATTATGGTTCTTGGGCTATTGTTTTATTTATTTTAAAATTTTATCTTATTTATGATATCTGTGTAATGTGTTCCTAAGTTTTTTGTATCTGTTTTATAATTTATCGTCCTGCTATTACTTTTGGTAATGTGGATTGCTTCTAGTAGTTTTCTATTTTTATTATTTTGAGATGTGTCTAAAATTACTGTGTTTTCAAGGTTAAATTTGTGTAGGTAATTTTAGACACATCTCAAAATAATAGAAGTAGAAAACTACTAGAAGCAATCCACATTACCAAAAGTAATAGCAGGACGATAAATTATAAAACAGATACAAAAAACTTAGGAACACATTACACAGATATCATAAATAAGATAAAATTTTAAAATAAATAAAACAATAGCCCAAGAACCATAATTAGGACAAATAATTAATAGAAGTAAAAATAAAAATAAATAAAAAGCACAAGGATTACACCGGAATACTGAAAAGGTACAAAGTTTAAAATAGAAAAATAATGGAAACAGTGAGCCAATATAGACAAGTAGCAGTGTGCTATGAGATGGAATGAAGGGTGAAAAATGATGTAGCAATTGCATAATGAAAAAGGAATAAGGTAATTAATGTTAGTTAGTTTTAAAATAATTATGACAAATTGCTGAGCTTAATTTTTCAAAGACAAACATTTAAATAATGTATTTTATTCACTAATGAAAGTATAAAAAAATTGTTTCAGTCTTGAAAATGGGGAAACAGCCCCGAAACGTCGACTAGTATGAAAAAAATATAAAAGACTTGTGAAATAAAGTGATTGGGTGAGGAATGGAAGGCAGTGTGTGCTTTTTTAAATGTTCTTAATAGATTAAATACTCCTGCAAATTTTATCTTAATATTTTATAGTCCATAAATTAAGGCATACATTATTCATGTATAAGATGTGATAACCTTATCAGAAATGCGAAGAATTCTACAGTCCATGATGTAATGGACATTTCTTAAGCTTCACTTTTTTAATTTTTTTTTTCTTTCCCTCTTTAACTTATTACGGTTTCGTACACTTTCGTTGAATTATCAGCACTTAAAATGTTGTGTTTCATGATATAGCCGTTGATAGCGAAACGAATGCATAAATGAGCGCGTGCACATTGTTAATTATGTCACGGTCACATGTGTTAATTATTCCTTTCGCTGTTTCGTTCAAGTTAATTTTTTAGGGATCAACTCAATTAATATTATTGAGAAGGATATGTAATATGGTTGGGTATCTAAGTTTTTTATTATGTAGCTTTTTTCACACTGTTAAAAATGTAGCGTTTTTACACGCTTTATCTCTGTTAGTGTAGCTCCGCATAGGCTTCTACCACTGATCCTGCAAGGACCTAATGTTTAGGTTGATATATTAATGATCTATTGTTTTCCCAGTCATCGAGAAATACTAAACCCACTTCTTATTTGTAAATAGGAATATATTTATTTTAATCTAAATGTAATAACATTTAGTTTTACTATATTGATTTAACTTTATCGTTAAAGTACATCTTTCTAAAAATCCTCATAGAAAATAACTGCAATACATAGAAACAGCGATGTAATTTCGGTGACTGGATTTTGGTGAGTTGTCTATTCTTATTTGTAATTTTTAATTTAACAAGGTATTTCGTTGGACTTACCAGAAACACACAGAAATTTTTACGAGACTTTGTTAGTTAAACTCAGAAAATTATAAAAAGCGTACTTACATTTAAAACATTAATCACAACTGCAATACTTTTATAATAAGCCTATGTGAGTAAGGGAGAGTATAAAATCTGGTGCGCGCAACACACGACTTTCACATTCCTCCCTTATTAAAAGAAATTTCATATGACTAAATAATTTTTTTTTTTTTTTTATATTTTAGATTAAGTAATATAACAATAGAAATTAATTTAAAGAAGTGAAAGAGTTTTTCGTCACTTTCCATTTTCTCTCACTTATTTTGTTGAAAGATTGTTTTTTTCTTTTTTGGTGTAAGGAGCTGTATAGGTTAAAGTAAAATAAAAAAAAAATAGCTATGTACCTATGTCAAAATGTACAGAGATAATTACAAATAAATTTTGTTCGTAAGTTTTTTTTATCTTCTACAGTTTTTTTTTATCTTCTACATTTTATGAGGAGTCGCCATTTTGGACGCGGAAGGTTATAACTGTGATAAGTTTGCTCTCTAGTTTTTTCCGATTTTTGTTATGTTTTAAGTGAAAAAATTTAGTGTTTACAAACAAACTTGCTTCCTAACTGTGTGCTGAACAAGCAAACAAGAAGAGAAGTAAAATTTATTTAGTGAAGTGGGTTCTCCCACTGGAAAAATGACGGAAGCCTCAACTTCAAGTGCTCCAACCAGTGGCTTAGACATTTCTAATAATGCTATCGAGCACGAAAATATCTCCTGGGAGCTTGTGTCAGGAAGAAAAAGACATTTAACTGCAGAAAGAGACCCCAGGAAAATTATGAAGGTTAGTCCACCCACAAATACTCAAAACAGGTTCGAACCGTTATCACCCTCAATAGATGAACCAGAGCCATCAACTAACCAACCTACCAACACCAAACCGCCACCCATACATTTATCTGACGTTAAAGATTACCCTGCACTCATAACATTCCTTCATAATGAGGGAGGGGCAAACAGTTTCAGGCTCAAGACATCTGTCAGGGGAGTAACCGTATACCCTGAAAACTCAGATGTTTACCGAAAGTTAGTAACTAGCTTAAGAAAGGGAGGTGCGTACTTCCACACATATCAACTACCAGAGGAAAAAAGTCCACGAGTTGTTATCAAAAACCTACACTACGGCACACCACTAACCACCATAAAAGAAGAACTGGCCAAATATGGATATGAGGCAACAAGTATTGTCAACGTCATTTCACGATTTAAAACACCCCTTCCCATGTTTTTCGTGGACGTCTCAAAAGCAACATTCAATGACAAAATCTTTGACATTGAATTTTTGTACTATACCCATATAAAAATAGAGGAACCGCGCAAAAGAAAAATGATTCCTCAATGTATTCGATGCCAGCAGTACGGACACACAAAAACGTACTGCAACTACCCACCAAAATGTGTAAGATGTGGACTGGGCCACGAAAGCAGTGCTTGCACAAAACCAAGAGAAACAGCTGCAACCTGCGCCAACTGTAATGGCGCTCATCCCGCCAACTATAGGGGCTGCCAAACTTTGAAAGAACTTCGAAAACATCGTTCGAAGCAGTACGCTCCTCTGCGACCTTCAACAGTAAGACATGCACCGCCTGCCCTCAATGAGTTTCCACCTCTTCCACAACTAAATCAACCTCAGCCACCTCATCCAAGAACTGACCGGGAGCATCAGAGGCAGTTGAATCAACCAGCTCTAGCACCAGATCATCAAGATCAGAGACAGCCACAACAACCAGCTCAAGCCCAGTACCAACAGCACCAGAGACACCCGCAACAACCATCACAAGCCCCACACCAACAGCTACCAGCTCAAGCGCCACACCAACGACACAGATATACAGGTATGAGTGGGGGCACTACCCTACCGGTCCCGCCGGTAGATAACTCCTCTGGCCAGTTATACAATATTATCAATAATTTAAACAATCTCATTCAGCCCCTCTTCGGTCTTCTTCAACAACTCTCTCAAACTACCCTTGCCCTTAGACAATTATATGCCCATTAATCAGATGACTGTAGGCTCCATGTCTATCATACTATGGAACGCAAACGGACTTAATCAACATAGGACAGAACTAGACATATATTTACACGAGAAACGAATTGACATAGCACTAATCACTGAAACACATTTTACACCAAAATCCAAATTTTACATTCATGATTACAAAATCTATAGAACTGACCATCCAGACAATACTTCACACGGAGGCACTGCTATTCTCATCAGATCAACACTAAAACACCATCCTTTGCAATTACCCATATCACCTGACATACAAGCTACAGCCATTTCACTATTCTCTGAACATCACAACATTACTCTTGCTGCTGTTTATTGCCCTCCGAGATATGTCCTGACTTCCACGATGTTTAGTAACTTCTTCAAACGTCTCGGCAGATGCTTTGTCGCAGGTGGCGATTATAATGCTAAAGACCCGACTTGGGGATCTAGATTATCAACCCCAAGAGGAAGAAATCTCAGGTATGTCCTTCACGAACTTTCATTAGACACGATATCACCACACTCACCTACTTACTGGCCAACATCTAGACGTAAGACACCAGATTTACTTGATTTTTTCATAACTAAAGGACTCCGCACTACACCTCACACAATAAGTACGAGCACAGATCTTTGCTCTGATCATTCTCTTTTGCATTTAGAACTATTTGAAGAACCACTTGTAGCTAAGAAACACACATCTCTCACAAATGGCATAATGGATTGGGATGCGTTCAGAAACTGTCTAAATACTGCTCTCTCCATTCCTTTGGCTATTAAAAATGAAGAAGAGCTTGAGGATGCTGTAGAATGCTTCACACAGAAGCTACAAGACGCTGCATGGTCCTCATCAATTCCTAGTCGAAGAAAACATGAAAAGCTACCAATTTATCCACAGTACATAAGGGATTTGATCAGAGCAAAAAGAAGAGCCCGGAAAATATGGCAGACAGACCGACTTCCATCAGACAAACAAATTTACAACCGACTCAACAACGAACTCAAACGACAAATTGCAAAATTTAAAAGAACAACTTATGATAACTACATTAGTAACCTTTCGACTGACGATGGCAGCTTGTGGAGGCATACTAAAAACCTTACTAAGCATCGGGAAGTGCCTGCACCCCTCCGAAAAGAAGATGGTTCCTGGGCCATGGCTGACGGAGAAAAATCCGAACTGTTCGCCGAATATCTATCTTCTATCTTTACACCACACACAGAATTCAACAACATCGAACATGATAAAATTGTACTTAAAACTCTGGATGAACCTTTACAACTGACATTACCTCCTCCTTCCTTCACACCTGCCCAAGTCGCTGAACAAATCAGAAAGTTGCCTAAAAAGAAAGCCCCTGGACACGACTTAATTAACGCTGAGGTACTCCAGCAAATGCCCAGGAAAGCTCTAGTGTTTCTGACTTCAATCTATAACGCGATACTGAGGACAACCAAATTCCCGCTTCAATGGAAATACTCACATATTACAATGATTCACAAGACCAACAAGGACAAAAATACTCCCTCATCATACCGACCAATAAGCTTACTTCCGCTATGCTCCAAAATTTTCGAACATCTACTACATAAAAGACTTCTTGATGTACTAACTAACAACGACATCGTACCAGATCATCAATTTGGATTCAGAAGACATCACTCGACATTGCACCAACTACACAGAGTGACGGACTACATATCCACCGCACTAGAGCAGAAGTTATACACTACTGGCGTATTTCTCGACGTTGCTCAAGCCTTCGACAGAGTTTGGCACCAGGGGCTTCTCTTCAAACTCAAGACTATCCTTCCGCCTACTTACTACCTCATTATTCATTCTTTCCTTTCTCACAGATTTTTCTCCGTTCGACAGGGATCAGAGCTATCTGCCATGAGATCTATCGCAGCAGGAGTACCCCAAGGTGCAGTGCTCGCTCCGTTACTCTACATTATTTACACTCATGACATACCTTACAGCCCCAATATTCTAACAGCGACTTATGCCGACGACACAGCGATCTTAACGAAACATAAAATTGCAACCCACGCCTCAGAGATTCTACAACAACATCTAATAAAATTACATGACTGGTTCAAACTCTGGAAAATCCGATTGAATAATGACAAATCACACCATATCACCTTTACTCTTCGACATGACACGAGTCCTCCCGTTTTCTTAGACAACACACAAATTCCACAGACGGACACTGTACATTATCTTGGTTTGACGTTTGACAGAAGAATGACTTGGGGCCCGCATATTAACCAAAAAAAGAAAACCCTTAACCAAAGACTGAGACTTCTTTACTCACTCTTTTCAAAACACTCGAAACTAAAACTTCGACAGAAATTAAACACCTATACACACCTACTGAAACCTATTTGGACTTACGCATCACAGATATATGGGACAGCTAAAAAGACTCACATTAACAAACTTCAAATCTTTCAGGCTAAAACGTTTAGAACAATTACAAAAGCACCATGGTACGTTAGCAACATAACTTTACATACTGACCTTAAGATGCCAACCGTCAATGAGCACATACGGACACACTACAAACGTTTCCACGACAAACTACAAGGTCACCCTAACACACTAATCAATGACATGGCCACAACACTCATGCCAGGAAATGCCTACAGAAGGCTGAAGAGGAGTTGGATGAGAGACCTTCTCCTTTAGTAATATACACTAATTTCATGCCAGGAGTAGGTACCGCTGGGTGCTGCTCTCCCTCATGCCTATCACGCCATGTTTCTTAAAATTGACCGCACATTCACTGATTGTTCATTGTATTATTTACAGGTGTGAATAAAGATTTAAAGTTAAAAAAAAAAAAAAAAAAACATTTTATGAAACTAAATTTCGCACTGACTGGGAAAAACAAAATATTTTAGATAACATTGTTCCAGTTAGGGAGAATTGCTAAAGCCACATTTTGATTAATATAATTTCGTAATTAATTTTTTCTCATTTTTTATTATTATTTATTAATTTTTTTTTCGTAGCGGATACCTTCACCTAAGTAATCCGCATATATATAAAGTTAAATTAGTTTTGAAACTGTCGTAAATATTTTCTGGAATTTAGTTTGAGCAGGAGCTTAAAGCCGGCCATAGGAGCTTTCATTTATCAAAGTTTAACAGCCTTCAAAAAGAAGAGGTAAAGTACAATTTGTTTTGTCCGGGGGCGGGGGGAGATTTGAGAGGAGGGGGCGGGTTATGATCCTGAACGGTACAAGGGAAACGGATCCATCGTGATTAATGATTGGCCCTTAGTTTATTAACTCTCCTTATTATTATTATTTTTCTTTTCTTTTTTTAAAATAATAAACATTTTGTCTGAATGGTTAAAGAATATAAATTTTATTTTCTCTTTCTATTTATAAAAGATATTTAAAAAAAAAACATGTACCACTACAACCCTTGAAGGGTCTTAGGCTCAGTACATATAGCGATTTCTACTGTTTGTAAGCCAACGGCCGTGCAATGAGGTGATTAGGGCAAAATCACACTCAGCCGCCAGTTTCCCAATTTCGGGTACCCACTTTATCCTTCGCGTGCCCCCCTTTATACCTTTATTTTTACCCTAAGGATCTCGATGACTTAAAATTTTACAAATTTTGATTTTTAAAAACTGAACCAAGTGGTAATTACTTCAATTTTAGTCTCAACCTTATAAGACCAAAAAGGTTTCATAAAAATCATAAATATAAATCTTTTCTGATTAAATTCATCATTTGGTTGTAAACCTTTAAGGTATAGTCATTTATTTATATCAATCCCATAAATAACCTTCCAAGGTTAATGTTTTTGGTCTTGGGCCCAGTACGTATAAAGATTCGTACTCGTTTCTAGGACAATGACCGTGCAAAAAGGTGATTAGGCCAAAATCACACTCAGCCGCCAGGTTTTTTTTCTAATTTTGGTTACCCACTTTATCCTGCATCTGTCCACTCCTTACCCTTATTTTTACCCTAAGGAGTTCGATGACAAAATTTTACAAATTTTGATTTTTAAAAACTGAACCAAATGGTAATTACTTCAATTTTAGTCTCGACCTTATAAGACCAAAAAAGTTTCGTGAAAATCACGAATACCATCTTTTTTCTAATTAAACTCAGCATTTGATTGAAAAAATTATTTATTTATATCAATCCCATAAATAACCTTCCTAGGTTAATGTTTTTGGTCTTGGGCCCAGTACATATAAAGATTCGTACTGTTTCTTGGCCAATGACCGTCCAAAAGGGTGGTTAGGCCAAAATCACACTCAGCCGCCAGTTTTTTTTTCTAATTTTGGGTACCCATTTTATCCTGGGTTTGCCTCACGAGGGGCTCAATCCCTAAGGCCTCCCTCCTCCTCTCTCCCCAGCTGAATTAACAGAATACATAACATTCTGCTACAGCCGGGATTCGAATCTAGGATCTGGAGAGCAGTAGACAGTAGTGTCTATCCACTAGACCAAGACACTCCTTAGTAAAATAATAACTATAAAATAAATAACTACCAATTATGAGACAAAATTTTGATAAAATCAAGAGCAAAAAAGGTTTCGTGCACTGACAAGGACCAGACAAACGAATAACAAAAAATGTATATCTTGGAACTGCAAATTCAGACATTACCACACTGTAATAAAATCAGAAGCGCTATACACAGCGGAAACGCTGAAATTGGGAAAGAGACAACTGGAAGACATGGAAACAAACGAGATAAAAATCTTAAGGAGAATAATGTGATTAGCCAAGAACAGTGAGGACTGCACTGGCTAAGAAGCAACAAAGAAATTTACCGGAACAATAAGCCAATAAATGAAGTCATAAGAAAGTGAAGATTAAAATAGTTCGGGCACGTTTGGAGGATGGAAGGAAACAGAATGGTCAAGAAATTAGTCCACAACCTGGTTGAAATGAAATGTTATAAACTGGATTAAGAAAGTAAAACAAGATCTCGAACGAGCTGGAATCAGAATTGAAGAATAACGAGCACAAAAATATTTGTAGAAAAAGTCGTGAAGGGTTGTTTCCCAAGTCGAAGACATGAGGGTAAGAACGGGAACCAAGTGGACGAAAGAACGAAAACATCTCCAAAAGGTCTAATCGAATAATGATAATTATAAAATAATTACCAAATATATAATGAGAGAAAATTTGCGATCGTGAAAATATTATAAAAAGGTATCTGAGTAAAGTTTAAAACGAATATTCGTATAGAATATAAATATCATATATAAGAACATATACAGGATGCCTCATAAATATCTCGTCATTTTGTGAGAGCAGATAATAGACCTTAAGAAGAAAAAAAAATCAATTTTTTTTTTTTAATTTAGGACCTTGTACTTGTATCTCGCCTCTCATCAGAAGGTGAAATAAAATGTTACAATAGAAAAGAAGGGAGAGAATATAAAAAAACTTTGAGGCTAAGAAAAGAAATACTAAGAAAGAAATCAGTACGAAGTCCTTTAAGATCTAGAACTGACCTTCATAGGTCACTCTATCGGTCGATCTGTCTTAAAAATTTAGGCCTCTTTCAAATTTAGAAAGGGAATCTCTTCCTTTTAATGTTAAATTTTTTATGTAGTATTAAATTTCTTAGTAGCGATTCTATAGCCTTAAAGTGCTTGTATTCAATTTTTTATATAGATGAAAAAATCTGGTGCGCTTACTTGCCTCTAAAATCAATTTGAAAACTTTTGAAGTTAAAGCTTAAGAAAGTTTAAAGAATTACATTGAGTTTTGATGGGAACATTTATTTTATATTACATAATCTAATATGGAAATTATTATCTACAATTATTTATTTTTATCCGCCTTTCAAAACTCTCCACAATCTTTTACAATTTTGTGAATCAGATTTCTTTTTTCTCTTAAATCGTTAGCTTTGCGGTGGTACATAATAAATCTATATCACTATTATAATCTGAAACAAATGTTTGCTCTTTGTGAATAAAAGATTTGGAACTTTCTATCTTTTTTTTTTTTTTTTTTTTTTTTTTTTTTTTTTTTTTTTTTTTTTTTTTTAATTATTTTTACGTTAATAAATCCTTAATAACGTTTCGAGGTCTTAAATGCCTCATCTTCAGATAAATTAATTAAAAACTAAACAGCAATTTAATATTAGAATCATATTTTCAACAAAACAAATAATATTTAAAATTATAACTCAATAATTATCCATATATTATTGTAAATAGGGAGCGGCGTGGTCTAGTGGATAGAGCGCTAGTCTGCTGTGTTCCGGGTCCTGGGTTCGAACCCGGCTGTGGCAGAATATTATTTATTCTGTTAATTCAGTCGGGGGGTGACCCTAGGGCATGGAGACCCTCCTGGGGCAGACCCAGCCTCTTTAAAGTGGGAACCCAAAATAATCGGGAAAAAACTTGGCGGCTAAGCGTGATTAAGGCCTAATCACCTCATTGCACTGCCGTTGGCCTAGAAACAGTACGAATGTCTATAAGTACTGAGCCCAACACCCTTCATGGGTTGTAGTGGTATCGGTTTTATTTTTTTTATATTATTCTAAATTTGTTTCTGAAGTATCTGTATTTTAATAGTACTAAAATAAATTTTCCACATTGAATAAATATAGGTCACTTATATCACATTAACTTCTATGGTATAATATAAGTCACTTATACATTATAATAATTTAGTCATTATTCGGTTAAAATTGACTTTCATTATCACATACATTGAACTGCTTAAATATTTACACTATGTTGTTTAAGCAAGTATGAAATAGACTAAATTGATATTAAAATATTTTTGTTCTTTTCTCCTTTTGTTATAAAATTCATTCGACTTTTATATTTAGCTGGGTTTTTTTTTTCAATGCTAACTCGATGATATGGTTATTTTTTTCAAATCTAAAAAATTAAAGGAACTTAAAAGGTAGAAAGTTCTAAAATTCGGTATTTGAGCCCTGTTAGACTATTTAAATCAGAATAAAAATTATATGATATTAAAGTCCATTCAATATTAAATTGATCAATGGAGTAAAGTCAAAGTCGTCATAGCCATTTTCTATAAAAACGTAAAAAAGAGTAAAATGCATGGTACTAAGTAGCACTTCTTGCCAGCCGATTTTGGTAAAAATGTTATTGTAACATTTAAGACGTATGCGCTTTTAAAATATAGAATTTCAGTTCTATAAAACTTATTGTTTTTGTGATAGACGCTCCACATACATTCCAACAGTCGCGCAGGCCATAACAATCACTTCCGGACCCCTAAAACACGTATTTCTGGTAAAAACTCGAATTCCAAAACTTTACATTGATCAATTAACTTTTTTACTTTCACTTACTATATATAGTAAGGGGAAGTATTGCGATCGTGAAAATTTTCGAATTCCAGTTTTCAACGGAAATACACGTTTTAGGGTCCCCTGAGTCCAAATAACCAAGTCCCGCAAAAAGGTGTGTGTGTGTGTGTGTGTGTCTGTGTGTGTGTGTGTGTGTGTGTGTGGTAGCTCCCGGGCGGAAACGGTAAGTCCTATGAAACTGAAATTTCATATTTAAGACAACTATACGCCCGAGACGTGACAAAACTTTTTTCATCAAAATGAGCCTACCAGAAGAGGCACTTTATACCATGCATTTTGCACCTTTTTTCGATTTTCTCAAAAACGGTTCCGACGATTTTGATTAAACTCGCTATATCGATGTAAAATTTAATGGGCTTTAATTTCATGTAGGTTTTATTTAGATAAAAATGGTCTGACAGGGCTTAAAGGCTGATATTTTAAATTTTCTTCCCCTAAAGTACCTTTAATTTTGTAGATTCAATAATAATAACTAGATCATCTAGTTAACGCTGATGAAAAACTGGTAAATGTATAAATTGAATAAACTCGATACCCAACTAAAGGAGAAAACAGAAAAAATATTTTTTTAATGCAATTTTTCGTTTTTGAACATAAGAGCAGTAATATACATGTATGATATACCGTTGGAAAGCTAAAGATTTTAGAAAAAAATATTATCTTATACTCAAGCTTTTAAAAGTTAATAGAGAGTGATGAAAAGAAGATAAAACTAACTGATTATTTTAGATAATAATATAATAGATTTTTGAATCAAACACATGTTTATATAGAAATTTAATTTGATTAATTCCTTAATAATTTCACGTATTTTTATCTCTAACTGTATTTGAAAATCCTTTCATTGATTTTAAAAATTGAGGTAAGTGAAAGTCGTGTGTTGCCCGCACCAGATTTTTAAGGGTTTACATTGATCAACCAACCAACTGCCATCTAATATAACCATCCCTTGGTATATATTCCATATAGAGGTAAATGAAAGTATATATTAATAACTCTGACAAGCAATATATAGGCAATAGCTTTCAAGATTAATAAGTAAATAATTAATGTTAAATAGATTGAATACTTATTGAAGGTACAAGGTTTTTTTTTCGTTTAAAAAAAAGCGAGATACTGGAAACAGCTTTGTTTGCATCTTGTTAGAGTAATGCTTTCTTGGAAAATTATTAAAATAAACTTTTTTAAGGGTTATTTCCATTCCTTGTCTCTTGCTATCTTGAGTGTCCTTTAATGAGAGTTTTTAAAACTTTTTTTCCCCATTTTGCTAATTTAGTACATTTTTTTTTAGAATGGGCCAATAACCAAAGCAGTTTTAGTGTTCCTATGTTGCAAGTTAATATTTCTAACACGAGTCGTATAAAACTGAAATTTCTATTTCAAATTGTTACAAATTTATCAAAAATGGCTCTTATGATTTTGATTAAATTTCCTATAACTATGAACAAATTTTATTCTAATTAAAATGTTCTGACAGGTCATAAAATTTTTAAATTTTTTTCTGCCTTGGTACCTTTATTTTTTTAGGTTCGACCAAATTGATCATTTCATCTTTTTACTATTGTGACGCGGCTGAGGGCGAGGGTCTAGGATCTTTTGGATTCCGCTTTTTCCTCCACAAGTGGGGGGAAAAGCCCAGTCTGGGGTCCCTCTATAGCACTTGTATATTTTGTATATAGTTATGTTTGTTTGAATGATGTTTGTTTATTTGCAAACTTTTATTTATCTCAATTATAGGTTAATGTTTTGTTTTGTTTTTATATTTATTATTATTTAATTCTATATATATCATTTATTTGTATTTATCTCAGTTATAGGTTGTTGTTTGTTTTCTTATTTTGTATATATATTATATTTTATTTATTTGACTTTATCATTGTATATATTGTGTGAATGGGTTCATATATCACTATTACTAATGTTCATATAGAAACAAATTGTAATATATCTCAATAAAAAAAAAAAAAAAAAAAAAAACTATTGGTGAAAAACGAGTAAATAATGTTAGTTGTACGAATATTTTAGGTAATTTCTGTTCTTTTCTTTTTTTTTTGTCGAACGTAATAATAGTAATAGTTCTTGCCAAAGTTTCTATCCTTCCAGTTCATTTCATGCCAATGGTCACGAGTTCAAATCCACAGATCGTCCTACAATTTTTCAATGGGAGTAAAAAGTCCTTATTTATACCGTCCTTCGGAGATAACATAAAAAGGTGGTTCCAAACCTGTGCGATGTCAGGTACTTCTTAAAGATTCCTATCCTAATTAAGACTGGATAGGAAAAAAATAAGACTTCCACGCTGTAGCATCGTCCTATTAGCCAGAGTATCATAAAGTGAAGTTAAATTAATAAATACACAAACAAACAACATAGACAGTTTTGGCCAAAATAATAAAAACACTCCAAAACGTATTCTAAATGTAACATAGAGTTGGTTGTGGTGTCTGCAGTAAGTGAGAAATAATTCGTGTTCAGCCTGCCAGGAGATAGCTTCGTCCTAGTGCCAGTAAAATGTCAGCCTGGGTTGTTGTAACAGACTCTCGGAGTGGTCTTGGACAGCTTAACACCATTCAACTCCATCATTAAAGACATACTTCACGAATCGTGGAAAGCAACATGTTCGCATAACATGTACGCTCAATTTAATAATGTGCCACAAGCGGCCATTTTGTTATAAAAAAATCATATGGTAAGAAGATAAACTAAAATACAGCAGAAGCGTGCACGCTACACACCATCTTCCTTCTGCTTTACCGAGTACGTTCCAATATGAATGGAGTAGAGGAAGAAAAGGTCACCCTAGGCTGGACGACAAGAAGAAAGAAGAGATGAACTGAGAAGACGAACATACCAACATGTAAATATGAAGCCCACCTAAATTTAATCTATAACCTAATCCAATTGTTCAGAATACACCAATATTTAATCCCAACAGTTTTTCTTTCACTTATTAAATACAGTCCACTTGTTCTAGCTGCCACTTGGTCTAGTCCTCATCATTTTTCATAATGATGGTTAGATTAAACACAACAATTAAATATAAGTCTGTAGTTATGGTATGGGGAGGTACCAGCCCACTTTGAAATCTTAAGAAACTAAAAAGCTGGGAGAAGCTGTTGGAATTAACAAAATGAATGGGAACCAGTGAATTTTTTGGGAACTTCACTCTAAGAAAAGGCTACTGAAATTTCGAATTATCAAATCTGACTGCCAGAAATGAAAACAATTTGTGTAAACAGATCTTCGAGGAGAGGCTTAGTTATAATAATAATAATTCTTTATTTATTCTGGGACGAGTCCCTTAAGAATAATAATACAAGATATAATAATACAGGAAATAAACAATGGTATTAAGACTGGAGTCTTTGAGTAAAATAATTGACAACAGAATTAAATTAATAAAATTATAAAATAAAATAACTCTAATGAAAATGTACTAGCAAGAAGAAAAAAATAAAATAAAAATAAATAAATATATACATAGGTGTATATATATATATATATATATATATATATATATATATATATATATATATATATATATATATATATATTTATTCTCTGTTCTCATTTTAACATTTATATATATATATATATATATATATAATAAAGTAAAATGAGAAAAGAGAATAATATGTCATAAAAATTATATTATCATTATAAAAAAAATGAAAGGTGGAATAATCAGGAGTCAGTCTTTTTCAGAATATTTTTAATTTTGCCGACGTTTTGGCTCAAGCTTGTGAGCCATCATCAGGGCATTACTGAGCCATGTCCAAGCATAAACTGACATCCTCAATCCATAATCCTCATACATACATCCTCAATATAAAAAAATATAAAAAATATGCAGTTTAAAAAAAAAAAATGAAATTACAATGCTTTTGAATGTTTGTAAAATTATATATGATTTAATCTTACATCTTTGAAAAGATAATCTCGAATTATATTTGCTGCTGGATGTACCCATGAGAATTAAAATTGAATAAATAAAAAAAATTATCCGTCTTCTTTATTTGTTGATTGTTCCTGAAATTAGCATCTAATTGGGATTGTTTGGAAATTGAATTGACAGGAAATGGCAGAATAGACGAGATTTAAAGGTTGAAACAGTTTGGACGTCGGATGTTGGAAGGAATGAAGTTCCATAGTGGTTCGGATCGGGTATAGTATCGTATAATAATATGGTATAGTATAATTATAGTATGCAGACTTCGAATTGGGCACTGCCAATGTAGGCATAGCTAGCTATCTTTTAAGGCGGCTTGAATCACCAAACTGTGAAAAATGCAATACCGTATTTTTTTTTTCTGGTCTCTTTTATTGTTAAAAAACTCCAAAACAAAGAAAACAATGTTGCAAAAAAATTAGTGCAACAGTACAGGCCTCATCCGAACTTACGCTACTTTTGAGGCATTTCATGTTTGGCAAACAATACCGTATAACCTTGCAAAACCTACTTAGTGCACACTATTCGAGCAATCGAGTATAAAGGCTGCACTAAATAAAACAATAAAAGGAATACTTCAAGGTAAAGAAAAAAAACCACTAATGAAGTACATAAAAATTGCAGGATACCATCATTGAATAAAAGTTTTTTGATCACGAATATGACCCATTAGGATATGCATTTTTGTTGCATTACAATATCTTATCCAGCCCCTTTTGTGCCTTCTTCAAGACCTCGCTGAGCTATCTAAAGCTATGAACCCTCTAGATGGTCCCTAATAAAAAAAGCCATAGGCTCATGAACACAACATAAAAGGCTTTAATTATGTAAAAAATGCTGGACAATATATTGGGTTGATGCAAAATTGCAAAATGCAGGTTTCCTCTATTGCAATATCTTAATTCCAATTGTGTAAACAAAGCTAATCCTAACATTGATCATTATTATACCAAAACAAACCTTATCTAATACCCTCTCTTTCACCATGAATTTGTTTAGTAAAATCGTTTTGTTCAGTGTGTTCAAAGGTCTTGAATCGAAAATGTCAAAGTGCGATTTTCGTCAAATTTATTTTTGCGAATTTAAATTAGGGCGCAGCGCTGCGCAAACGGCTCGTAATATTAATGAAGTGTGGGGTCAGGGGGCTATTAATGAGTGCACGGTGCAGCGTTGGTTCCAGAAGTTTCGCAGAGGAGATTTCGACCTAGAAGACAAGGAAGGTCGGGGCCGTCATCTTGCTCTGGACAACGACCAGCTGAGGTCAAAAGTGGAAGAAGACCCAACCAAAACCACACGAGAAATGGCGGTGGAACTCGGAACTCAAAAATTGCAACGTCTTTGCCCAGCATTGATGAATCGGAAGGGGCCGATCCTGCTCCACGATAACGCCAGACCACACGTTGCACAACCAACGCTTCGACGACTGCACGAGTTGGGCTACGAAGTTCTCCAACATCCGCCTTATTCACCTGACCTCTCTCCTACAGACTTCCACTTTTTCAGGCATCTGGACAACTTTTAGAGGGAGAAAAATTTTCAAAACCAGGACGACGTTGAAAATTCTTTTCGTGATTTCATTGAGTCCAGGGATTCGGATTTTTTTTCTGGTGGAATAAGAAAGCTTGTTGAACGTTGGCAAAAGTGCATTGATTCAGATGGAAATTATTTTGATTAAATATATATGGTTAAAGTAAAGATATGGCGTATTTACAATACCTACTAAAAACCTGCATTAATTTTGCATCAACCCAATACTATATAAAAAAAAACCTGACGAGAAGACGTGCTGCTGGGTACTGTCCTTCCTCATGCCTGACATGTTATTATTTTGTTCATTTTTTTAAATTCCATTTGTTGGTTGTCACAATACTGCTGACAGATGCGGATTAATAAATAAACTGAAAAAATATAAGGAAAAATGAAAAACTATTGTGTAATAATTTGCTGCGTTTTTCCTCTCCTTTCTTTTATTATTTGTTTACTATGTTTGACACTAAGTTTGTCTAAGATCAGTGTGATATCTTATGATAGGAGAGAGCCTGGAGATGCTTGATTATAAACTCAATATCCTGAAGGCGAGCCGGCTACCTTGCCCGGTTGCTACAGAATTCAATTATAAATGACCTAAAATTGATCATAAATTAATGGGGCATCTGTTGTAATGCCCGGGATCAGTTTTCACAGCTCCCCCCCTCCTCAAAATGATTGATGGTGCTGTTGATAAGCCGCGGCCCTCGCCTGGAAAATTGTCAAAAGTATGAAATTGGAAATCGCTATCGCTCGCTTTATTTATCATTCCTTTTATCTCCTCTGTGTGTTCCTCTAATATAGCGTGAAATTGAGTTTAACAATCTACACCACTTTACACCTGTATATGTTTGTTGAATTCAATGATCTATCAAATATCTTCCACTACTTGATTTTAACGATAATTACTTCTATATAATTAGCTGTACATTTTATGGAGTGATAGCTTTGTGCGTAAGGCACTGAAATACCTAATGACTACCTAAGGATAATAGAGACGGCGCAGAGTGTGCAAAATCACCAATTTAGATGGACAAAAGTTCGGAATTTTCCAGTGTTTCACCTTTTTATTATTAGTTGGCCAGACCCTTAATACTAATATTTCCCGCCATACCGTGTTTACAAATAAATTGTAAATGAGTGAATTATTCCTGTTCACACGAGTGCCTAATAACCTGCAGTGTGATTATCTTTATTCGATCGTCATTTATTGTATTTAATGTGTATTTAGAACAAAGTCCTTTTGCTTTTATTTAACAATGGACATTGCTGAGACAGGTAAAGCATTATATTTCCGAACTCGTTATTGAATATACATTGCGATCTCACCCTCTAGAGTTAATTTAGCAATTTGTAAATGTATGCCCCTATTCAATAACGAAAAACTATATAACCCCCAAGTTATCCCAAGGATTTGTTTCATCAATCCTTCTATTCTTTAGATATTACAAAGAAGTTTTGCGTTTTGGGACGATACATATTTTATTTCAGGCACAACACTCCGAATCAAAAGTTCTACAATCTATAATTTCAAGAATTTCCTAAATGATACAAAATACATCTATTAGCAGGTTCTAGCAACTCCGAGCCATAATTCGATTTTTTGTATTATTTTTCCCGTATTGTGGGACTTCAAACGTAAAATGTAGCAAAATTTAAAATTTTAGCAAATAAATTTTATGTTTGAACACTGTGCGCTGTCTAAAAATTAATTAGTTTTTATAATTTTTTCTAATAATGTTTAAAATATTTTTTCTATAATCTGAGACCCCAAATGTTAAATTTAGAAAAGTTTCAGACTTTTGTCCACCTAAATCGGTCATATTTTCCACTGTGCGCCGATTTCCAAAAGGTACTAAGTGACATTTTTTACGAAATAGTTATTTTGACATTTTTATTCGAATGGTTTAGTTTTATCTAAATCCGTCATGTGATTTTATCTACAATATAAACATACAAATTGTTAAAAAACATATAAAAATTTCAGTTCATTCCAGAAGGTACTATATCCTTTATAAACAGATAACCTTTCTTTTCAGTTTCTTCCAAAAGGTACTATATTTCCTATTACGAAGTAGAAGCACCTAACTTCCGGAATATACTACCATTAAATTATTGTTTTCATTATTTTCTACCGTTTTATTTAGCACTTCTTGAATCATCGCTATTAATTTGATCCGAAAAATTGTTACAATAAGTATTCTCTGACCTTGCTAAATATGAGAAAAAAAACTGTGCCTGATCTAACCTATCATAAAATTAAAAAATGTAAAAATATTAAAATACCTACTTTATTACATGAGTTATTTATTTATCAGTTTCTATAGTTAAATATTGTTTAAATGTAGTTTATAATATAAATTAATTTGATAAATTCTCAAGAAATAGTACCTAGTGCATAGACGGCATTTATACAACCCGCTGAACTGAAGGTGACCCTTCTGTATCAAAGGTCACGGGTACAAACCCGCAGCTGGTCCTAGGATTTTTTAATGGGTGTATAAAAAACTTAGTTATATCGTCTTTTGAAGGGGACGTAAAAAGGTGGTCTCAAACCTGTGCGATGTCAGGTACTTCTTAAAGATCCCTATCCTAATTACCAGGTTTAATTAATAGGTAAAATTTAGGACTCCCACTGTAGCATCGTCCGATTAGCCACAGCAGCATAAAGTGACGTGAAATAAACAAACAAAAAACCAAAGGTGACCCTAATATAGATTTTTAGTACCTTTAAAAGTTATGGAAGTAATATGAATTAATATTTAAAATTTAAACTATTTATGGAAGAAGTTAGTTCAGGATGAAGTCAAAAGAACACAATGTGGCCTTAGAACCTTTTCTTATTGAATTTTTTTTTTTTTTAAGACAAATGAAAACAAACAACCTCTATAACCCCTTGAAGGGTCTTAGGTTTAGTACGGATATTTTATGTTACTATGATTCTGCTAACGGCCGTGCAAGGGAGTGGATCAAGCCGGCATTATTCAATTTCCACTTTACCCCTATTTTCGGGTACCCACTTTACAAAACCAATGTGAGCCTTGATAGGGTGTCTCAACCCCACATATAAAATAATATAATGAAATTTATCATGCCACATTTGGGTTCGAATCCATAATCCAGAGTGCAGCAGTTGATTTTTGTTTTTAAAAATCAATGCAAAATATTTGAAGAAAAAATAAATAAAAGTATATTAAATAATACTAAAATTCTAAATAATAATAATATTGCTAATCTTCATCGCTTTTATATACAACACGAAGCTTTTGATAAAGTCTTTCAAGTTTTTATTCTAACCACAATTATATGCATATATATATTCTCCTTAAATATAGCTAGATAAATAACTCCTGAAAAATTGTCTTACAAAAATGTTTTATATCATTTAAGACATGTACTTTGTTGCAATTAAACATGTAAAATATTTGGACTAAACAAAGAAAGTATCTTTTAATTGTTAGTAGACGGATGACAGGAACGAGGCGTAGGTGGGAGGATGGAGTCAAGGCTGGTCTTGTGAAAGGAATAGGATTTAGATTCCAGTGTTTATTTTGTTTTTTTCTTGATTATGACATCAAATTTTTTCTTGGGTGTTTTTTTTCATAAATAAAAGTCTATATTATCAATTGAATTTTTGAACCTCCGATGTATCTTAATTATATCAGCTTTCAGTGTTTTTTTATATTAATATATGTTCAAATTAATATTTAAAAGTTAGCATTTGCTATCAAACTTACAACCTTCTACATAAAATAAAACTTACTTATATATATATATATATATATATATATATATATATATCCATTATTAGACCTATATAGACATATAGGATTTAGCTATAAGTCCTGATTATCCTCTGAGGCGGCTGAAAAGACGATGGCCTCGGGACCTTTTACATTTAATAAACATTGAAGTGATACCACAGTTTCTTCACAGGCCTGTATCAAACTCATAATTATTGTAACTTATTTCATTAGATTCACATTTGTAATTTCCAGACGCCCCCTTATTTCTAGTAGGTATACCGAGTTAATTTGACTCTACCCATCCTTCCGTCGGCAATACCTACTTTATGTCTGTCTCTTATGATTTTTCAAAATGATGACTATTCGTTGTCATAAAATCCATCTGTTATATTGTTAAACTGAAGTCTTAAAAGGCCAGAAAATATTATTTTATCTTTCTTGTTATTCTTAGGAGACTACTCGTCCCAGAATAAAATAACTTTTTGTATCATTCATTGTACAAATTTCCACATGTATTTTCACTTTCCCTTACCTATATATGAAATATAATCGTAAAATTGTTCGAATTCCAGTTTTCTACGGAAATACACGTTTTAGGGTCTCCTGAGTCCAAATGACCAAGTCCCGAAAAAAGGTCTGTGTGTGTGGTAAGTCTAGCGCAAAAACAACAAGTCGCTCGAAAGTGAAATTTCATATATAAGACAAAACTATACTCCCGAGATGTTACAGCAACTTTTTCATCGAAATTGGCTTACCAGATAGGCCGCTTTATACCATAAATTTTGCACATTTTTACGATTTTGATTAAGCTCCCTATATCGGTGTAAAATTTAATTAGCTTTAATATCATATAGGTTTCATTCTAATTGAAATAGTCTGACAGGGCTTACATGGCGATATTTTAAATTTCCTTTCTCTAAAATACCTTTAATTTTGTTAAATAGTTTTAAAAGATTAACCTTATCATCTAAATGACATTGATAAATGACGGCTAAATATACAAGCTGGGCAAATTTGATGACTAAATTTGAAAACTATTTTTTTATTTTTTGATAATAAGAACAGTTATATGCGATCATTGCACATATAATAAATTTTTTAAAAATATTTTACACTATTAACTTTATTGGTTGTTATTGCTTCAGTGTATTGTTAACAATACACTGTCGTAATTTTTCTATTTCTTATTGAATCTTGTATTTGAAAAGAGAATAAATCATCGTGCCATCACTTTTCGAAGGTAATGATCTATCTATCATCTTGGACTTATTGAATGTTTTCGAATGCTTGCCACTTAAAAAAGGATTTGATGAAAAAAGTGGCAAATTGATTCTTAAGGTCCTTTGTGAAACTTCTCCTCCTGCATTCAATAACTTCTTAAGACCAATAAAATGCTACAAGTTCCTCTGAAATATATCCTTCTATCACAAAGTTGTCTTCTGCAAAAGTTTCCTATAGTCCAAAGGAATATAAGTCTGCCTGGCACAGCTTTTGGTGACATTTCTTTTAATTTATTGTAATATATCTTCCTCATATTTTAATTATGTTCACGATTCATTATTTTATTTATTATTATTTTATTTCACGATTTATTATTTTATTATTTATTTTAACTAATAAAAGATACTTTCAGTTATATATCATTCTCCATCAATAAAATGGTTAAGGAGATATTTTACAGATAAAATATATTTCTTCTCCACTTTTATTTAAAATGCTCTAGACACCGCAATTTCTTTACTAATAAAATGTTAAGCAACCAAATTCAGTCTCAATGTTGACCTTTCTTTATTGCAACAGTAGAGTGAGGTTAACATTAGTTTTTAACTTAATCTTTTTTTACTAAAATATGTCAGAATTCTGTTAAATTCAGCAAAGACATGTATATTGTATTTTGCAGTTATATCACTTAAAATATCACAATCTTTGTGATAAACAATAGTTTTTGAGATATTCACAAAAATTGCATACATACCAATATTACCGTGTTACCAATAGTTGGATGTTAATGTTCAATATTTGCTTACTTATGAATAAACGTACGATAGCCTGTAATATATGACCAGGTTGCTATATGCATCTGATAGTTTAGAACTTATAACTTATTATACATTATCAATGAACTGTGTGAATCTTAAAGTGAATCAAAGAATCAATCAATCTTAATGTGTCTAACTGTTTATGAAGGCAGAACTAAACGGGGAGAAAAGAGTGTAGGTGAGGTGAAATATCGTGAGAGCAAGGTCTTGTGAGAGTTTACGAAAGTAACGGGATAGGGGAAGACTAATTTAAAAAAAAAAAAAAAAATTTGGAAATGGGATCAAACATTACATTTTTAATCCTATAATATTATTTTTAAAAAAAGATAAAAAAAAAACTAAATGATAAAATAATATCAGAACAAGCAAGTGTAATATACACTATAAGTATATATAAGTGTAATATCATGAAAACATGTTTTTCTTAATGTAGAAACTCCATTTTAAGAAATCAAATATTCTTTATATTAAAAGTTAAAGAAATAAATGATGAAGTAATATAGAAAATCGGCAATTGAATACTTTTTTAAGATACGTTGAAAGTAAGTAAGAGTATATGATAGCTCACTCTCAACAAATATCACGATATTTCATCTCACCTACATCTACCTGTTTTCTCAACCGTGTGACACAGCCTTAAATTTGCAATGTGTAAGGAAGTTTTATGGTTGTTTTTTGAAAAATAACAGTATAAAAAAATTAAAAATAAAAGGACTAGGATAGAAGAGAAGTTAAGGCTATGGAATATATAGTTAGGGAAAGTATTACGATCGTGAAAATTTTCGAATTCCAGTTTTCAACGGAAATACACGTTTTAGGGTCCCATGAGTCAATGACCAAGTCCGCAAAAAGGTGTGTGTGTGCTAAGCCCAGCGCGAAAACGAAAAGTCCTTTGAAACTGATATTTGCCCGAGATGTTACTGCAACTTTTTGGCTAAATCAGCTAACCAGAAGAGCCACTTTATACTGTGCATTATGCTCCTACACGTATTTAACGATTTTCACAAAAAAGGGTCTAACGATATTGATTTAAACTCGCTATATCGTTGTAAAATTGGACGGCCTTTAATATCATAAGGTTTCATTCCGATTAAAATAATCTAACAGGGCTTAAATGCCAATATTATAAATGTTCTTCCTTTAAAGTACGTTTAACTTGGTAGATTTTAGATGCAGACCATATCATCTGATTAGCATTGCTAAAAAAAACAGGTAAATATATAAGTTGAACGAATTCGATATCCAACTGAAGGAGAAAACTGTAAAATATTTTTTAATGCAATTTTTGTTTTTTAATTTAAGAACAGTAATATGAATGTATAATAAACCGTTGGAATGCTAACGATTTTAGAAAAAATATTATGTTATACAAGAATTTAAAGGTTATGGGAGAGTGATGAAAAACCGATAAAACAAACTGATTGTCGTAGATGGTAATATAATAGATTATTTAATAAAACGCCTGTTTCTATTAAAATCCAATGGAAATAAATCTTTAACAATTTATTTAAAAATTCCTAATTTAATACAAATAACGGAGTTAAGCGAAAGTCTTGTGTTGCGCGCACCCGATTTTTCTTTAAATTCACTGTAAAAAAGTTAATTTATCGAATTAGTACCATCACATTGTTCATTAAAATTACACTGAAGACGCTAGCTCCGACGGATAATACATGCGTGTGTGTTTATATAAAATTTAATTAATTAATTAATTGCATATATAAAATTTATAAATAGATTTGTTTGGCATTGCGTGCTATCTCAGGCATTTTTCAATGAATGTACGTAGGCCGGTTTCTAGAAGGACCTTTGCTGACTTCCCGATTGCCTTGGGTGTGATTAATGTATAGAAAAAAATACTTAATTATGATAATTATCTAGTAATTAAGCAATAAAATTAGTTTATTTATGTTGCTATTGTTATTGTAAAACTAATGTCTATCATTATATAGTTGACTAGCGAACCGCCCTTGCTTCGCACTCGTGCAATTTAAATGTAGTGTTATTTATGCTTATTCAATTTCGACCAATTAAAAGTTTATTACTTTGGGATTATGAGTTGATCGTAACGAAAAGTAATCTTAGCAAGAAAATATTATGTTTATTACGTAACGTCTATTAATTCTTAAATTAATTTATCATCAGAAATTAGATTAGTTTATTTATTTGTTATATTTAACGGTTCCTATTTTATCCGTTTTATCACAATTTTAAGCTTCATAAGAACATTTTAATGTATTAAAGTTGAATTAGTTTCCATGTGAGTTCCATTTACTTTACAGTAAACTCATTTATTTAAATGTTCTAAAATTAGAAATAATTATTAAGTATATCAGTTTAAAAAAAAAAAATTCTTTATTTTAGCGACTTACGATTTGGTACATAATATTTTTTTTCTAAAATCTTGACTACTGTATGGAAGTATATAACTAGGTAAACAATATAGGTGTATAAATATAAATGACTATTTATATGTAATATAGTATGACTATGTAATATAGATGAATAAAGATACAAGTTGAATTTGATAAACAACTAAAGAATAAAAGTGCTAAAATATTTTGTTATGCAATCTTTGTGTTTTTGGTCTCAAGAATGGTATTTTAGATGTATCGTATGCCGTTGGAAAGATAAAGATTATATAAAAAATATTATCTTATACACGAATTGTAAAATTTAACGGGGTGTGATAAAAAGTCGATAAAACTAATTGTAGACAATGATTATTTAATAAAACACATGTTTCCATTGAAACTAAATTTAATTAATTATTTAACGACTTATTACTTTCACTTACTATATATATTAAGGGAAAGTATTGCGATCGTTAAAATTTTCGAATTCTAGTTTACAACGGAAATACACGTTTTAGGGTCCCCTGAGTCCAAAAAACCAAGTCCCGCAAAAAGGTCTGTGTCTGTGTATTTTATTAAAAAATCTATTATATTATTATCTAAAATAATCACTTAGTTTTATCTGATGTTCATCACTCTCTATTAACTTTTAAAAGCTTATGTATGAGATAATAACTCCCGGGCGGAAACGGAAAGTCCTATGAAACAGAAATTTCATATTTAAGGCAACTATACGTCCGAGATGTTATAAAAACTTTTTCATCAAAATCGGCTAACCAGAAGAGCCACTTTAAACCATGCATTTTGCACCTTTTTTCGACTTTATCGAAAAGGGTTCCGACAATTTTGATTAAACTCGCTCTATCAATGTAAAATTTAATAGGATTTGACATCATGTAGGTTTCATTTTGATTAAAATAGTCTGGCAGGGCTTAAATGCCGATATTATAAATTTTCTTCCTCTAAAGTTGTAGAATCTGTAAAAATAACCATATCACCTTGTTAGCATTGATAAACAACAGCTAAATATGTAAGTTGTGCGAATTTGAAAAACAACGAAAGGAGAAAACTAGAAAATATAATGCAATTTTTTGTTTTTGAACATAAGAAGAGTAATATACATGTACGATATACCGTTGGAAAGCTAGAGATTTTAGAAAAAAATATCATCTCATACATAAGCTTTTAAATGTTAATAGTGAGTGATGAAAATCCGATAAAACTAAGTGATTATTTTAGATAATAATGTAATAGATTTTTTAATAAAACACATGATTCTATAGAAATTCAATTTAATTAATTCTTTAATAATAATAATAATAATAATAGGCTTAGCGAACCCGAAGGTTCGATGCCGATACCACCAAATTCCGCCTACACAGACTCGTCCAATGCTCACCATTCAAGCCCAAGCTCCCGAGATCAGCCTTAACGCAATCCTCCCATCTCCGCTTCGGCCTACCTTTCGGACGCCTACCAGTCGGATCAGCAAATACCAACTTTCTCGGAATCCGTTCGTCATCGAGCCCAACAACTTTACTCGCCCATTTGAGTCTCCGCGATGCAATCAGCTCAATTATATTCACAGGATGCAAGTTCCGCAATTCCGCGTTATGCAACCTTCTAAACTCCCCAGTGGCCTCATCTCTCTTTGGACCAAATATTTTACACAATACTTTATTTTCGAAAACCTTAAGCCGCTGTTCATCCTTTAAAGTAAGCGGCCACGTTTCACATCCGTAAAGAACCGTTGGAAGAATAATAGTTTTATAAATTCTAATCTTTAAGTTTTTAGATAGAAGCCGCGAACTAAGTAACTTAGCAACTGAATAGTAACACGCATTTCCCACCTTTAACCGGGACTTTATTTCTTCCTGGATTTCATTTTTTCTAGTTATAATTGAACCTAAATACTTGAATTTCTCTACGTGTTCAAAAATATGACCTGATACATCAATATCTCCAAGATCGACACCGTTTCTGCTACTAATCATATACTTCGTTTTATCGGTATTTAATTCGAGTCCTATTTCTTTACCGGTTTTTATTAACACACTTGTATTTAGTTGTATGGTTTCCGTGTCTTCACCTAGCAGTACCAGATCATCGGCATACCCCAAAACCGGAATCTTGTCACCCATATTTAAGCCTTTCTCGGTACACATCACCTTTTCTATGACATATTCTAAAGCTATATTAAATAACACAGGTGAAAGGGAGTCACCCTGTTTTAAACCCGATCGCACCTCAAATCTCTCGGAGTAATTATGACCGATTCTAACTTTATGGAATGTTTACGACAAACACATCTCTACTAGGTTTACTAACTTTCTAGGTATTCCCTGTTCAATCATGATGTTATATAACTTCTGACGGTCTATTGAATCATAAGCCTTTTTAAAATCGATATAAAGTTGATGGACTACACCGTTGTATTCCAATTTTTTCTCTAATATTTGACGTAGGGAAAATATTTGGTCAATAGTCGAGCGATTCCGCCTAAAACCACATTGGTAATCTCCGATAATTTCCTCAGCGTATTCCGTGATTCGACTAGTTAGAATTGACGAGAATATTTTATAGCATACCTAGAGAAGAGAGATCCCACGATAGTTGTTACAATCCGACCTCGGTCCTTTTTTGTGAATCGGAATAAGTATTGATTCTTTCCATTCCTCGGGCATTTTTTCAGTTTCCCAGATCTTTTTAACTAAAAAAATGTATTTTGGAAACGCCCGCTTCTCCACACGCCTTGATTAATTCACTCGTGATATTATCATTTCCTGCGGCCTTATAACGTTTTAATTTTCCTATCGCCATTTCGACTTCCTCTTTACTCGGTGCGTCTATCCATGGTTCAGCGCTCTGATATTCAGAGAGAGGAGATTGATTATTATTTTCCGTATTTAAGATGCCGTCAAAGTGTTGTTTAAATTTATTTAATATCTCAGTCGGATCCGCAATTATATTGTTATTTGCATCTTTTACCGCATTCAATAGAGGTTCAAATCTTTTACGCGATTTGTTTATACCTTTGTACATCTCTCTTACGTCATTTTCGTTTCTGTGTTTTTCTATTTCTATTATTTTGCCTTTAAGATACTCTCTTTTCTTATTTTTTAAGTGTTTTGAAGTTTCATTCTTTACTAACCGAAAATAAGCCACATTATTATCGCTTGGATTATTTAAGGAATTCAGTTTAGCGGTTTTTCTTTTTTCGCACATATTTTGACAATCCCTGTCGAACCAAGGTTTGTTCTTTTTATTTTCAATTTTTCCAAGACATAAATTACCGACCTCTTTAATATTATCCCTGATCCCTTCCCATAGTTTGTTTACATCTTTGTGTTCCTCGTCTGAAGATTCCAAAGCTTCGAACCGATTTTTTACTTCTATCGCGAATTGTTTTCTAATTTCGAGGTTGTTCAATTTAACTAAATCAAAATTCTCGGGACGAATATAGTTCGGTGTTCTCTTTTTTGTATTTAGTTTTTGTCGAAGTTTCGCGATTACTAATTCATGATCAGAACCGCATTCTGCTCCCCGATACGATCTCACGTTAATTATGCTACTTTGCCATCTGTTTTGTATTAAAACATGATCGATTTGATTCCGTGTTTGTCCATCCGGCGATGTCCACGTATACTTATGAATATCCTTATGTTTAAATGTAGTACTTTTGATTACTAGGTTTTTCGAAATGGCAAAGTTTATTATTCGGGTCCCATTATCATTACTATATTTGTGCAAACTTTCTTTACCGATTGTAGGACGATATACTTCTTCCCTTCCAACCTTTGCGTTCGCGTCGCCTAGTATTATCTTAATGTAATTTCGTGGTACCTTATCGTACACCGACTCTAGTTTATCATAAAATTCGCATTTTACTTCATCATCACTGTCTTCGGTGGGAGAATGAATGTTTATAAACGCGATTTTAAACCAACGCCCTTGAAATATAGCAACCGATATTCTTTCACTAAAGAACTGTACGTCCCGTAAAGCGGAAAGAAATCTATTCCTAATCAGAAACCCGGTACCTAGACAATAATTAACGCTCCCCCCGTACCAAATAGTATACTTTCCTTCTGTTAACGAACCCTCCCCTGGCCAGCGAACCTCTTGTAATGCAACGATATCTAAATGGTACCCCTTAACTTCATTCGCGACCGACTTTAACCCACCTGCCGTATTTAAACTTCTAACGTTCCACGTCCCTATTGTTAGATCTCTAATTTTCATCTTGCGCCATGATTCCCCTGAAGCAGTCCCCACCCGGAGACCCGAACGGGGGACTAGTTTACCTCCGGATAATGAGCGTTTTACCTCAGAGGAATCCATGACTTTTGGTGATATTTTGTGAACTAAAATATGTGAGTAGGGCGTTCGAACCTACGTCACACCCTCCAGCAAGCCTGGGGGGCCGCTCTCATTGTTGGTCAGCGAGTCCATCGGACTTAGCCGGGAGGAGCTTCCGAGGAAATTCCACCGACCATCCCCACATCCGCCACCCGTGGGACGCTCCCCATACGCGGTAATGAGATCCGCGCGAGGAATTAATTCTTTAATAGATTCACTAATTTTTATCTCTATGTATTTGAAAATTCGTTAAACGATTTTAAAAAGGGAGATAAGTAAAAGTAATTTGTTGTGCTCGACAATTTTTTTTGTTTTCACGGAATTATAGTGTTCATAATGTTCGTGTCAGAGAAATCCATTGAGCTATTCTGCCTAGTAAAACAAACATACTTAAGGTTGAAAATACAGTATCGGCGGGTTTCCCTAAGTTATAGCAATACCATGCCTGAGTGAGCCTTCCAAGTTTGAGAGCCGCTAAGCTATATCAGGGACAATTGTTTTGTACACTGGGAGCAGCAAGCTGGAAAGGTTTGATAGCAATAACAGATGTCGTCAATGGCTTCTCTTCTCTTGGTTATTAGTCCGTCCATTATTGTTAACCAAGTAATTGTCAGTTCCTCTGCGATGGAATTCCACTGCAGTAGCCGCTACCTCTATTCTACGCTCCCTGTTATTACACGCTTACTCCGTGTTTGGCTTAGAGGACCCGTTTATTGAACAAGATGAATAGTCCACAATAACATTGCATCTCCATTTGGATATTTTAGTTAACGTCACGTTTAATTAACTATTACGTTGTAATGATATTTTCTGCGCCGTGATTCCTGGTAACGCTTGTCTATCAAATTTTTAATATAAGCATGGCTAATTTAATTTGCTTGTTTTATATTCATTTCACGTGTATAATTAATTTATGAAATCAGTTAAGTATTTTAAATATCATTACTATACATTATTTTTATCTAATAATATAATTATCTCGGTCTCTAATATGGCAATCACAGATTTTGAAATTCAATTGACATTAGGGCGCTAAAAAACAAGTTCTTCTGGCTAGCGCGCTAGTCTCCCACGCCAGAGTTGTGAGTTCGAGTCCCAGTCCCAGTGGGACTTTTATAAGAATATAATTAAATGGGGACTCACTCTCAGCTTCTCCCCCGGGTAGTGAGACTCGTCCGCCTACTGGTGGCAACTCGCAAAAATAGGCGTGAGGAGTGATGTTCCTACCCTAAACATTCCATCAAGAAACGTGAGTATATTCTCCCAGGAGTCTATACCACGCGGCCAAGGGCCTACACTGCTGTCGCGCCAGAGAAAAAAAAAAAATACTGCCTTGATTAAGATTATTTATTTTTTTCTGTTTCTTAAAAAAAAAAATCTGTTGCGCGCAACACTCGACTTTGACTTCATACTTCAATTTTATAGTTATTACGTGTTATTTTTTGAGGATATGTTTTTATAAATAGATTTTATATATCTAATATAAAAATTTATTTTTGTATTTCATTTTGAAAAGTCTAAATTAGTTAGACTAGTTTAACTGTTGAATATCAAATTCATATTGAATTATATTTGTTTATTTTTCAGGTAAGTGCACTTATACTACTTAAAAGGCATTTAAAGTCAAGAATAGAAATATATTGAACATTTAGAAGAAATTCGCTTTGCTCAGGTATGTTTTAATTATGTTTTAATCATCTATAGTATCATAATAACACTTATATAAACCCTAAATATAATTAGTACTTACATATCTTCCAACATTTATATGTAACTTGTATGTCATGATAAACTTACCACGCACCCGCACCCTGGCCTTTTTCAGGGACATGATCACTTGATCTCAAGAAACCCTAAAACGTGTATTTCCGGTGAAAACTGGAATTCGGAAATTTACACGATCTCAACACTTTCTCTTACTATTTATTTCATATTTAGGTTGGTGAAAAGGAAAAATAAATGATTCTAATTGGATTATAACAAATAATAAAACATGATTATAATAAAACGCTGCAAATTAGCACACAATGGTCTACTATTTAAAAATAACTATATTAGGTCATAGCGGTTTATTATAGGCAATTAACATATAGTTGATATATAGTTGTTTACTGGCAATTAACTAATATGAAAAGCGATAAATTAATGGAAGAAAAATGTCCTTACCACTGCTAATTTCAAAACGCTATATCTCTGCTATTTCTTCTTTGGTTTCCATGATTCATTTTTTGTTTAGTAGGGAAATTAAGTCTCTATTAGCAAGCAGAAAAAAACAGGCAGATATTTTATTTTTCTGGTTTAATGTATCTTTAAACGTAAGATGACAAATTTTTAGGTTGTAGAGTAAAATTTTTTTAACTTTTTTATCGATTAATATTACAACTCTCTCTCTCTCTCTCTCTCTCTATATATATATATATATATATATATATATATATATATATATATATTTATATTTATATATAAACTCTATAGTTTGTTTTTTCTCAGCTTTAATATTAACATTCCAGAGACTTATTAGACATATAAAACTTACACCGTGGCTGAGTGGCTAGCGCGCTAATCTCTCATGCTACAGATTCTGAGTTCGAATCCCAGTCCCGGCGGGGCTTTTATAAGGATTTAAAAAAAAAATGTGGATTCACTCACAACTTCTCCCCCGGGTGTGTGAGACCCGTCAGCCAAAGGGTGGCCACTCACAAAATTAGTCGTAGGGAGTGATGACCCTACACTAAAAAAATTGCATCATGAAACGTGAGTGTAAACTCACAGGAGTTTACACCGCGAGGCCCAGGGCCTACACGGCCTGTCGCGCCACTGGAAGAAGAAGAAAACTTACATAAATAATCTAAGATTGGTTAGCCAGCTTAGAGTTTCAACACCTGAATTAATCAAAATTTACTTCAAATCACGAGAAAACTGCCTTTTTTGTTACCGATTTATTACATATATTCTGTTCTACATTCTTCTCTGCTGTGAAAAACTATTTATGTCCAGAGAACAATATTTTAGACCATTTTTATCCGCACATATGCGTCAACATAAGCAAGCAAACATAGTACTCCCAGTCAACAGCCTACAAAAAATAAATACAATTTCCATGTTTTTAGTGTCAGCATGTAGTACTATAGATTCCCTTAATAGTGATGGCCCACACACCAATAAATGTTTATAATATACCATAGTTCAGTTTTTTATGACGATTTTATTTTATTGTTTTTTTAGCTGTTATTTATTGTTTTTTTATTTATTGTTACCGACTAGATATAAAATTCAGAATCAATGTGTGTGAAGTGAAATGTGCAATACTTTACTAAATTTGTACAAGTTGTATATATTTAACAAAGCAAATGATAATGGTCAATAAGTGATGACAAAAAATAGGGAAAGCTATTTCTCACTTTTATTTTTTGTAATCATTCACACAACCCAAATCGTTTCATCCATCTTATTTTGGTTACATAGGTTCATTATTGGAAAAAAAAAAAAAAAAAAACTAACCAAAAGTATGCAATATTTTCACATTTTATTTTATTTTTACAGAATTGAGCTTTGACTGTAGTGGGACGGTCGACAACCGTTTACCATGCCAGTATGAATTCTCCCTTCCAATTTCTCCCAAATCGGATTATGACTCTATGCGTAGCATTACATACACGCCTCCCTCATTACATTGAGTTTAATATAATTCGTTAATGTTCTTGTCTAAATTGCTGCTTGTTCCTGTCATCGTTGTGTTCCGCGTAGGCCGGTGGAAAGTAGGGACTGGCAATCTCATTACTTCTTTTGAATGTTTCCGCTAAAACACTCATCGCATATGATGGTTTGTTTTCCAGGAATAGTTAATTTTTATTTCATTGTTCGTGAGCACTTTTGATTAACCATTGTCGAATATGTCGAGGCTGTGTAGAACATATATATACAATAATCACTTCATATACCTTTTGATTTGTTATTGTTCGCTGCTCTTAATTTCCTAATGTGGTTTATATTTTTCTAAAAACATTATTTTTCCAACGATATATCATACATCTATATTAGAAAAAATTAACATGTACATATTTGTTTTTACTTTTTTATGATTTTTACTAATACATTTTTTATACCACATACAAAAAGATATGTTTTTATTATTATAAATTTTAAATAAATAAAGGTCCTTTTAATAGATAAATTATTGAAATTCGGCATTTGACTCCTATCAGAAAATTTTAATGCCGATAAAACTTACCCTAATATTAAAACCCATTATATACACATTGAAATTAATAGCTTAAGAAAAATAGTTTTGACTTTCTTCCATAAAATCGTAAAAATGTTTTAATGATTGAGTATATTGTTGTTGTTGTTGATCATTGATAATATTTGATGAGGAATGTGGTAGAGGGTGCGGTCATCAAAAAATTACTCTCTGATAATGAATGGATGAACGAAAATTAATTTTATTCTGGGACGATTAATCCCGTAAGAATGACAAAAAAGTGGGGATTGGTAGGGGCATTTTAGTCTTTATTGGAAGTTATTTTAATGCTCTGTAGTAGTGGTTGAAATCATTGCTATGTTCAAGTCGTTATGTATAACTTCATTTATCACGTAGAAACGTGCGTCCACTATTTTATGCAGTGCCTTCGACTGAAACGATTGAATTCTTCTTTGGATGTTTGATGTTTGGCGGAGCCCCAGACCTCTATCCCGTAATTACAGATTGGTTTTAACAAAAATTTATAAAGAGTTAGGTTGTTGTAGGGGAAAATTAAATTTTATTACCATCAATTCATCACAATTTTTTTTTCTCTGAAATATGAGTTTTCGTTCGTTACGTATAATAACGGTATTCCATAACAACCATTTTTGTTTATCATGACTATATGTTTCTTACGAAAAAATCATCATCACCAATGGTGCTGCAACTCTAGAAGAGTCAAGGCTTCCTACGGCTTGTTCCGCCAGTCTTCTCTGTTGGTTGCCACCGCTCTCAGATTACGGACCTTCAAGATGAACCTGGCATCCGTTGCTAATCCCACTCTCCTTGTCCCATAGATCTTATCATCTAGGACCATCCTTTGAATCTTATCCTGGGCCATTCTACTTATATGACCTGCCCAACGAAGCCGGCATACTTTGATGACCATTATGATGTCTGAGTCCTTTTTAAGTCTTTTTACTTCGACATTAGTCGTTATCCTCTAGATTCCATTATTGCAAACTAGGCCATAAATTATCCTAAATATTTTATCTCGAACATTAGGATAAGGTCTTCCTATGAACTTGGTAATGTCCAGCATTCGGTGTCATAAATGAGTATAATAATAATGAATTCATTATTTATTCTGGGACGAGTCCCTTTAGAATAATATTACAAAATTTACAAAAAGAAATTTTATACGGTTGCACCTTCGTGTTTTGAGAAACGGTTCTACTCCCGACATGCATCAGAAGTCCTAAATTACATTTATTTGCGGAAAGAATTAAACGGTGAATTTAAGCTTGTATAATCACTGAGCCGAGATACACAAACTCTTTCCGGATATAAAACACGATATCATTAAAGCCGGACAAATGAATATCATTAATTTTACCTTTTGATTTATTTGAAACGGTTTTATTCTAGTGTTGCTGTGCGTTGTAAAATGTGTAGGATCTTATTGGAACTGCGTGTCTGAGGGCACTCAAAACGATTCATCCTAATGAAAAAGGAATCGGAATTAAAATGGTATAGAAGGAATTTAAGCTGAAGAAAAGAAAAAGCAGCTGTAGCGAGATCTAATGGCTGCATGTCCCGGGAGTGTTTTCATCTCTCTTCGGCCTTAATGGTGAAAAGAAACTATTAGTGCAACTCTTGCGTGCGCTTTCCTTCTCTTATAATTACTTTTAATATCTGCCTACCCCCGGCAGTTATGGGTTCAGATATTCGTTTCGCCCCACCCCTTACAACTTTAAACTGTAGCAGCGGTGATGTGGTTGTTTGGATCGAAGTTTTGTCTTAGCGTTTGTTCCATGTTCCTCAGCTCTGTACTGTATAAAGTAGGCTTAATTCGTAGCAATGGCGTAAGCAAGAGTTTACTTAGGAAGGAAAGTAAGTTATAAAGGATTAGGCGTAGGGGTTTGAACAAGTGGTTGAAAATATAACTTTTTTTGTGTTTTTTTTATAAAAACTGTTTATATACATACACTTTGTAAATTAATTATGTGTTTGAAAGTAATTTTTAACTTATCGAGTAACTAAAAAAATATTTTTTAAATTCTAATTGTCTAAGTAATATTAAGATTTTATACACATGATTAGGAAGAGAAGTACATACGTTTTATTTAACTTAAATAAATGTCTATAAAATGTATTTTATTTATTTTAAGAACTGAAGGTTTGTTGAAGAAGTGTTTAAAGGGAAGATAAACAATAGAAATTCTTTATTAAAAATCTGTTCTGAATTTCGCTGTACGAATGTTTTAATTTTTTTGTATTGAAGAATGTTTATAACGTGGAAAATAAAAAAAGAATTACAACTGAGAAAAATTTCCTTTACCGTTTCCTCATGGTATTCTTAGATAAACCTCATGCTTAAAAATAGTTTTTCCATTACAACCTTCCGAAATACTTATTCTTGGAGGTACACGGTTGGCATCCTTGGTCAACCGCCAGGATTGTTGTGAAGCACTGTTTCTTTTGTCGATGTGTATGTGTGTGTATGTATATATGTAGGGAAAAAAAGTGTTTATACATATAAGCGTGTGTTTTGTTTTATTCTGTTATTTTTTATTCACTTGTATTTTGTTAAGATATAGAGTTTCTGTCAACAAATATTTATCTTTATTAGAGAATTTATTTAAATACTTTTACTTTGTTTATCAATATATTTCCGGTAAACATAATAATTACGGAGTGATTAGCAAAAAATCAGTTTTCTCTACCTTCTGTCTACAAAACCCTATGCGGTAAATAGTAGAGTTTTTTTCTTGTCATTACTATAATGAAAAAATTATATATATATTTTTTTTTTTTTTGCTCAATTTTAATGCATAGATTATTGTACGAATAAAATGATTTTTATAAAATTAAATGTAGAACTATTTTCTTTAAACAAAATTTGTATTCATTCGAATTATAACATATAAATAATAGTTTTCGACGTTTCAAAGAACAATGCATCATTTTCAAATTTGATGCAAATTAAAAACAATAAATATCATAATCAGGATATCATAAATTCTAAAAAAACAACCATCTTCAATTTACATCCACATCATTTTATATATTGAAATTCTATTTATTTTATTTTTGTATATACCTTCCATATTTAATTTTCATACAGATCTATAATTATTAAAAACATTTCAAAAATTATCAAAATCGTCAATAATGAAAGTAGCTACTGTATTTTTTTATATAAACTTATTAAGTAATGATATAATAATTGTTTAGTTTCAATATCACATATTAAACCGTTAATTTTGAAAATGAAGCATTGTTCTTTGAAACGTCGAAAACTGTTGTGAATATTTTACAATTCGAATAAATAAAAAAAGAAATGTTAAATGAGATTAGTTGTACGTTTAATTATATAAAAATAACGTACTATTGGTATTACTGAATTTAATTTTAAAAAATTATGTTAAAGTGTAACATTTATACGTGTTGTAGCAAACGCAACGGCTACCAGCTCCTATGGCATATCTAACTTGAATAAGTAAAGCAAATAAAAAAATCTGCTGCGTGCAACACACGACTTTAACTTATCTTTGTTGTTAAAATCAATTTAAGCACTTTTAAATAAAGTTAGATTTGAAAAGAGTTTAAAGAATTATATTTAGTTTCGTTGTAATAAATATTTATTTTGTATAATGTAGTTTTTGCATCATTTACAAGACTCTATACTCCATGGCTATTTCTTAATGTATTTTTCTTACACTTAATACACTAAAAGGTTTAGGTCTGAAAAACCGATCGACCAAAAAAGCTGTCGATAATACTCTATCATGCCCCCGCCTCACTCTCACTCTGAGAGAAAATGACCCGAAAACAGAGAAAAGTTAATCAATTATGAAAAAGAATGTTTTTCATCGTTCTGGGAGCCGAGTGATAAGTGTGCCAGCCACTGTGTGTTACTTGTCAATTCATGTTGCCTCTCACGCAATAATACACTTAGGCCCAACCTGCGGTGCCCCCTAGTCTGTCTATCTTACGCACACACGCCCGCCAAAAATCAAACAGCTGTAAAAAAAAAAATCGATATAAACGTGGTGTGATCAACAAAGAAAAAAGAGTGTAAATGTATTTGTCTGTTTCTGGTTTATCATTTTCAATAATAAACTTTGTAATTGTCCCTCCTTCCCCCGAAAAAAGAAGAAATTAAATACTCCCATATAAAATTCTGTTGCAAGCAAGTAGAACTGAAATAACAAATAAAAACCACCCGTCTATCCGCCGTTGGCGGCGTTTCTCCAAAACCAGTGGTTACCACCAAAAAGTTTTCCTCATCAACCAATCATTTCAATGGCCATGCTCCCGTTCTTCTTTCTCTGGCGCGACAGGCCGTGCACGCATTTGGCTGCGTGGTGTAATCTTCTGGGAGAATATACGCAGGTTTTTCGATTAAATTTTATAGGGTAAGGTCAACACTCCCTACGCCTATTTTTGTGAGGGCTGACGGGCCCTACGTACCCGGGGAAGATGCTGTGAGTGAACCCCATTTTATTATATGCTTACAAAAGTCTCGCCGAGACTGGGATTCGAACTCACAACCTATAGCGTGAAAGTCTAGCCCGCTAGCCACTCAGCCATGATTTAAAATATGATAGGTGTAGCATTTTGAATAGCAGTAATGATTGGCTATTTTCCTTTAGAAGATAAATTGACAACGTTGCTGGTTCGTCTTCCTGAAACTCTTTAATTATGTTATAACTTAAGTTAATTGCCTAAATGGCTATTTAAATTGTGATACCATAATATAATTATTCGCAAAATAATAAACCATTCTGTAATAATCATCAGCCTACTCTATGAGTATAATATTTCGGGATTCTCGTGATATAACCCTCACTTGCCAATTTTATTTATATTGCGGTTCCGCTATCTGCTGTGTTTTCAGGGTGATCAGTTCTGTATACATTTTATGCGTGAATGTAAAATTTAGAATTTGGAGTCAAATGTGTTTCTTTTATCAGAGCAATGTCAGTCTGTTAACAGTGCAAGTACATGTCTTACCTGATAAAAAAAAAAAATAAAAAAAAATAAAAAAAAAATAAAAAAAATAAACCTGTGAAGGGTTTTGGGCTCAGTACACATAAAGTACATATTCGTACTGTTTCTAGGCCAACGTCTGTGTAATGAGCTGATTAGGCCTTGATAACGCTCAACCATCAGGTATTTTCCCCAATTTGGGTACCCACTTTAAGAGGTCGGATTAACAGAATAAATAATATTCTGCCATAGCCGGGATTCGAACCCAGCACCCGGAGAACAGAAGAATAGTGCTCTATCCACTAGACCACTCCTTTACCTGTTTGGTTAACACATTGAATAAATTTATTTATTTATTCATTTAATTTTTATAATATAATTAATGTAAAACAAATTGGACCAGCAGAATTGATTTCATCGTACAACGAATAAAATTACTGGAATAACTGCTATACTACAAGACTTCCGTACTGAATAATAGATACAGAAGGAGCAGGGAATGTGCCTACACGGAATTCAGACAATCAGATATAAAATACTGAGACTAAAGACGGGGTTCTTGTACAAAGGTAAGAAAAAATTCAGGAATCAGCCCCCATCCGAGGAAAATTGGTCTCTGCAGGCCAGCGTAACTTCGCTCAGCTACAAATGAGTAAAATAAATTTATCTGAGAGACAGGAGGAAAAAGAAGAAGAAAAAAAAGGAAAAGAAACAAGAAGCATGAGCGGGAAATAATGCAAATAAAATTCTCTGAACTTAAAAATATATAAAATATTACAAATATTAACCTTAGACGATTCATAATAATTTAAAAGTTTGTTTGTTTGTTTATTTAACGTCACTTTATGCTACTATGGCTAATCGGACGGTGCTACAGTGGGAGTCCCAAATTTTGCGTTTCCAGGTTTTATTAGGATTATGATAGGGACTTCAACGAGTACCTGACATCGCTCAGGCTCGGGACCGCCTCGAAGGACGGTATAACTAAGGAATTTTTACTCCATTAAAAAATCCTAACCACCTGCGGGTTTGTACCCGTGACCTTTGGCATAGGAGGCTGTCATGTTAGCCACCCAGCTACAGGTAATCCCAATTGATAAGTAAAACACCAATAGATTTAGAGCTTGTGAAAAAAGCGCGACACTAGCAAGATGTCCAAACTTTTTTATTTAAAAGAATATAGTTCCTAAACAGTAGGACCTCGCGATAAATTTTATATACGGAAATAACTTCAAATTTCCGATATTAGCAATACTAACACTACATACTAAAAAAAAATGCCAAAATTCCATAACACTTGATAAAAGTAGTAAAACGTAATTTTTTTTTTCATTTAATTTATTAAATTAAAATAAACCATTGTTATTTTATCATGAAATATTCTTCTTTTTATTTATGTTAAATCTATTTTATTTTGTTTTTTCCTCATTAATTATGTATCTTGTTGATATTTTATTTTGTCAAATTTTATGTTATTCTTAGGGGACTTAGTCCCAGAATAAAGTTGTTTTTCTCTTCTTCTATTCACATACACATATATACACACACTCACATTTACGCACTCTGTTTTTTGTTCATTGATGGTTTGAAACGAAAGGGAACGAAGGAAGTGTATTTTCTTTTGGAAACCCGAATTAAAATTTCTTTGCGGACGTGATACTTTTAGTATATAGTTGTTAGTTTTGACTGTAACTAATTTAAGTTATTTATGTGTCATGAGTTTCAGATTCATGTTCTTATTCTTATCATAATTTAAGATGATATTTCTCTACAAGGTGATGATGTTTTACAATCAAATGCTACCGTATATTGTACTACAAACCTACTCGTCTTTCCAACGAAATTTACTATGCAAATCGAGAATTTAAAAAAAGTTTTCACATCTATTGGCAGTCCCTATGCATGCCAGAATTTTATTTTTCAAATCGCACTATTCATCACTTACTACTCGCCATACTGCTCGCAGAATAGATGGCATTGTAGTCGAGTCCCCCCGACGTTCCACCATTCGCATGAGGGTTATTAAAAGAGATGCTATACCTTTGTTTTTGACAAGTCCTCCCCCTTCATTATGCCTCCGCCACCCCCGGCATCAGAGCACTGTGGTTAGCGACGGTCTCTTTATTTTGTTAGCGGATGAATTAGAGTGAAATAAAGGAGGGTTGAGTACTCCTTTGTCGACGTGGGAAGTTCTCCCCTTACAGCCCCGGTTCCAGGTAGCCACGCCGTGTCGTCCGCCGGCTACCTGCGGACCGTCGTGTTTGCTCAAATTGGACAAGGCAGGGTTTGATAGAACGGTCTCTTGGAGCTCCGGCGAGGGAAAAATAGCAGGATCTAACATCTACCTCGCCCGGGTAAACGGTCTTTGACATGGCTTCTGATGTTTCTGATAACTAACTACCTTGTTCCTTACTAAGTCATTATTCCAGGACAAAAGTACCAAGGCCTTATTTCATGGAGATAAACCTTCTTGGTATTTTTAAGCCTTTTACTTTCACTTACCAATATATGAAATATAAATTAAAAAAAAAAAAAATATATATATATATATATATATATATATATATATAATTTGATTAGTTCTTGAATGTTGATAAATAAGTTTTCTACTATCTTAGGTTTCAGTCATTAAATTAAGAATTTTATTTTTGCAACGTTTCGAGAATAAGAACAATAATCTCATATTCTTTCTTTAACAGTATAAAAACAAAAAACAGAAAATTAAAATTTTTATACAATGATTAATAGATGACGTTATTGTTAGAGAGGCAGAAAAGAATTCATTGAAAAATAAATAGACATGGAGTAGTTAAATAGATATTTCAATCAGAATTTACATTAAAGATATTATTATAAATTTATTTACAATTTGAGATAAATTGTAAATAAAGACATAGACTTATTTGTAAACTATAAACTTTGAAAGAACACTGAAGCAAAGATGCTAGGAATAGGTCTGAGAGCAGTCCGGGGTTTTCTCCTTTTTGTGTATTTTTTTATATATTATTTAGACGTATTTTTAATATGTGTTAATTAAATTTGAGTTACATGAATTAGGGTTTCGGACATCAGATTTTTTATTTATGCCGCGATTTTTATATTTTCCTATAGTAATCATTTCTTTCTTATTTCGTTTTTTCATCCTGTATAATTTTGGGTAAGTGGAACTTGAATGTATGTCACGTTTTTCTGAAATGAGTAGTACGGGCAGTTATTGAAGTGCAGCTGTATTTGTGTTGATTCACTGTTTTTTTTTCAATCTGTTTAACGTATATCTATTCATTGTTCACTGCATTATTTTTTGTCTCTCTAACAATAACATAATTTACTAGTTATTGTATAAAAAAATATAATGTTCCGCTTTGTTTTTCCACTATTAAAACATTTTTTTTTTAACATCATTTATTGAAATTTACAACTGTACTTCAAGGTACAACAAGTAAATGTGACAAAAGTTAAATGGCGTGAAACAAACTTGAAGAAGAACTACCCAATGGCAGTACTCCTGTAACTTTTCTACACTAGAAGGTCTCGAGGCCATCTTCTTTTCAGACGCCTCGGAGGATTGTCAGGAATTGAAGAGGAAGAAAGTATTGAAACAAGAGAATTAGGGTGGGAATGGAGTTTGTCATGAAAGGAATGGTATCTAGATCGGGCCAAATCAGCAACATACGGAACGTTGAGGTCTTTATGGATAAGTTTGTTCGTGACAAAATAAGGAGCATTTAGGATTTTACGAAGGATTTTGGATTGTAGGGATTGGATACGGGAAGAATTCGATGGTTTAGTAGAGCCCCAAAGCTCCACTCCGTAACTATTAAAACATAAATATCAGAATAATAAATTCTCTAAAGTTGCATAAATAAAATTCTATATTTATTGGCTGAAACCAAAAACTAAGCAATTTTAATTAAGCTACGTTTTAATAATTTATTGTTCTCATATTTATGCCTTAAAAGTGGAATAAAAAAAAAAAAAAAAAAAAAAGAACGGAATATTAAAATTTATATACAATAATTAATACATTAAATATTGTATAAGCTTTATATATAGCATGCATTTTTTTTTTCTAAGCCCCATGGGATTTGGGGCTTAAAAAAAAAAAAAAAAAAAAAAATGCATGCTATATATATATAAAGCTTATACAATAACATTATATTACAATAACATATATAACATTATAACATTATATTACAATAACAAACATAATATAGCCTGCATATATAAAATATGTTTACATATTTACTTATCATAGGTCGAAATAATCGGGAGTCAGGCGCATGAAAAATATTTTTATTTGCCAACGTTTCGGTTCAAACCAAAATCATCCATAAAGGCGTAAATATCCCACTAGTTGCAGACTAAGCCCAAAATAGATATACCTCTTTTCATTCTAAACTCCCTGTCCACAGGAACCCTCTTATTTGTGACCTCTCCTAAATATCTTTTATTGACAATCCATCTAGGCGACTAAAAAGAAGTTGGGCAATTGGCCTCCTACTGTATATTAGACATTGGAGTGCTAACAATGGGTAGTTGCTTCACAGGACTATCATCATTGAAGCTATGTCAAGCTGCTCACCGCTCAGTTGTGGAATCAGTTTCGAGAAAAGTCTGTGTGTGAGCGTTTGGCAAGTCAAGCTCGAAAACGAAAAGTTTGTACCAAACTGGAATTTCATATTTTAGACTTCTATATATCTAGGATGTTATAGCAACTTTTTCATCAATGCTGACGAACCAAAAAAAAAGCATAAACTTAAGCGGTTGTTGTAAATTTAAAAAAAAAAAAAAGGTTGGTATATAGATGCCAACAAATTAGTAACGCCGTTTTTCTATATTCTGTGTACGCCCTCCATTAATACTAAATGCCCTAATTTTATCTAAAAATGTCAAGATACCGTTATCGTTATGCATATTGAACATCTTATCACCCCTGACGTAACGATAAGGTTTTAGTTGGAGTATCTCAATCCTCAGAATATTAACCACCTTGTTTAGATTCATAGTAAATAAATTCTTATGATCAGATAGTGTGCATCGGATCCAAAATTGTCTGACAATTTTCTTATTTTTCTATATAACATTTGTTTCCATTTAGGAGCTATATTTGTTTAAATGAAAAAAGTTAGAAATGTAACAATACATAAATGCACATACATGATTACAATTATTTTTTTTAGTTATATTATTTTTTATACTTAAGTTGCCCTTCCGTCCGCAAACCCAATGTCTCCTTGACATGTCCTGGGGAAAGTAGTAGATTATAGATAGGCATATCCATGTCTATTGTGCTTCCTGGTCGGAGAGAAATTCTAAAGCAATTTTAAATTTTTATATTTATTGTGAATTAAAATGTCTTAAAGGGTGACTATAGGGTAACTGAATATTTTGGATGAAGTTAATGCAACGGAAATGCTAGTTGCTTGCCACTAGTCGTATGTTTTTCACATTATCATAAGTTTTCTCACTTAAATGGTAAAGGTTATGTTGTGTGCTCTTCTAGATGTTAATATACATGTGTCTGTATTTGTACATCTTGCCCATTAGTAAAAAAAAAATTAGAATAAAATCCTCAGACAGCTTCCATCTTAACCTATTATATTTCTTACCTATATTTACAACTCCATCCTACGCACTACCCATTTTTCCTCCCTCATGGAAACACTCCACTTCAATCCCCTTCCTTAAACCAACATGGTAAACCTTCCAACATTACATCATATATACCAATTAGCCTATTCCCAAACCTTTCAAGAATCATTTAAAAAATCCTCCTCAAACGTATTTATTCTGGATTAGAATCCCACACTATTCTTTCTGATCAATTTGGATTCCGTTTCCAACATTCCTCTGCCATAGAAAACAAACAGTATTGCTTAGGTGATTTCTGGACATAACGCAAGCTTATGACCCTGTGTCGCACCCAGGATTACTCTTAAAGCTCAAAACCCATTTACCCCATTGATAACTAGTCCTCCGACCCCATTTAATAAACCGCACCTTGTGAGTTCGCTGTAGTGCAGAATATTCCAATTATTATCCAGTTGAATCTGTTGTTCCTCAAGGCAGCGTCCTTGGTTCTATCCTCTGCAATCTAACCACGGCTGATATTCCTGTTTACTCTTATGCCTTTATTGCAACGTTCGCTAATGACACATCCATCCTATCTTCTCAATCAGATCCTGAAACTGCATCCTTAATCTTCCAAAGGCATCTTTCTTTAATTGAAGACTGGTATAACAACTGGGCAATTAAACTTAATAAATCAAAATGCAACAAGGTTATTTTCACGCTTCGAAGAGAAACTGCTCTCCAGTTCACTTGAACTCCACTCTGCTTCCTTTCTTAGACACAGTCCGGTATCTTAGCTCCTTCCAAGCAAAAGACGGTTCTAACGGTGTTGTTTAAACTCCCTTAATCGATGTAAAATTTAACGGGTTTTTATAACATGTAGGTTTCGTTCTGATTGAAATCGGCTGACTGGGCTTGAATGCCGATATTTTCAATTGTCTATCTCTAAAGTACCATTAATTTTAAAGGTTCGAAAAAAAAAAAAAAGGATTACCTTATCTTAGCATAAATATATATTGAGGGTGTATAGTCGACTGTAGAAACTATTATAGGTAGAATAGTCAGGAATCAGTCATTTTTAAAAAGTTTTTAATTTTGCCAACGTTTCGGCTCAAGCTTGTGAGCCATCATCAGGGCTACAAACATCAGAACAAAAGAGATACATATTAATATGATAATGAAAATTTTCTTCTGAATGTAGTGACAATGATAACATTTGAAATAAAACAGAAAATATACCAACATACTTAAATATTATAGATACAAATAATGATAATATGATACATAATCTGATGATGATAAGCATAACAAATTTTACAGAACTTTAGACTTTAATATAAAAGTAAAAAAAAAACAAAAAAAAAAAACATATATATATAAACGTACCATTACTGAGCCATGTCCAAGCATAAACTGAGGAAAACCATAAACATAGGTAGTATGGGGAGGGGTTCGTGTAAAAACCCTGAAGGTTTTCCCCTCTAAGTGTAAATACTACAGCTTATCTTTGTTTTAAAAAGTTTTACAAAATTATATAATGGAAAAAACAAAATAATATATCCGTATGTACAATAAGGTTGAACATTTTTAACAGAAAATTATAAACACTAGAATCTGAGGTATTTAAAAGATCATGAGGTATATAATAAAAAACAAAATAAAATAAATAAATAACAAAAACAAGAACCAGAGGTGTTGTAAACAAAAAGATAAATATACAGTAAATAAATAAAATATACATTACACAAGCAATTTGTACAATAAAGTGATAGAGTTATAATTTAAGGAGACGGAAGATGTTAGCATACGAGGGAGAAATTATCTCTTTGTCAGTTTTATGATTTACGGGAACTCGATCTTTTTCCATATGGATATATATAGCTTCGGAGAGGAGTCGCTTTTTGTAGTTAGGTACGGTGGCTAGGATTTTAGGATTATCAAAATCAAAATGATGGTCAAGGGATATAGCGTGTTCGGATAATTTTGAGGAAAATGGGTTACGGGTAGATATTGTGTATTTGTGCTGATAAATTCTTTTTTTTGAGATAGTTTTTGGTCTCGCCTATGTAACATGAATTACAATTTGGGGAAGAGCAGGGAATACGATAAACTAAATTTGATTTTTGTAGGAAAGGGATGGGATCTTTTAGTTTTGAATATAGATTCTTTAATTTGTTACTATGTTTTAAAACTAAGCGGAGATGGGGAAAGCTAGAGGATAAGACTTTTTTAATTTTTTGAGATAGAGATGGGATGTATGGAATGGATCTGTACTGGGGAACTATGGCGGTTTGTGGAGAGTGTGCGGGGATGGAGTGAGGGTTTGAAGAAGTTTTAATGAGGTTCTTGATTAATTGGTCAGGAAAATTATTAGATTTTAGGATTTTTGTTAGTCGGGTTAAATTATCTTGGTGAAATTTTGTATCGGAAAGTGTTAAGGAACGGTGTATGAGGTTTTTGGCTACACTGATTTTCTGGTGATGTGGGTGTAAGGAAAAATAATTAAGGAGACGACCAGAATAAGTAGGTTTGGTGTACCAGTTAGTGGATAGTGAATTATCGGAATTTCTTATGATAAGGAGGTCGAGGAACGGAAGTGAGTTATTGTTTTCTGTTTCAATGGTAAATTGGAGTCGAGGATGGTATGAGTTGAAAGAAGTCAAGATATTAGGGATGGCTTTGGGGTTGAGGATCAGGAAAAGGTCATCAACATATTTTTTAATGAAAAAAAATATCTGCGGAAAAGTTAGGTATAACGGTGTCAAGAAGGTGATTGAGGACGATGTTGGAGAGATCAGGAGCAAGACAGTTTCCCATGGCTAAACCCGAAATTTGTTTATAAAATTTCTCTTGGAAACATAGGTAGCCAGAGTTACAGCACAGAGAGAGGGAATCAAGGTATGAGGATTGGTTGAGGGAGGTATGTGGTTCTAAGGTCAGCCAATTTTCATCGATTATTTTAAGAGCACGGTCAGTAGGGATGTTGGTAAAAAGGTTTACAGCATCTAGGGAGGCTAAAATGAAATTTTGAGGAATAGTTAGGGATTTCAGTTCTTCAAGGAGTTGCTGTGAATTTTGGATGTCATATGGGTTATTTTGGCTGAGTTTTTGTAAGGGAGAAAGAAGGAATGAACTGAGTTTTGAGGATGGTGAGTTGATATTTGAAATTATGGGACGTAATGGGTTTCCTGGTTAATGGATTTTAGGTAAGCCGTAACATCGGGGAGCAACTGAATTATAGGAGATGAGGTTTTTGTAGGTAGAGAGAGTGATCTGTTTGGATTCGTGGAGATATTTTAAATGCTGGTTAAATTTAGTGGTGAGAGAGGATGTAGGATCGCGTTTGGTAGGAAGGTATGTGGTTTTGTCAGAAAGAAGGAAATTTAGTTTTTCATCGTATTCTGCCCGGTCCATGATAACTTTCATTATCATATTAATATGTATCTCTTTTGTTCTGATGTTTGTAGCCCTGATGATGGCTCACAAGCTTGAGCCGAAACGTTGGCAAAATTAAAAACTTTTTAAAAATGACTGATTCCTGACTATTCTACCTATAATAGTTTCTACAGTCGACTATACACCCTCAATATAATTTACTCTACTTGGGACCTCAACTTCATCATCGCAAACTTCAGAAACCATCACATCTGAGATATGTACTCTTCATCTTATAAACCTACCACTACATGTTCATCACCAGTGTCACCTTCACAACACCCGGACGCCGATTCATCACTTACTGTTACTTCATCTCCAGCAACAATCACAGCAGCATCAGAAAATAACATTAGAACTGAGGTAAACTCTTTTGTAATACTAAAATCAAAATATCCTGATAAAAAACCTCTTCTTAACCGTATTTCCCATCTTTATAAACAATTAGCCAACAAAGAGGAGTCGCTCATATTCCTTCTAAAATGCCGCTCTCATTCTTTATTCCCCCCCTTCATTTCCAACAATTTTAACAACTTTAATGTTAACAAAAAATTTCTCTCAAAACTTGAAAGCATCCAATTCCGTCTTAAAAAATCACTCCTTAACCTACATATCAAAGAAACGATTTTCCTCATTCAAGCAGTAAAAAAGAAAATTAATTATTTATTTAACTCCTTTTATTCCATTCTCTCTACTGACGATATTTCCTCACTAAACTCTTGCATTAATAATATCTATATATCTCATAAATCAAAGAAAAAAAGTATATTAGCAAATAAATTTAAACAACTTAAAGAAAACTTTAACGCGAATAAGATATATCCTTCCGGGGATCCTGATTGGGTTCACAACATCTCCTCCGTTAAACTCCCTCAACATGTCAATAATATTCTCAGCTTAGGTCCAAATTTCAATATCCCTTTTACCAATTCAAAAAAACTAATACCATCTCTTATAACCGACCTTGAATTCATCCATCAGGACACTCTTTTGATTCCTGACGATGAAAAAACGAATGATTTCCCGTACCCGAACCTCTAATATTATTACCAATTACTTACAAAACCCTCCGTCTAACCCTTCTCCATTTTCACCTCAATTTACTAAGGACCTATCCTCTACCCGATCCTTTCTCAAAACCAATAACCATATAATAGTCACCCGTGCAGATAAAGGAAACAAAACCGTTATCATGGACCGGGCAGAATACGATGAAAAACTAAATTTCCTTCTTTCTGACAAAACCACATACCTTCCTACCAAACGCGATCCTACATCCTCTCTCACCACTAAATTTAACCAGCATTTAAAATATCTCCACGAATCCAAACAGATCACTCTCTCTACCTACAAAAACCTCATCTCCTATAATTCAGTTGCTCCCCGATGTTACGGCTTACCTAAAATCCATAAACCAGGAAACCCATTACGTCCCATAATTTCAAATATCAACTCACCATCCTCAAAACTCAGTTCATTCCTTCTTTCTCCCTTACAAAAACTCAGCCAAAATAACCCATATGACATCCAAAATTCACAGCAACTCCTTGAAGAACTGAAATCCCTAACTATTCCTCAAAATTTCATTTTAGCCTCCCTAGATGCTGTAAACCTTTTTACCAACATCCCTACTGACCGTGCTCTTAAAATAATCGATGAAAATTGGCTGACCTTAGAACCACATACCTCCCTCAACCAATCCTCATACCTTGATTCCCTCTCTCTGTGCTGTAACTCTGGCTACCTATGTTTCCAAGAGAAATTTTATAAACAAATTTCGGGTTTAGCCATGGGAAACTGTCTTGCTCCTGATCTCTCCAACATCGTCCTCAATCACCTTCTTGACACCGTTATACCTAACTTTTCCGCAGATATTTTTTTTCATTAAAAAATATGTTGATGACCTTTTCCTGATCCTCAACCCCAAAGCCATCCCTAATATCTTGACTTCTTTCAACTCATACCATCCTCGACTCCAATTTACCATTGAAACAGAAAACAATAACTCACTTCCGTTCCTCGACCTCCTTATCATAAGAAATTCCGATAATTCACTATCCACTAACTGGTACACCAAACCTACTTATTCTGGTCGTCTCCTTAATTATTTTTCCTTACACCCACATCACCAGAAAATCAGTGTAGCCAAAAACCTCATACACCGTTCCTTAACACTTTCCGATACAAAATTTCACCAAGATAATTTAACCCGACTAACAAAAATCCTAAAATCTAATAATTTTCCTGACCAATTAATCAAGAACCTCATTAAAACTTCTTCAAACCCTCACTCCATCCCCGCACACTCTCCACAAACCGCCATAGTTCCCCAGTACAGATCCATTCCATACATCCCATCTCTATCTCAAAAAATTAAAAAAGTCTTATCCTCTAGCTTTCCCCATCTCCGCTTAGTTTTAAAACATAGTAACAAATTAAAGAATCTATATTCAAAACTAAAAGATCCCATCCCTTTCCTACAAAAATCAAATTTAGTTTATCGTATTCCCTGCTCTTCCCCAAATTGTAATTCATGTTACATAGGCGAGACCAAAAACTATCTCAAAAAAAGAATTTATCAGCACAAATACACAATATCTACCCGTAACCCATTTTCCTCAAAATTATCCGAACACGCTATATCCCTTGACCATCATTTTGATTTTGATAATCCTAAAATCCTAGCCACCGTACCTAACTACAAAAAGCGACTCCTCTCCGAAGCTATATATATCCATATGGAAAAAGATCGAGTTCCCGTAAATCATAAAACTGACAAAGAGATAATTTCTCCCTCGTATGCTAACATCTTCCGTCTCCTTAAATTATAACTCTATCACTTTATTGTACAAATTGCTTGTGTAATGTATATTTTATTTATTTACTGTATATTTATCTTTTTGTTTACAACACCTCTGGTTCTTGTTTTTGTTATTTATTTATTTTATTTTGTTTTTTATTATATACCTCATGATCTTTTAAATACCTCAGATTCTAGTGTTTATAATTTTCTGTTAAAAATGTTCAACCTTATTGTACATACGGATATATTATTTTGTTTTTTCCATTATATAATTTTGTAAAACTTTTTAAAAACAAAGATAAGCTGTAGTATTTACACTTAGAGGGGAAAACCTTCAGGGTTTTTACACGAACCCCTCCCCATACTACCTATGTTTATGGTTTTCCTCAGTTTATGCTTGGACATGGCTCAGTAATGGTACGTTTATATATATATGTTTTTTTTTTTTTTGTTTTTTTTTACTTTTATATTAAAGTCTAAAGTTCTGTAAAATTTGTTTATGCTTATCATATTCAGATTATGTATCATATTATCATTATTTGTATCTATAATATTTTAAGTATGTTGGTATATTTTCTGTTTTATTTCAAATGTTATCATTGTCACTACATTCAGAAGAAAATTTTCATTATCATATTAATATGTATCTCTTTTGTTCTGATGTTTGTAGCCCTGATGATGGCTCACAAGCTTGAGCCGAAACGTTGGCAAAATTAAAAACTTTTTAAAAATGACTGATTCCTGACTATTCTACCTATAATAGCATAAATATAAAAACGGGTTAATGCACAAGTTGAAAGAATTTAAGAACTGGAGGAAAAAAGAATAAAAATATTTGTTTATGTTATTTTTCGAACATAAGAACAGTAATATAGAAGTATAACATACCGTTGGAAAGCTTAAGATGTTAGAAATAATATTATCTTATGCTCAAAGATGTAAAAGGTAATGCAGCAAGAAAAAAAGAAAGAAGAATTTTGAGGTAATTTGTGGACAATCAGTTGTATATTTAATCAGAAACATATGTTTTCATCGAAACTCAATTTAATTCGTTTACGTTTTTTCAATTCTGACTTTTAGAAAAATCTCCTCAAATGTGGAGAACAAGCCAATAAACACTGTTGGATATACAAAAAGATACCACAAAAATGGACCACGAGTGACAGTGTCAGTTTACCCACAATTACTTTTTTAGAAATCTTTATGCACCCACCTGCGAATATTGTAATAACTTTCCTCAAACTGTCCAACATCTATTGATAGAGTGTCCTCTATTTGAATCAACAAGTTGAAAAATTAAATTGACAGGAACTCTAGACGGAATTCAGTACATAATGATGATGAAGACAGTGTGAAAAAAAAATATTAAGTTATTTAAAAGAAATTGGGTTTAACAGCCAAATCTAATAAGCCTCAGTTGCCAATGACCCTTTAGAGTAGAGGCAAACAAAAAAAATCTGACATTATTTAAAATAGTTTTATAAGTTTGCTCTTCGCAGCCATCCATCCTGGAGATTAGCATTGTATATTCAGTGGAAACCATTATTCGGGTGTGAAGCCTTCACTCATGAGACGTGATGGTTGCCGAAGCACTACATAGTTCTGAAAAGCAATTACGTGACCAAGGACCTGTCTTATGCATCAATGAACTTAGTTTCCGCTAAACTCCACCTAACCTCACCCCACTTCCTGTAGGAACGCAACAAATGACTAGGAGTGATTAATTAATACAAAATCGTTTCAAAAGCCTCTGTCGGCCGATCTAGGCATTTAGGATCTTCTTATGGGTCATCCAAAAAAAAGACGATATAATCTGCAAGATGAGTGTAAAATTAGATTTCTCCATTTTGTATTCTTTAATACCGGATTTTTCTTTAAACAATTAAAGGCATATTATTTGCTTATTATGTCATAGTAACGTTTTATATTAGACTTACCAGAAGTGCGACTTAATATATTACCGAAAAACTCACTAAGACCAAGAATTCATATGTGTGTAGACGTTTCGGCCTACATCGTCAGGCAAAATTTCACTTTAGGCGCTTTTGACAGAATAGTAAAAATGTGCAAAATGTTTTTATAAACGTTAGGTGACGTGTTAGGTCTGGCCAGTCAGTCAATTTAGGTAAATATACTTGAACACATGAAAAAGATACTTAAGTGTGTGTGGATACACACACACATATATATATATATATATACTTTATCATACTTTTAACAGCTGTTTAGAGAAAATCGACTTAACTAAACAAAAAGGGATAAAAATTAAAACTTATAGGTCCATAAATAAAACTGGGTAGTGGGGATGAGTTAGAGAGAGGGAAGATAAAATCAGTGAAAAGCTTCCCCGATAAATCACCAAATATCGCAAAACGTCACTGTTAGTCGATTTAAAAAAAATTGGCTGTGCGAGGATGGAACAAACCCCAGTGCTCCCGAACCTCCTGCCGGCCACTCATGCCAACAACACCTTCCCACACTCCACTCCCGAAATTTATGCCTTTTTGGGGATTCGAGAGGCGTGAACAAATGAAACATTTGAAAAAAAAAAAAAAAAAATATCGGTGACGGCTCATCATGATGGATAGCTGAATTTTTTATTTATTAAATATAGAAATTATTTTCACACCCAAGTAACCAATATAATGCGATTATTTATTAAATAACAATGAATGGCTCAAGACACCTATATGGTGCTAGATGTTAGTTGTATTTATTATTTTTTAACCAAATTTTCTTTAAATGACAAGAAGAAAAAATCCTATTTAGATCTGCTGCTCAACTTTGCTGAGTTGCTATGAGTACAAAGCATACTGGATGAATCCTGAAGACAATCCCAAAGGAAAAAAAAAAGAGGGAGATACTACCAAATAGAAATATATTGACATTACTCATTTCGAAATTTCTCATAAATCCGTTTCATAAAAGAGCACCAGATTTTTTTTTTTTTTTTTTTTTTACTTAATCTTTTATGATTGTAGTTGAAAATGTTTTTGGAGTGAGTAAAAAAAAAAAAATTATCGTTATTTTAATACTTAAGATATATATTGACATTTCTTTCTCTTTCATTTTCCAATGCTACCTAATACAATATTAAATCATTTTGTAAACACAATGCCTCCTTGTGAGACTCAGTGTTTGTTAGACATTTCAACCAAAATGAAGCTAAGTTACGAAATTCAAGTCTTATTGTTTTATACAGAAAATTGAAGAGAAACCTAGCCTAAATGAACGGACTGTGAGAAGGTGGTCTGCTAAATTTGAATGGCGATATAAGTTCACGAAGGCTGTCAGACTTTTCTGGAATTCTGAAGGAGTAGCTCACTATGAGTTTATGTTACATGGGCGTTGTCTTGATTCATTACTCTGTTCAGAACAGATGCAACGGATGTACAAAGTTTTGGAGAGGCGATACCCGGCTTTGGTGAATCGGAAGAATGTTTTGTTCCAGCAAGACATCGGCCACACACCTTTCGATATGTATAATAATAATTCTTTATTTATTCTGGGACAAGTCCCTTCAAAATAATATAACAGAAAATAAAAACTGGGTTGAAGACAGTTTTAGGGTAAAATAATTAAAAACAATTGAATTAAAATAATAAAATGAATAAATAAAATAAATCGAAAGATAAATTCAAAAGAAATTACAATTCTTCAGAATGTTTGCAAAATAATACATAATTTAATCTTACATATTCGAAAGAAAATCGTTTCATATGATATTCACTCTTGGATGTATTCATGAAAATGAATAAATAAATAAACGCATCTGTCTACTCGGGATTATTTGGGAAACGAATTGGTAGGAAATGGCTGAATAGACGTAATTTAAATGTTGAAAGAGTCTGGGAGTCCCGGATATTGTAAGGAATTTACGAAGCAGAATCACTCACTACCAGCTATGGCTAACTTCGTGAAGAGGATACTTTGGGATCACCTGTAGCAGGGTAGCTAGCATAACAGCCTCCTATGCCAAAGGTCACGGGTCCAAACCTGGCAGATGTTCGTAGGATTTTTTTAATGGTAGTAAAAAATCCTTCGTTATGTCATCATGAAATCCCACTGTAGTATCGTCCGATTTGCCACAGTACCATAAAGTGATGTTAAATAAATAAACAAACTTTTCTTACATTGTAGGAAGTCAAAATTGGGGTTAACATTGTTTTCAGTTCAAGACCCAAAGCTTGGTATCGGCAGGGAAATAAACCCCTGACTTCTAGATAGCAATAAACCATTGAGTATAATGGACGTAATTTGATGCTTAAAACTTATTTGAGGTAAATAAAAAATATAATTAATTTTAATACCTAAAACAGTCATTTTTTTTTACCCGCCCTAATATTTTACTTGGTGCCCAAGCCGTGACTGTGATAGTACACGACAAAGAAGAGGAGACAGTATAGTACAAGATATAGGAGAGCGGCGATGGCCAGGATATATTTCACAGCGCAGGACCTCCCTCGGCCCGCAGAAAAATGGCCATAACTCAGGAGAATAAATAGGCTAAAAAGGAAGAGGCCCCAGTCCAGACTTCTCACAGCGCGATGATAATGTGTCATCTTTATACCTTCCACGCTCCCCTGCCTCCTTAAACATAAACCCCTATATAGAGGTGTGCGTCCGCTATTTGCAGTTTTATCGTGAGTCCACATTTTGGGATGTTTGCCTACGGTGGGAGGGACAGAAGGGCTGCCGTACGTGCCCTACTCTCATCTCCGGGGATTATTGTAAAGATTACAGGACAGTGGTTGATCGCTCTTCGACAAATACTTCGTCCGTGCTTGCTCTTTTACGCTTGTTTGCTTAATCCAATTTTTTTTCATCTCCCCTCAATGATGACCGTTGTGGTGTTATATTATTTTTAAAATATCCTGCCTGTGGTGCGACAGCAACTTTTTTTTTTAACTTCATTGATTTTTAAAAAACAACCGCTTAACACTCGGTTTTTCACGTACTTCTCTTGTTTAGGGGAGAGTGTTTACATGGTGATAATGAGGGATCCGTCCAGTAAACATTTTTTTTTTTAATTTTGCAGCGTGAACCATCATCAGGACGAACAGGAGATATAAAATGTAAATGAAATGCAAAGTAATTTTATTCTCATTACGAGTAGTCCCCTAAGAATAACAAGTATAGTACTATATAAATAATAATTGTCTGGTTGTTTAAGACTTCAAATTAACAATAAAAGATAGATTTTGTGATAATGAATAGTTATCATCTATAGATTTTAAATATTACCTATGTTGGGAAGATTGATACTTTAGGAGATGGAGAAATAGTTGGTGTTTGAAAGTGGATAATGATAAGGATTTACGGATGGATACAGGCAAGGAATTCCAAAATAGGGTAGCACGAAGAACAAAGGATTTTTTGAAGGAGACGGATCTGTGAGATGATATATACAAGTTTATGGGTTGGGATCTAGTGTTTACTGAATGGACAGAGGAACAAGTGGTAAGAATATCAGCAGGTTTTTTTGTGTTGAAAAATCTGAAGAGACAGACACCTAGAAGGTACTGCCGACGGAAAGAGGGACAGAGCCAATTCAACTCTGTGTATCTTCTAGAAACATGGGAACGTCTAGGGATTCCATATGTGAATCTGATAGAACGATTCATATGTCTTTTGGGTCTCATATCGAATTTCTCAGACAGCCCGTCATATACGAGGCAATCGTAGTCAAACTGGGGGAAAATGAGCGAAGAGACAAGTAGCATACGGGTTTTAGGTGCGATAGAATCACGAAGTCTTAGAAATTGTTTTAGGATAGCGATGGATTTTAGGGTGATTTGAGAAATATGATTGCTCCAAGATAGGTTCTGATCAATAATGACTCCAAGGTTTCTTACAGAGGTGTGGAAGTGGATAGGTATGCTATCGATGTAAAGGAGTGGATTATATGGAAGAGAATTCACAAGGTTCTTGGAACCAATGAGAATGACTTTGGTTTTTCCAGCATTCAACTTCAAATCATTTGTCTTAGCCCATGCATTGATGTTGTCAATATCTTATCGTAGTTTTTTGATTGCCTTTAGCATTTCGGAAGGATTGAAAGAAAGATAGATTTGCAGATCATCTATATATACGTGGTATTGTGAGTGGCGGATGCAGTCAGGGTCATTAATTTAGCATATGCATATTATATACTCATTAAGGGAGGTTATATGCCTAGCATAAAATAGTTTAGTTTACGTTACTTTAAACTAGTTGTGCTAATGAAGGATACGATGGTTCTGGTGGCGGTCAAAAGACAGGCAAGAGTTGAGAATTGGCTTCTTCATTTGATTTGCTTCTTGGCTCCTCCTTCCTGTAAGCACCGATGATGACCCTCTACGTGGTTCGAAAGGTTGGATAATAAATAGTTTTTCACTATTTTCCTAATCTTTCTGGGTGCCACCCGACCGAATCATCTTATTCTTCTATTAAATGTCCAATATAGTTGAATTTATGCTTGACATGGCTCATATGTTTTAGCCGAAACGTCGAAATAACACATATATTAATGCGTTAAGTGTGGAAAACAAAAATTATTAGTTCAGTACATATGCCTAAAACCAAAAGATTGTTATTTTCTGTATTAATTACCGATCTTATTTTACCTTCGTGCTAATCAAAAATTTGTTTTGTTTGTCTAATCTGTTTTATCATGTTGGATTTTTATTTCCTTCTGTTTCAATACGAACTTAAGCAATAAGTAACATTAACCCAGCTTGTAAATACCACTTCTGAGTAACTTGTGATTAGTGCAATACTATAGCATGTATATATTCTAAGACTCAGAGCCGTTTGTTTAAACTTTAAAAATAAATATCTTTAAAAAATTGCTTACTCACTTTTTAAATTTGTATGGTCATTTGTTTATCAAACACCAAGACTGTTATATTTTTAATTAACTTTTATGAACATAAAAACCAACACCTCCTCCTGTTCGGTCCACCCGATCATGACGAGTGAGAGCATAATCGGGTATGGATATGGAGGAGGAAGGAACGGTCGGTTTGAGCCGGGTTACTGAGACGGCAATGATATGATGGAAATTATGGAGGAAACAATCTAGAAATTCATCGAAATGATCTGGAATAGATTGAGCGTTAATAGAATATTAGTCATACTGGGTTAGAAAAAGTATGTTCATCAGAGGGAGTTTGAAAATGGAGGAACGAATATTATATTAATAAAAATTATCTGATAATGATAAATTTCTAAAGCAGGAGATTAAAATATGAAGATTTGCAGTATTTTTTTACTTACAATATAAATTTTGTTTAAAAAAAACGGAAATAACTTTTTAAGTTAATGATTACAACTAATAAAAATATGTGTTGCTGGAAGGAATTAGTCCGGGTGGCGGTCATTAAATGAAACAACTAAATAGTTTCAACTATTTATTGTTTGCCAACGTTTCGATGACCGCCACCCGGACTATTTCCTTCCAGTAATTCTCAACGGTCAACTAATTACATCCACAATAATAAAAATACGATTCGCGCAACACACGACTTTCCCTTACCTCCGTTGTTAAAATCAATTTAAGAATTTTTAAATACTGTATGAGATGAAATAAATTTAAAGAATTAATTAAGTTGATTTTCGACAGAAACATGTGTTTTATAAAATAATCTATTATATCATTATATAAAACAATAAGTTGTTTTTATCCGCTTTTCATTACTCTCCATTACATTTTACAAATTTGTGTTGAGGATATTATATTTTTTTAAAGTTTTAGCTTTTCAACAGTATATTATACGTATGTATTATGGTTCGTATCTTAAAAAAACAAACAAAACTTACATTAAAAAATACTTTTCTTCACATTTCTCATTTAGATAATTATATCATTCAATCAACTTGTATATATAGCCTTTTTTTATCAATCATAATGTGATTAATTTTACGAATCTACAAAATTGAAGATACTTTAGAGGAAGAAAATTTAAACTATCGGCACATAAGCCATACCAGACTATTTCAATCAGAATGAAACCTATATCATATTAAATAAAGCCCATTAAATTTTACATAGATATATCGAGTTTAATTAAAATCGTTAGAGCTGTTTTTGAAAAAATCACGTAAACGTTCAAAATGCCTAGTATAAAGTGGCTCTTCTGGTTAACTGATTTTAATGAAAAAGTTGCTGTAACATCTCAGGCATAGACGCTCTTGAAATATGAAATTTCAGTTTTATACAACTTATCGTTTTCGTGCTAGACTTCCCACATACGCATACAAATTCACGCACGGGCACGGAGACCTTTTTGCGGGATTTGGTCATTTGGACTCAGGGGGTCCTAAAACTTGTATTTCCGTTGAAAATCGGAATTCGAAAATTATCACGATCGCAATACTTTCATTTACTATATATTTCATATATAGGTAAGTGAAAGTAAAAAGAGGAAAGTGTTCCATAGTAAATGTAAATACTTGTTTTTTAATTAATTTATTTACAGTAATTTACAACTGTATTAAAGAACACAATGAGTAAATATGTAGAATGAAAAAAAAAAGTCATGAGAATGTCTTGAGAATAAACTACCCTGTGGTAGCACTTCACTAACTATTTTAAGGCTGTAGGCCCCGAGGCCATCTTCTTTTCAGTCGCCTCGGAGGGTTATCAGGGATATCTAAGGAAGATAAATTACGGACAAGTGGGTTTGTGTGGGCAGGGAGTTTAGATTGAAAAGAGGTGTGTCTATGACGGGCTATGCCTGCAACGAATGGGATGTTTAGGTCATTATTGAGGAGTTGATTTGTGACAAAATAAGGGGCGTTCGGTTTCGCGAAGGATTTTAGATTGTAAGGACTGGATGCGGGAGGAATTAAATGGTTTCGTAGAGCCCCAAAGCTTGATTTTATATGACTGATAATAGTGATGTAAATGAGTCTTTTGTAATATACTGGAAGTTTTGAACGTTTGTCTAGTAAGTGTTGTAATAATCGAAATCTTCGAGCAGTTTCTTGTCGTTTCAGTCTTGTGTGAGGATAAATAAAAACAAATTTTCAAAATAAATAAATATCGAGTACTTGTTATAGAAACGAGCCAAATCCTTTATATGGAGGATATAATAAAAAGGTCTGCTTTGATGAAGACCCGCAACGTGAGTCGAGATGTTGGTTGATTTTTCATTTTGGTTTGTTTCCTCTGGCGCGACAGGCCGTGTAGGCCCTTGGCCGCGTGGTATAGACTCCTGGGGGAATATACTCACGGTACTCGATGAAATGTTTAGGGTAGGGTCATCACTCCTCACGCCTTTTTTTGCGAGTTGCCACCAGGCTGACGAGTCTCACTACCCGGCTGTGAGAGAGTCCCCATTTAATTATATTCTTATAAAAGTCCCGCTGGGACTGGGACTCGAACTCACAACTCTGGCGTGGGAGACTAGCGCGCTAGCCACTCAGCCACCGGCTCCCCACAATGTTGGTTAATAAATAGTGATTTACTATTTCCTAATTTTTTTTATTCTTCTACCCCCACTCGAGCCACCTTATTTTAACCTTATAAGGAAAAGACGCCTGATTTGAAAATAAAACTATTAGCTTGAAATAATTTTTAAATTTAGTGGCTATGAGTATAAAGAATAGGGGCCTATTACAAAATATTAAATATATGATAATTTACATGAAATTTATAAGTTATAATTGAATTAGAAATTCTAATATTCATAAGTGATTATTTTTAAATATAGTAAATAATGAAATTGTTTCATTCAAGTAGTTCCACATATTTTAAATAAATCTTATAGTGTACAGACCTTTTAAAACTATTAAGTATTAAAATTCAATACAACCTGAAATATTACACAATTTTATAATATTGTGGATGTAATTAGTTGACCGTTGTGAATTATTGGAAGGAATTAGTCCGGGTGGCGGTCATTAAATGAAACAACTAAATAGTTTCAACTATTTTATTGTTTTGCCAACGTTTCGACCCCCTTTGCGGGTCATCATCATGGCGCATGGTGGGAGAATGGAAACTGATAATTTTATAATATATTTGTATGTATGTCTTTTCATTTATTATTTAATCAGGCAATACGGCCTTTGTAAATTAGGGCAAATAGCAATTTAAGCCAAAATGTACTAGAAAACATAAGAATAGAAGGTATTCTATACTTTTCTTAAAGTAGATATACATACTTATTATTACCCTCATTATGTGTTTTGATGTGAAAAATTATCCCTCCTTTAATTGATTATAAATTTTTTTCTTAGTCAACATTTTCAAAATTCATTCTACAACTACCAATGTCATATGGCCAATTATTTCAAATAAACAAAATCAAAGATACTTTAGACTAAGAGATTGTGAAAATTTAGCATTTAAGCCATCAGATTTCAATGAGGATTATATCTACCTGATATTGAAGACCATTAAATTTTACATTGATGTAATAAGTTTAATTGAAATATAAAGAGTCACTTTCGGGGAGGTGAGGAAAATGTAAAAATTCTAAGAGTATATAGGGATGAATATAAATTTTTGTAGAATAATTGTATTAATACTCTAAGGTTATTGGAAATTTCTTTGGGAAATAAAAGATATTTCAATGTAGACGTGGATGTAAAATTTGGAGGTAGTTAGAACACCTGGCAAAGATCACAGACAATAGAAGGCAGAAATGCAACTCATTATAACCTTTAAATATAATAATTATGTATTACAAGTACATAAACATTGAATGTTTTTGAATATCTACATAGGATTTCATTTCCTATTATTTATTACAGTTTCATTAATGCTATTGTAAAAATAACATTCATTTCAGTACATTATGTACAATCCAAAAATAAATTCTAAAAAGATATACAAATAAAACATTTTATAAAGGAGAGGAGTAAGTAGCTAGAAGGAACATTTTGTGAGTTGTAATAACCGATTACTCCATAAAATAATAAAATAAATTCTTCTTAATAAGCTATAAATCATTATAGATTAAAAATGTAAATAAAATTATACACTTTTATTTATTACTCGTTCAACTATTTAGTAAACAACTTTTGTTTTTGTTTGAAAAACCGCGTTTCTTCAGAATTTTCTAGAAATAAGAGGTAAGGAGTTTGATGAGACGTGCAAATAAATTGCAGGTTGGACGACAAGACGCCCGGGTCAGAATCACGTTCCAAGCATCTGGTTTTCTCCTCGACTCCTTTATGTAGTCCGCGGGTGTTCCAGGCCGGCCTATTGAGTCGATGCCTCTCAGCCAGGGCTTCATATGTATTTCCCTGAGAAATGTGCCATCAATAATTCGTTGTACACTCGCTCCGGCCGTTGAGGAAAATTGAATATAGAGGTTGTTGCATAAATCGCGAGGCAGGATGTGGGGATAGGTCCCCCTCGAGGAATATAATAAAATATGTATCTCGGGATCCATTTCTTTTCTTCTAGTCCCTTTTCCTTCTCAGTTTTCGTCGGGAAAATTCCTAGCTCCCAGGGCGAACCCTCCGGAACATCCCCTCGGAATTCGGATAATTGATAACGACTGTCCAGGTTTTGATAAATGAGTTTCTCTCCGTATTTTTCCCCCCTCCCTTCTTAAGTAAAAGTTAATAGTTGTGATATTAATTAATATTATTACATCTCTCCCTCCCCCTGGCTCTCTTACTCTCTTTCTCTTTTAAAGAAAAAATATAATAAATAACTTGATCTTAAAGCCTGCAGCTGCGTAAGTAAGAGGAAAAAAAACTAAATGAGATAGATTAAATAAAAAAATATTAATCCGGCAGCCCTGGGATTAATGGGTGTAATAAATCTGTTTAATAGATGTTGGTAGGTTGATAAATACTGAAACTGTTTAATATCATTACTTGGTAGAGTTGCTCATTTAAATTTTACTAACTTGGCCATTTCTTCTCTCTTTTCTCAGCGTCAGATTTGATTAGGCCTCCGATAGGGGAACTTTCATTTCGTCAGTTTTATGAGACCTTTTATTATTCATTTTAAATGTTGTTGTTTTTTTAATTTATAACTACGCTATTATTATTTTTTTTTTATTTTGGAGAAAATCCATACAATGGAGTTTTCTTCAACTCGATTTTTTTTTTTTTCAAAAACAATTTTTTATTGAGTAGAATTACAATCTGTCCCAATTTGGACAGGAATAGTAGTGGTAAAATATAACATACATACTACATTCATATAATATTTACACAGCAATAAAATTACAATAAATATATACACCACTATGAATCAATAAAATGTTAACTAAAATCACTCATATGACATACATCACATTGAGTGGAGAATCTAGCCAGAGATAGAACTCCAATATATACATATTTACATAAGGTCGCGGGGCCACTGCCGTTTCAACATTCTAGGTTGGTTGCATAGATGAGTGGAGATTGAGCTAGGGGATTAGGATGATCAATGAGGTTCTGGTGGAATTTGGAAAATTTGGATGGAATTAGGTCTGAAATAAATGGAACATTAAGGTCGTGGTGAAAGGTATATTTTCGAATTCTATATTACATATTTATATTATTATAACATAATGTAATATTTTAAATATTTCGGTCACGTTTGGAAGATGGAAGGAAACAGGTTGGTTGGATAAGAAAATTAGTCCACAAACTTTTGAAATGAAAACGGCTATAACCTGGGTTTAGGGAGTAAAAGAAGATCTTGAACAAGCTGGAATCAAAATTAAAAAAATACCGAACTGAAAAATATTTGGATAAAAAGTCAGGAATGGTTGTTTTCTCGAAAACAACGGTTTATGGCATTTTTCAGCAGATGAAGGCTTCATGGGGAAGAAAGAGAACAAATAAAAAATTGAAATGTGCTTCAAAGTAGTCTACAATAGTAATCTCCAAATGACCTAATCTAATATATAAAAAAAAAAAAAAATGGAATATAAAATTTTACACACCATAGCAAAAAGAAATTAAAAAAAAATGTCTTAAAATCGAAATTCTACACACAAAAAATAATGAAGAAATATAATAAAAGAAATATATACAGTACAATTTATTATTATGAAAACAATTGAGTTTTCTTTTGTTTTGTTTATATTGGCGTGCGAAGTATATTTCAGGGAAAAAAGTAAGGATAAGAGCAAATTTTTTTAAATTAAAAAATATTATATCATTTATGTATACATTTTTATTTTACCTTATTTGTATTGCCACAATTAAGGGTTATAAATAATTGTAATATACTCTGGATTCAACAATATTTATATAAGGGAGTTATTGTTTACTCATTTCATTGATCACTGCAATATCTGAATAACGAAAATGCCTATGCTACTTAATTTTTTTAATGGAGTTTTCCCTTAACTAGCTAGTTGTACAATAGGGTTTGGGAAAATTCACTAATTTAATTCAGTAATTTTAATTAAATTTAAGTAATTTAGATCTAAAACACTATAAAACTAAACCTGTTCCTCTACTGTTCATAAAAGAGCTTGGATTCAGTATACATTAGGGGTGGGCATAATCGAATGATCCTAATAATCGGATGATCGGACTTCGATGAATTAAATAATACAATGATCGAATGATTAATATGCATTCTGAGAGGCAATATGCCACAATTTCCGTATCTATAATGGCTGAACTAGCTGGTCCAAATACCCATAAGATTTATTAAAAAAAAAAAAAAAAAAAAAAAAAAGTTCGTTCGACTATCCGAGCTTCTTATAATCCCTCCATTGTCGTTAAACAATTGAGTACGAATGATCGTTCGTTTCTCCGAACCAATTAATCCGATAATCGATTAATTCGAATGATTGAAATAATCGAATGATCCGATAATCGCCATTCCATTATGCCCACCCCTAGTTTGCATAGATAGAGATTCGTACTGTGTCTAGACCAAGTAAAACACTATATGTTTAATTTTTTTTTTTTTTTTTTTTTTTTTTATGAATATGCTTTACATTTAGTCTCTTTCCACTGTTGAAGCCGTAATATATTATAAACGGCATATAAAAAAATGCACACACTAAAAACGTTTTAAAATATAATGTCTATCATATTCTATTTTGACTTCTTAATTAAGTGTCACTTATTTAATTTCTAAAAAAAAAAAATGATTAAACTTTTTTTGTGGATTTTAAGAAATTAATTTACTATTATAATATATCTCTATGTATTTTATTATTTTAAATTTATGTGTACCACCACAACCCATGAAGGGCCTTGGGCTCAGTACATATAGAGATTCGTACTGTTTCTAGGCCAACGGCAGTGCAATCAGGTGATTCGGCCGAGATCACGCTCAGCCGCCAGGTTTTTTCCCCATTGTTGGGTACCCACTTTATAGAGGCTGGGTCTGCCCCAGGAGGGTCTCCATACCCAAGGATCGCCTCCCGGCTGAAATAACAGAATAAATAAAATTCTAGATTTTAAATTTATTTCTTAAAATAAAAAAAATACAAAATTAGTTTTTGTCTGTTACGATTTATGTCTTTTTGTACATATTAATCGACTTCTGTTCCAGAATAATGTTTAATATTTGCTAAATGCTTCAGGTATAAATAAAACTCCATTATGTGTACAGATAAGAAATATTACCCTTTTTGTGATTGATAGTCTCTTACGAAATAACTGGAACCTCAACGGACACAGAAAAATGGAGGAAAAGTTTGTTCAAAGAAGATGAATGATCGGTATTTCGAACTTCGCGGCATACCGCTTTCCCCATCCACCTGTTTACTTAACTTGTAAGTTTCTGAAATAATCCTTGTCAGGTTGCTTGAAGCCACACACACAAATAAAAAAAATAAAATAAAATAATAATAAAATAATTAAAAAAAATAAATAAATATATATATATATATATATATTTTTTTTTTTTTCATCTAACAAGTATATGAATTATTATTATTTTTTTCACTTAGGATTATATATATATATATTTTTTTTTTCAATTATATGAGAACTTTTTATTAGATTATATTAGAAATTATTTTAGAGCTAAAAGTAAATATTGTAATTTTAAATGTTATCCTTGCAATAAACGCTTTATTCATTCATTCATATATATATATATATATATATATATATATATATATATATATATATATATATATATATATATATATATATATATATATGACACGTGTGATTTATGCTACTTCAAAATCATTATAATATTTGTAGTTATTTTTTTTAACTGAAAAAAAAAAATAAAAACTGCCATTTTAGCGATTATACGAATCTGCACAAGGTCTTAAAATACTAAATTTAGTTTAGTTTAAAAGAATTTAATGGTGTTTTGAGCATTTTTTACTGAAAGTAAATAATCCATCAATTTATCTCTCAAATATTTTGGTAATCATTCGTTTTAGAAAAAAATATATGAAATCATAATCTCAGGATTTTAAAAGTTTTTGAACTTATATTTTTTAAATATATTTTTAGTGATTTTTTTTTAAATATATTTATTGGTATTTACAAATGTATAATAAAATACATTTAGTAAATGTGATACAAGATAAGTTGACATGATTCATATGTAGGGATACTACCCATTGGCAGCTCCCCAGAGTGATATTAAAAAAAAAAATTCTTACTCACAAAACCCAGCACGGGAAATTCACAAAATTTTTACTACTTATTACGGTAAGAATAATGAACAATTTATACCATGATTACTTTTACAATTCAAACGTATTGAAAATAAGAATCTAACTGGAATTGTATTCAAGGCAGAGGGGGAAATTTGCATTTCTTGCTTGTTTATTTATTGTTGTTTATTAGTTTAACGTCACTTTTATGCTACTATGGCTAATCGGACGAAGGATTTAGGGCAGTGGGAGTCCTAAATTTGGCCTATCCTGGTTTTATTAGGATAGGAATCAGGTTTGAACCCGTGATAGAAATAGAAAGCTGTTATGCTAGCCACTACGCTATTGGTGACCCACGTTTGTTTATTCATTTAACGCCACTTTATTCTACTATGGTTAATCGGGTGATGCTACAGTAGGGTTTCTAAATTTTTCCTATCCAAGTTTAATTAGGATAGGGATCTTAACGAGTACTTGACATTGCAATAGCTCAGGGCCACCTCTTTACGTCCCCTCCGAAGGACGGCATAACTAATGATTTTATACTCCAAATAAAAATTCCTAGGGCCATCTACAGATTCGGACCTGCGACCTAGGTTTAAAACACTATTATGCTAGCCACTACGCCACAGATTGATTAAAAAAAATGTTTATTAGTAGATTATTTCTTTCTCTCATTACCTTCCTAGTCCGTCCGCAGCCTCGATTTCTCCCTGACTTGAAAAATCAATAAATTATAGATGGACATGACATTTTTTAGTTGAAATTCTCTCAATACATCATGAAGTTGTGTAACTCTTTACTTCGAAGGGAGAAATAAATAAATAAAGCGTTTTCTAAAGAGATGTGATTGCTTTTATAAGGAAATTGAGCCTGAGCGTTTGTTGGTAAAGGGAGGGAGGGAAAAATGGCATTTTTCTTACCTTCAAAGTTCATAAGCGGTTAGGATAAAAAGGGATCTCCTTTGGAAAAGTGGGAAAAGGTAACAAAAAGAAAAAAAAAAAAAAAAGAAAAGAAAAAGAGGAAAAGAAGGACGAATTAAAAATAAAAGCTATCGAGTCAAGTTGTTGTTTACAGGCTGTTACTCGATTACCCCGCAAGTCTAAGGCAAAGACCCCCTCTTCTCTCACTCATTCATAGTCATGAACTGGAAATTGTATTTTTTCCCCCCGTGCCTGAGTCCGGCCTGCATTCCACTATTGTTCCGAGTGTCTTATCTCCGGGCTAAGCCCCGTATTGTTCACTAGCCTAGTACTAGCTTGTCTTCTGATTCTTCACTATTGGTATTCATCATCGCTTTCAAAGGATTCTTTCAAACCTGAAGTTTTTCCCCTTTACGATCTTTCTGAGTGAAAAGAACCTTTGTTAAAGAGCATCTCGCCAGCTCTTTGTCCTAAATTATCTGCTAACACTTTGATGTCTTTGATTTTTTTTTTGGTATAATTTATTTTCGTTATTTATTTTTGGACGATCAATGTTCAGTTGTGCCATCACCAGACACACACTTCCTTAGTGTTCTTTAAACCTGCAGAGACATCAGTCCGGTTTCTTGGCTTACTATTAGACAAAATATTGACATGGGACTCACATTCAAGACTGGCGATTCGGACTACTTTGTGAGTTTATAGCTAACAATAAATTATTTATCTACAAGCCATAATACTGAACCCAATGTGGACCTATGGACTTGAACTGTAGCTAAACGTCTAACATCAAACGCATTCAATCCCTTTAATCCATAGTCCTCCGAACAATAGTAAATGCTCCTTATTATGACACCAACCATACTTTACACCACGACCTAAGTAATCCATTTATGTTAGATCTTATTCCATCAGAACCTTATCCATCACCCCGATCCTGTAGCTCAATCCCTTTCCAGCTCCACACATCCTTACCATCCCCCTAGAAGGTTGAAACGGCAGTAGGCCCCGTCTTGGTTAGATTCTCCACTCAGTGTGCTGTATGTATGACGTGTATAAAGGTATGAGTGATTTATAGACTTTGTTAATATTTTATTGATTCATTATTGTAGATATATTTTATTATACCTAATTGTACTACTATGTAAAGATTGGATGTGGGGTCACTTGTGTATTGGCAATAATTTGCCGTCCTTCAGACACCTATACCGCTGGTCTCTAATCTTTGCGATATCACGTACTCCTTAAAGATCCCTGTCCTAATTAAAGCTGGATAGGCATAATGTCGGACTGCCACCGTAGCATCGTCTGATTAGTCACAGCATTATGAAGTGACTTTAAATCAATAAACGTCAACAAACACACACCCAAAACCGGATCAATGCGATCTGACCTCAAAATATCCGGAATCCAGTACTTTGTAAATGAAGAAAACCCTAGTTTTGCGATTTAAGAAGGATTCTTTTACGTATTCTAGATATGGATATGAATTCACCCTTGGATTCTATGATTCAGCTTCGGTTAAAGACAATCTAAAAGTTGTAACGGATACCGATATTTCACATCCTAGGGTTCAAAGTACTTTTTTTGCAAAAGCCTTTCAAGCGAAATCCTGCCTCAAGCTTTTGAAATCCTTGTAGAGCGTCATTCGGAATTTTGTAAGATATTGCATTTATTCTTCCATATTGATTTAGGATTTGCATTATCGCTAAATGAATGATGATTATTCAATTGAATCATACGTATTCAATATATAAGGGAGAAACAATGTGATTAAGTGATTGCATTTTGGTGAGAAACTGTGCAAGATTTTTCTGTTGTTATGCCCACGATAACAAAAGCATATTAATGATAACTCCATTAAAAGTCTACACATCAAAAGAAGACCAGCGAGAAAAAATCAAGACAGTTTCGATATGTGAACAGTTGGAATAATTGACGCACTACCTCAAAGAATTTTATTGGCTACGTTAATTTTCTGGCAAAGTCCGCAAGTTAATGTTTATTTCCCTCGTGTTATATAGGTAGGGTTAAAACTCTATTAAAAATCTCAAAAAACTGTCCTTAAAAATGTAAAATATTTCACATTTATTTCTCTAAGTACCAATGTGAGGTACACGTTTATGAGTTTTATAGAGTTTTCAAACGAATAAATGGTGAATGAGTATTCACCGCTGCTCTTTGAAATAAATTTGCAATACAATCAAAAAATGTAAATCAGTTTTAGGCTATGAATATAAAATAAATACTGAATAGCTCCATTCTCATACATACAAAAAGTGTACTCAATGCTATCAGTGATTAGATCGGACAGGGACCTGGGATGGTAGTGAAGAGAGGAAATGTGTTGAATTGGAGGCTAAATCTCTGCGGTCAGGGGGCGCCTTCTCGGTCTCGTTATTGGGTTATAGGGAAAAATTGATTAAAACTACCCCCGGGGGCACCGTTAATGTCTGGGGGAAGTTGTAGGGGGTTAGGGCCCGATGTGGTCCTACCTTATTGGTCGCCATAGTGCTCTGCAGCTGGATCATGGGCTAATACCACAACTGCAAGTTAAAGGAATATCAGGCTTCTTTCTGGGGGTGACGGAGGACGTAGCCTATAAAGTTAGCCTTGAAGAGATCTTCATTGCTTCCAATTATATCATTTCGCATCGCTGCATAGGTGACGTCTTAAGGTGCCCGTATAGTTGACCAGCGATGCAAGCATCAAACAGCTATCAATGCTCGCAGAAAAAAACCAATACCTGTATTCCAATGGGACCCCGCATAGGAGAGTAGCGATGCAAACATCGAGCAGAGAGCAAAGAGTTCAGAATATTTCATTCTGTCGCGCTTTATAATGTGAGCCGGAGATTAATGCAGCAGTTTTTTTTTTTTTTTTTTTTTTTTTTTTTTTTTTTTTTAATAATAATAATAATATTGCTTTATTGAGAAATAATACAATCTGCCACTATCTTGGACAATAAGTATTGTAGCTAAAAGAAGTCATTCATTCCATAAGTACAGAGTAAAAAAACAACAATAATAATTTTTTTAAATATAAAAAAAATAATAATAATGAATAAATAAAAAAAATACAAAAAATGAAATAAAATAAGTAAACTTAACTAACAAATGGAAAGAAAAAATAAAATAAAGTAAATAAAGGCCACATTCATACCTATATACAATATTACATACTGTCCGTGGGAACTCCGAATCGAACCCCTACACCCAGAAGTGGATGGAGAGGCACAACACCAGGAGTTCCCAGCGCCTCTCAGTCAGCCGCGTCACCAGTCTAGCCAGTGGAGACTGAGTGAGGGCGCTAGAGGCAGCTGTTCTAGATATATTAGATGATATAGGAGCTATTAATCTGAGTTTTTTTGTTTTTGTTTTTTTATGATATGTTATATATACGGTATTACCAGAAATCATTTATCCTATATAATTAGTGACTGTACATTGTTATTAATTATAAATAAATTAATATTATGTATATTAAAGGCTTACAGTTTAAAAGAAAAATATAAGTGTTTGCTCATCTCATAAAATTCATTGTATAAGGATAAAAAAAAGCTCTTAAGGGCAAGTGATAGAAATCGAATAAGAAGTAATCTGAACTGTGCATTACAGTATTCTTTGTTCGAAGTATCTCTTTGCTGCATTTTGTGATGTGTGTGTGTGTGCATCGCTGCTCCACTATGCTGGCTGAAATGTTAAAGGGTTCCTAGAAAAACACTGGATTCTAGAAACCAGCTTACAGCTTCAGTTTCATTAAACGCGCCCTTTAAGGTTCACTTTCACAATTGTTTCCTTGGTCCATCGGTTACACCCTCGTTCTATTCTGCCTTGTCAATATATCTCTTTTCATTAGAGCAAGTGTCAAACATGACAATTTCATTTTAAAGTCTCTGGTACTGTCGTATAGTCTGTGCGGGTAAACTTCTGCTGTCGGGGCTTTGATCGGTATCTTTGAGTATTGAATCACCATACCATACTTATGAGTCTGATAACCATATTAGTCAGGTTCAGAATATAAAAACCAGCTGAGCTTCCTCACTAAAGTCGTATTTAAGCAAAGAATTTATATGGCAAATCAAATCGATTATGTGTAAAACTTCTTAGTTACTGATGACTCTGTAAAGATAATGAATAATTCTACTATTGGATAAGAGCTATAGGTATGCGTAAACTTTAACTCTTAAGTAACAGAGCCTTAATCTTTATTTTTAGTGACAGATTTTAAGTACGCTATATCTTCGCTAATTTTGGTCTGATTCTGATTATTGTTTTTTCCGGTAAGTCGTGGCGAAAGTTGAAGGAAGGAGAATTAGAGAGAGAAATCCCGAATCGGAGTGGCTACCTCAACTTATGTTGTTTGTTTACTGAGATCCTAGAAATACTGCGAAAATCTATTCAACCCGAGACCGTTCATGGGTTGTAAGGGTATAGGTTTGTTTAAAACTATAATATTGTGATGCGTAGGGGAAAAAAAAAATCAAACCTAATACTGAATTTTACCATCATACAAGTTAATTATCTTATAAAGCGATATATTGCTGTTTTTGACCGGCTGCTTTTCTAAGGCAGCGGGTACCTTCAAAAACTAGCTTCCTTTATACCATACCTCTAATCAATATATAAACTATATTTTCTGAAACCATTGGATTTCCTTTCCAAAGGTTTCGTTTTTACCAATCCCAGTAGGCGGCATGCAGGAGAAGATTAAATTAGACATGTTTTAATAACTGACCTTATTATTATGATTAACTTAAACATATAGAATCTATTTACACAATTCCTGAGAATACTGAGAGACATTATGGTTAAACTTGCCATACAATATTAGAAATAAAGAAAATACTTTTAAAACATTTACTCGCCCCTACTCGGCTCTTAGATCTCCAGCTGCTCTCTCTGACCCCAGGACGGAACTCGCTTCTTCTTGAGGATGGAACTCGACTCTCCTCTTGCTGGATTGAATAGAATTGAAGGCTGTCCTCTTCTTGAGGATAGAACTCGACTAACTCTTCGAATCTTCTTTCTTATCCTCGTCACCTCGGGCGGGGCTGATATGGGAAGTCCAGCCTTTGTCTAGCCTAGTAGCTGATGGGGTCTAGAATGTTCTTGGGGTATCAAGGCTGCCCATGGGAAATATCATAGGGGGTAGGTACAAACCTTTTAACTTTTTCGACAAAGGCTTATTATTTTTTATTTTATTAATACAATAATTATCCAATCCTTACTCCCCTCAGTATCCTCAATACATTACAATATATATATATATATATATATATATATATATATATATATATATATATATATATATTGTAATGTATTGAGGATACTGAGAGGAGTTCATTATTAAATAATTTTAATGTTAAACAATTAATGATAACGAACCTTTGTCGGCAAAACATCAAAAGGTTACCTAGCCCCCTAGATTTTCCATCGGTATGGGCCCCCCAGCGGTACCAGAAACCTCTGGTAGTTTCCCCCCCAGCGGCGGCCAACAAGAATATTAAGAGTGGTGAAAAGATAAGAATAATAGCACTAAGGCTATACCGCCAACCGGGGGACTTCCCATCTCGGCCCACCCGAGGTGACGAGAATGAGAGGGAAGAACCGAAGAGTTAGTCACGTTTTATCCTCAAGAAGAGGGAGTCGGGTTCCATCTACAAGACGAGGAGGTGGCCGTCGGGGTTCTGAGAGCAGCTGGAGGATGATGCCGAGAAAGGGGACCTAAGACTGATTTCACATCATTTAAGTGTTTCAAAGGTATATTGTTATTTGTAATATTGTATGGCGAAGGGAGTAGAGAAAATGTCCCTCAGTATTCTCAATCAAAGTTCAAGGCAGTGTATTTGTATAATTTATATATGTAAGTTAATAATTATAACAACGTATTAATTGGATCTTGTTTACTTTAATCTTACCCTGCATGCCACCTATTGGATTGGTAAACACGATACCTTTGGAAAGGAGATCCAATGGTATCATAAAATATAGTTTATATATTGACTAAATATAGTAAGTAAGCTAGTTTTTGAAGCTACCGCTGCCTTAGAAAAGCAGCCTGTCAAAAACATAGCAATATATATATATATATATATATATATATATATATATATATATATATATATATATATATATATATATATATATTTTTTTTTTTTAATATATATATTTAATATTATTTAAATTAATATAATTAAAAATTAAAATAATATAATTTAATATTCTATAGCAGAGATATGATTAGTATATTTAGGCAAGGAGAGCTCAATAACCCCCATTTATATAATAAAGGGATTTCTCTTAAGCGAGTGAAGGGAGGACACAATGGATTTGCGTAACAGTGATTAATAAAGACCAGCCAATTATTTAAAATTAGGATGGTTTAACAGGACTTCAATATTTCAGACTTGGGACTTCTTCATGCTGAAATAATCGTTCCAAGTATTGAAATAAATTGGCTTAGAAACTGAAAATCCTAATTCACATCAACTGTACGTAATTTAAATTTATAAGATATAGTCCTTATCAGATTTTAGCAATTAATTTTAAACGTGTGTATGATAATGTAGAGTTGAGATGATATTTAATACATTCAGAATTTTCAATTTATTAAAACCTATATTAAAAAAATGTAAAAAGATAATTTATTGGATTTGTAACTTCTAATCTTTTGTTCACCATATTGTTTAAATTATGAACGTCGATACATATCAAAATAATTTTTATTATATTTTTTGTTTCGTTTCATTCATAAGCAGTTCCTATCTAAAAACTTTTAAAATGTTTTTATTTGTTAATTCATTTAACGTCACCTTTATGCTAAATTTTTTCCTAAATTTCGCCAATCTTGTTTTAATTAAGATAGGGGTTTTTAATGAATACCTGACATAGCAATAACCATTTTGGCATAACTAAGGAGTTTTTAATCTTTTTAAAAAATCATATGGACATCTGCCTGGTTTGAACCAGAAATCTAAGGCATAGAAGGCTGTTATGCTAAACACTACACCAGCGGTGTCTCCTACGTATGACAATCAAATTCTTTTACATTGGACGTCTTCTGTAATCCATATCCGTTTTCAGTCCATCTTGTTCCCAGAATCTTCTTAACGCTTCTTCTTCTTTCCTTTTTCAGAATGTCTGTTTCCCTGTTTAGGGTCGATGATAATTATTGTTGGTTATACACACACATATAATTATTTAACTGTTTAATACGCTTCATCTTAGGGATATCCAGGGACTATTCTGTTACCGAATTATACAAAGTGTTCAAGTCGCTTTACCCCTCCTACTTTTATAAATAATTCCTGGCATCCTTCCTCTTCGAAGCTCTCCAATCCCGCCGTCCATCCTTCATCTCAGGTGTTTCCATTTAAATCCTCCGTCCAGTCCTGCAACACTCGATCGCGGCCTTCTTATCTGTATGCAATGCACCATCGAACCGCATTTTTCGAGAGATCACTGTATTGCAATTCTATTTCTTCATATATTCGCCATGCCGATACTATTTGGATCTTCAAATCCCGTTCATTCAATCACTTCCTTTCTGTCCGATTCCCCCAAAAAACAAAAATCTTTGCAAATTTCTATAAAAAACGAGTAGTAAAAAACATAGAGAAACGATAATTTAAATATAATATTTTATTCTGTGTTGCAGTTGCACATTTAACTATTTTATTTAATCGAAATCCCACTAATATTGTAAATTTCTTATTAACTATTAGAATTATTATTATTGGGTTGTTTCACTTGAAATGTCTGTTTTTATAGTTTCTGAAATACATAAAGGATTTTGCAGGTCTCTGTTGTTTTCTTCTGAATGTTTACATATTTAAAGTAAACAGTTACTAATCCTCTACCTTTGTATTATAAACATTAGCTTCCCAATCAATTACCCACTTTTTAGTATACTTCCAAATATGAACATGGAAACACTGCGATTATCATATTTTTGTACGAGTTTAAACTCGGCCATTCAGCAGCTGAGGCCGCTAGAAATATTTGCTAGGCGTTTGGGGGTTAATAAACGGACCATTCGCCGTTGGTTTGTTAAGTTTTCAGCTGGGGATACCGAGTTGGAAAAATTGCCCCGAGGAAGACCTCCGTCCGTAATAGACAACGATGTCCTCAATCATACAGTAGCAGAAAACCCCTACCAAACAATTAAAGGACTCTCAGCACAACTAAATGCAAGTGCATCTACCGTTTCCAGACATTTAAAGTGTATTGGGAAAGTAAAAAAGCTTGATACATGGGTACCCCATGATCTCACTGAGCGGCAGCAAGACCCCATGTTTCAAAACATACCGTGCAAAAATTGAAAGAACTGGGCTACGAAGTTCTTCCGCACCCACCATATTCTCCCGACTCGTCTCCAACAGATTACCACCTGTTCAGGAATTTAGACAACTTCATCAAAGGAAAACTTTTTGAAAATAATGATCAAGTGAAAAGTGCGTTTTCAGATTTTGTTTCACTTTAAAGCTCAGAGTTTTTCAGTTCGGGGATAAAAAAGTTGGTGTCACGTTGGAAAAAATGGTAGAAAAAGAAGGTAAATACTTCGAATAACATTATCTTGTTTTCATATCGTATTTTTAATAATAATCCTTTACCTTGAAAACGGACATTTCATGTCACATAACCCAATAGAAGGTTACCTTTTAGTTTACTACTATTGTTTATTTTTCTGTTTAATTGTTATTATTTTTGTTTCATTTTTGTACTCTCAGAGACTAAAGTATTTTGTAATATTATTCTAAATAGTCCTGCAATGAATACAGAATTTATTTTATATATATATATTTATATATATATGTGTGTGTGTGTGTGTGTATATATAAGCAACCCAATCAAATTGGATAGCATCGCTTGTTCAATAAAGTGTATCTCTCTATACAACCAGCTACTTATACATAGATATAGCGATAAATAAAAGGTTAAAAAACCTAGGATTGAATAGGTATTCAAATTAGTATCCTCTGTTTTTAAAATGTTTTTGAATCACGAATAAGGTACACTCGAAAAAAAAAAATATATATATGAAAGAAAAAAAAATGCAGAAGCCTTTCCCTTAGGATGCAGGGAGTACTTAAGAACTGGTGAAGACTCTCAAGAAGAGGACACGCACAAAGGGCCCTGCAGCATTAGAGGTAATTAAGAAAGGGGGACCCCATTCATCTTTAAGCTCAATGCAGTCGCCCCCTCCCGCATGCAATATTTTACCATCGCAATAATACCAGACCTTTCCCTCTAGCTATATACTTCACCCTGGGGATCCCAGTGCGACTTGCTACGACTGTCCGGGTCGCGTGGCCCGCAGCTTTCGGGTTTTTAATGCGACATAAATCTGACAGTGGTGGGAACACAGAGACTCGGAGTATTCCCCTCCACTCGGGCTCTCACGCAGCCCGGATTAGGACCGCGTTGCTTTGATCAGAGATGATGAACCCTTTTGTGATTCATGGTTACAAAGTGCTTCATCACAACGACATATTGGGAACAATTACATCTAATGAAAGTTTCGTCCTGTCCTGTTCAATATTCTCTTTTAACTTCATATTGCATCGGTAACTAATTAAAAATCAAAGGGCCCGTGTCTGTATGACTGTGTTTGTACTGAATATATTTCTCATTTGCAACCCAGAGTTAAAAAAATAAATAAAATAAAATAAATAAAAACAACTTATTGAAAATTCTGGTTATTGATTTAATTAGAATACATACAATAATAATAATAACACTTTATCACTAATACTTATTGCCCAAGATTGTGGCAGATTGTATTATTTCTAAATAAATAAAAGTTTCAATAACACTTTATTGCTTTAAACATTTCATTTTTACTTTTCTATGTTTCGTCGTTTAAAAATATTTTACTTTTGCTGACGTTTCACCTCAAACATGTTCGCCATCATCTGCGCATCACTCAATAAACTCAGTTTATGCAAGTCATAGCTGACTCCCGATTATTTCGATCTATGATAATTTTAACAGTCGACCATACATCCTCATTTTATTTTCCTATTTCATTTTAACAAAATCATTTTTACTTTATTTTAGCTATAAATGAAATATATAAGAATAGAAAGTATTGCGTGAAACTTTTTGAAACCCAGTTTTCAACAAAAATGCACGTTTTAGGATCCCCTGCGGCCAATTTGCCAAGCCACGCGAAAAAGTCTCTCTGTGTGGTAAATCTAGCTCGAAAACTAAAAGTCATAAGAAACTAATATTTCATATTTAAGATACCCTCGAGATGTTACCGCTACGTTTCCACTAAAATCTGTGAACCAGAAGAGCCACTGTATACCTTTTTACGATTTTCTTAAAAACGGCTCAAACGATTTTGATTGAACTCGTTGAATTAATAAACAAATTAATGGGCTTTAATATCTTATGGGTTTCATTCTGATTAACATAGTCTCACAGGAATTAAATTTCGATTTTTTTTTTTTAGTTTTCTTCCTCTTCTAATGTACCTTTGATTTTGTATATTTAAAAAAATAACAATACGATCTTATTAGTATTTATAAGGGGATAAAAAACTGGAAAATATATAAGTTGAAAGATATCGATATCCAAATGAAGGAGAAACATTCCAAAATATTATGCTATTTATTTATAAATTGTTATAAATAAATTTGTTATGAAAATCGAGAGACTGTTACAATTTAGAACTAACAAAATTAAAGGTATTTCAGATACAGAAGTTTTAACATAGCCATTGTTATATCTCTTAACCCATGTGGTAATCAAGTATCGATAAATATGGTTTTTGAAACAAGATGAGGCCAAGTTTTGAGGTATCCACTTTATAAACTCTGGATGAGCACCAGGAGGGTCTCCCTATATCAGGATCGTCTCACGCCTAAAACAGAATGATTATACTGTCTCAGTAGGTTTTAAATCCGATTAATGGAGTTGATCTGTCTAGTTATTTATCCATGGTACCACTCTGCTCCTTATGTATTCATATTTTATACAACCCTATATTAATCTTATTTATTCATTTTTTCCAAATTATATATTTATACTTTATAATATTATTGAAATACTTAACTAAATTAAAACTGTCATTGAATACTAATTATTATAAAGAATCGAATTGCCTTCAGTATAAAGAGTGCTTTTTATTTCTTTATATATAGGTGATATTAAGAAAAAAATCCATAGACTTCCTTCACAATCTAGCTTTATTATTTATCACGCTCAACTAGAATGAAAGGAATAAAAGCTTAAAAAAATTTATTAAATTTATGAGAAGAAGAGATCTTTAGAAGAATTGAGGCCGAGGAACAAAGCGCCAGACATCCAATATCTCCCCGAGTGGCATATCGTAGGTAGGGCATCCTTCAAGATTTACTGCTTTCATAAGCTAAAGAAGCTGTTCGTCGCTCCGGGGTAGTGTTAACTGTTATTGAAAACGATTATTTACGATCTAGTAATGGCCGAATTCGTTCCTAATGTTGATAAACGGATCCGGCTGATAGTCGCGTGCCCACAAATTTTACGGCGTTACTTTATGAGCATCCATGAAATTATCGTCGACTTCTTTAAAACCTTCGATACCGGAATTTCATCTAAGATTTATTATGATTTAATCATTTAACGTGCTAAAAAACCGATTAAGCTTTTGATATATGAGTTTCAATAATGAAAATCCTTGCAATCTAGTAGAATAGGATAGTAGTTAAGCACTCCTTAATACGTATAATCCAGACGGAAAAATTCGTTCGACCACGTTCTATAATGGGCTAGTCTTCTTGAACTTTTTTTTTTTTCTATATTTGGTTCCAACGTCAAAGGTTTCTCAACATTATCCCTACTCGAAATTAGCATCAGCCATTTTTTTTCAAAATGGCAGTGGATTATACATGTTACACTACCGTATCTGAGTTATTTATTAAGATGAAGAGATAAATATTGAATTATAGAGTTATGAGCTATTATTATATTTATTTTTATTCTATTTTATTATTTTTATTTTTATTCTATTATTTTATATTATACAATTATAGAGTTATGACCATGATTTATGAGCTATTATTATATTATTGTTATTATATTATTATATTATATTATTATTATATTATTGTGCTCACACAAATGTGGTAAATAAGGGATGAGATGGTTCGTGTGGCGGTCAGAAGAAATTAGAAAATAATGTAAAATTATTTATTAACCAAGGTTTCGAACCACGTCGCGGCTCTTCATCAGAACTTTCACACTTGAGTTTAGTTTGTTTTGTTTATTCATATAATTTAACTTTATCGTACTGTGATCGTATCGAACAATACTACACTAAGATTCCTTAATTTTGCCTATACAGGTTTAATTAGAATAGGGATTTTTGACAAGTAACAGACATCGCACAGGCTCGAAACCGCCATTTGCGACATCTTCGATGGACGGTATAACTCTAACATGGTATATCATTAAAAAGCTAGGGCCATCTTCCACGTTTGAACCCGCTTCTTTTGGTATTTCAGCAAACATTTTATATTCGATTAGAAAAGGTCTGATGTATTTTAGATTGATAATTTGCAGTGCTTTATCTTATGAATCATCTTTGTATAATTATTAACAATAACTTTTAATATTAAAACCTATTAATGATATAGGTATTATTGATAGAATTACTATGAATGATTATGCAACTTATTATCAATAGCTCTCAAAATTATTATCCCTATTATCGAGATTTATGAAGGAGTCCTCCCTTGCATTTTCAGGTATTGATTGCCTTTGGATAATTAACTCGAGGAAAAAATTCTACCCTCCACTCCAGTAACCCTGCTTTAATTATCATTTGTAATAAATGATTCTGTGTAATTTTTTTTTTTTTTTTTTTTTTGGAGCTGTTTGTCTATTTAACCATAGTTATTATTTTTATTTTATTTTATGTCTTTGTTGTTTAAATTGCAATATTATCCTCCAATGTCTAGATTAAACTTAATAGCTCTTGATAATAAAAGGGAGCTGCGTGGTCTAGTGGATAGAGCACTGGTCTACTGTTCTCCAAGTCCTGGGTTCGAATCCCAATTATGCTAGAATATTATTTATTCTGTTAATTCAGTCAGGGGACGACTTTAGGGTATGGAAACCCTCCTGGGGCTAGACCCAGCCTCTATAATTGGGTACCCGGCTGAGCTTGATCAATGCCTAATCACCTCATTGCACTGCCGTTGGCTAGAAACAGTACGAATCTCTATATGTACTGAGCCCAAGACCTTCATGGTTTGTAGTGGTACAGGTTTTTATTATTATTATTATTTTCTTTTAATGATAATTATAAGGAATTAAATTATTAGACACCTTATGGCATATACGTCTTAATTCTTAACACAAGTACAAGAGTTTTTTGTTTTGTTGTTTACATGGAAAATTCAATTATTGCATTATTTTATTTCCTCTCCTTTACAATAATCTGGTGCGCGCAACACAAGACTTTACGTTGCCTCCAATTGACCTTCTGCCTGAGAAACGCGAACGGATTTTTCGTAGAAGGCAAGATGCTCATTGGGTGATCATCACTAATAAAAAGAGAAACATTTTGTTCTTTTGGCCATTTGTACTCAAGGGATCCTTAAACGTATATTTCCGGTGAAAAGTAGAATTCGAAATATTTTTGCGATCGCAATGCTTTCCCTTACTATATATTTCATATATAAACAAATAAATTCTTTATTATTCTGGGACCAGTCCCTTTAGAATAAAATTAACAGATTATATTAATGGCTTCAGAGTCTTAGATTAATATAAGCAACTTATATTAGTTTATAAATAGTTTTAGTTTAAACTAATAGAAAATATGCATATGCAATTAAGTAGAAAATAAAATGAAATAGAGCCTTATTTACAATTCGGACTCGGTTGGTTGGTTGTTTAGGAGATGAATAAATAACCGGGATTTGAAGGTAGGAAGAGAGCTGGGATGGCGGATAGAAAGAGGAATAGAATTCCATAAGGTTGAGGATCGGATAAGAAACGATCTGTCGAATTGTGCAGAACGGTGGGTCGTAGTGTATAAATCTGAAGGCCTAGTGCGTATATAACGGGATTGGACTTGTAGGAGATCGAAAATATACGATGGAAGGCGGGATTGGATAACGATTGGAAGGATATAGCCATCTCAACTCGTCATAAAATTCGGAGACTGAGGTGTATACCTAGGGACCCCGTAGATTAATCGAACGAAGCAATTGATTAAGTTTTTTATTTTTACCTCGAGTTCCGCAGAAACACCACCGTATTCCGTACAGCAGTAGTCGAAGTGGAGTAATATTAAAGAAGTGACGATAAGTTTCCGGGTTTCAACCGGGAGTAGGTGATGAAAGGAATTCAATCGCTTTAAGGTGGAAAAGATACGACGGGAAATTTCGGAAATATGGTTTTTGAAGAATAGGGTTTGATCAAAGGTTATTCCCAGATTCCTGACGGTCAGGTAGAACTTTATAAGGTTGCCATTAAGCAACAGGGTCAGGGTATGTGGAACAGTTTTCAGGAGGTGATAAGATCCTATTACAATTGCTTTTGCTTTTTTGAGCATTTAGTTTTAACTTATTGACTACAGACCAGTGACTTATTCGATCTAAGTCACTCTTGTTAGTCTTTTTGTGGGTAATAGTTCGGAAGGTGGGAAGTAAAGGTATATTTGAAAATCGAGAAAAAAAAATAAAGGTAAGTTGAAGAAAATATTGTCTTACTCTTAATAAACAAAAGATGGATCATCAGCTAACTTTTTATTAAAGAAACGTTTTTAATCTTTATGTGACTTTTCTAGAAGGATCTATTGTTTGCTTATAAAAGAACTATTTTATTATTATAAAAGTACATACAATTTAAATAATTACTTTTTGTTTAATATATCTTAATTACTAAAGGAAATGAATGTTGTGGAATAATAGGTTGGCAAATTGATCTCCGTTCGGGCAATTGATTGACCGGCGGACGACGTGCACCTGTTAATTTAGATGGTAGAAGAAAATAAAAGTAAATTGTGTTGTTTAGCCAATGGACCGCATTCTTTTTCCATTAGTTTACCCTTCTCACTTTCATTTCTTTACCCTTTCCAATTTTCGACCGTTTCCCACTTGATTACTCTCCCGGAGTAGAAACAAATTGCTACATCAAATATCATTATTTATCTCCATTATTTCTTATATGTTTTCCTTAAGATATAGCTATTGTATCATTTTATCTTATATTATTGTTATAATAAATAAAAAATAAACGAATATAATTTTTTTTTTTTTTTATATTTCTAATAAATATCTGATGTGATTTTTTTATTTCTTTCAGGTAAGCAATATTTACATGGATTTCTTTACACTGGCACAAAACGTATGTACAATTTATTTTTAATTTTCTATTTAGAGTACATTTATGCATCATTTACAGGAATTATTTTTTGGGTTATTATTTTCAATAATGAACCTTAGTAATCGACAAAAAAAAAAAAAAAAAAAAAATCATATTTTGAGCTTACATTTCGAGATGTGTAGAACTAGAACAAAAAATAAAACAAAATCTGTCTGGCTTACGAATTCATAGATAAAATGAATAATTAAATTTTTTTTTTTTTTTATTGAGAAATATTACAGTTTGTTACATAATGAACAGTAGTAATAGAGATGTAGTACACATTCATACAATATATACAGTATAATGATGATAAAGTCAAATTACATAAAATCGGAAATAAATAAATTCAAATATATACAAAAAATAACAATTAATAAAAACAAAAAAAAACAACAAACAAATCAAAATAACAACCTGTAGTAGAGATAAATACAAGTTGGGAAATAAATAAAAATCATACAAGCAAACTTAACTAATTAAAATTAGTGTAGAAATATTAGAGGGATAACGTTTTGAAATTGGAAGTGTTGTTCAGCTATTTTAGAGCCTTTTCATTTTAGTTCAATAACCATAAACAGCTATATAGTCTGTTACACCTTAATATTATTATGTGGAAATAATAAACAATTTTGCAATAATTTGTAGCGTTTTTTATTATTGATAATCGGCGAAATCCAATTGTATATATATATTTTCATAATTGTCTATGCAATATATTTTAAGACAAAATTATTCTAAGAATTATTGAATCCGTCATTTCGGGAAGCGACCTTGGGGTAGAGAGACCCTCCTGCGGCAGACCCAGCCGCAAAAAGTGGTTACCCAAAAAGGGGGAAAACGCTCGCTACCGAGCCCGATTTAGGATTAATCACCCCCTTATACGGCCGTCGGCCGTGAATCAGTACTACTATTCATAATGATGGAGTTTTGTTGACCGTTGAGAAATTAGATGAGGAAGATGGTTGGGGGTGCGGTCATAAATTAAAAACACACATTTAAAATAAGTGTTATTTTAATTATGTGCCGACGTTTCGGCCTACAATGTGGGCCTTCGTCAGAGCTAAAAGAAACAAGATAACAACCAATGTAATTATAGACTTAATAATGCGTTAGGTATATAATAATAATATGACAAGGTAATAAATATATTGGGAACATAAATGATATTAAATGTAAAATGATAATAAGATGACAATTATAAAGTATGGAAATAAGGTGAAAGTTATAAAGTATGGAAATAAACAAAATTAAGATGATAGTTATAAAGTATGGAAGTAAACATAATTGAGATGATAATATTGTAATGAGAATATATAAAGAGAGACTAAGTAAATGAAAAAAATGATAAAGGAAAAATATGTGAACAATTAAAATTTTAAATATTAACAATTTTGAGTTGATTGACGGTAATATATTAAAAACATAGTTAAGAGTATAGGTAATATATAAAAAAAGAATATAGTCATTACAAAAGAGAAACAGTATGAATAAAAATAATTTAAATTTTAAAATAATGTAATATTAAACTAATAATTATATGTCAGGATATGTAACGGAGAAAGATATGAGTATAGAAAGGGGCAGAAAGAAATGGGCGATGAAAAAAGATCCTTATCAATAAGAAAAAAAATACATACTTGACTCGACGTGAAGGCGTTGCCTAAAGGAGTGATGTTTCCCAGTTTAAAAAACGCTCATTGCGTGGAACGGAAAATATGAGAACTAGAATGTCCGTTAGGAAAATTCCAAGAAGCTAAGTTATGTTTACTGATTCGATTGTTAAGAAATAGCCAAAAGTTAATACTTGAGAGTACTTGAGTTATTACTTATAAGTATTTGATAAAATTGTAAGAAATAGTGACGAGGTAAAGATTAAAATATATTAAGTAATAACGGATGACGATGATAAATGATGATTAAGTAATAACGAATGACGATAAGGAGATGTCGAAGGAAATGATAAATAAACAGTAATCTAGTAGGTAAACAAATAAATAAATAAAAGGGGAGTACAAAAATTAAATAAATATATAAATAAAAATTGATAATAAATAAATAAAAATAAAATTATGAAGAGATGATCAGATGGTTGTTTAAAAAATGAGCTAGGGATGCTTTATTAAATTTAATATTTGAGAATAAAGCTAGTGACAAGTTATGTTTGTCAGTCTTTTGATTAACAGGAAGGGTTCTAGTTGTATGTAAATGCATTATGTAATGAGTCGCTTGTCATGGTTGGGAACAGTGGCAAGAATGGATGTTTTATCAAAATCAAACTAGTCAAAGTCAAACTAATCAATTACTACTATTCGGACGGACAAAACACTTAGGGCTTTCTTTCTCCTGCGGCATCATCGCTATCATTTTGTTGACCCTCTGAGCACGGATTTTCTTTTTCGGAAATAAAAAATTATTTTATTTTTTATTTTTAACTTTAAATCTTTATACACACCTGTAAATAATACAATGAACAATCAGTGAATGTGCGGTCAATTTTAAAAAACATGGCGTGATAGGCATGAAGGAGAGCGGTACCTACTCCTGGCATGAAATTAGTGTGAATTACTAAGGGAGAAGGTCTCTCATCCAACTCCTCTTCAGCCTTCTGTAGGCATTACCTGGCATGAGTGTTGTGGCCATGTCATTGATTAGTGTGTTAGGGTGACCTTGTAGTTTGTCGTGGAAACGTTTGTAGTGTGTCCGTTTGTGCTCATTGACAGTTGGCATCTTAAGGCCAGTATGTAAAGTTATGTTGCTAACGTACCACGGTAAAAAAAAAAAAAAAAAAAAAATTATTAAACGACGAAAATGAATTTTTGTCTCCTATTTTGAGCAAGCAAAATAGTATTTCAAAACAAGGAATCTCGGTGGAAACTGATGCATAAAAGCACCTTAAGTAATCCTTTTTTAAAACATGTAAACATTATTAACCGAGTAAACATGGCTTTATAAACACAGAGAGGATTAAATTGAAGTAAAACGCTACTTAACTTATTTTACAAACCAATAAATAAAGTTTTGCAAATTTCATGGTAAACATTGTTTCTTGGTTTCTGACCATTATCTTTTTTTTTTAAACAATTTTATTGATATTTACAACTGTAAAACGAAAAATACATTAAGTAAATGTGATAGTTACATAATACAATGATATGAAACACGTGTAGAGAAGCTTCCCATTAGAAGAACTCTAAAAATGCTCTAAACTAGAAAGTCCCGGGGCCTATCTCCTTTTTAGGCGCCTCGGAGGATTATCAGGAATTGAAAAAAGAAGAAAGGATTGAAACTAGTGGGTTAGAGTGAAAATGGAGTTTGTCATGAAAGGATTGATACCTGGTCCAAGCCGAATCAGCAACATAGGGAACATTAAGGTCTTAATGGATGACTTTATTCCTGACAAAGTAAAGAGCGTTGAGGATTTTGGATTGTAAGAAATACATACGAGAGGAATTACATGGTTTGGTAGAGCCCCATAGCTCAATTCCGTAAGTCCAAATTGGTCGTATAATACTCACATAGATGAGCCTTTTGTAGTTCAGAGGAAGTTTTGACTGTTTGCCTAGTAAGTGTTGAAGTAGCCTAAGCGGCGAGCAGTTTCTTGTCGTTTTAGTCGTGTATGTTCCAATTTAGATCCCAAGGTAAGCGTTTGTCAAGAAGTCCTAGGCATCGGATCTGTTCAACAGAGACTAGTCGAGTGTTGTTAAAGAATACCGTAGGGCAGGAATTCAAAGGTTTATGACGAAGGGTAAAGGTTATTTGATGGGATTTGTTGGAATTTATTTTTATTCTCCAGTTCCGACACCATACTTCTAGGTCTTTGATGTGAGCTTGAAGGGCTTCTGAGGCAATGAATGGATCTTTATGAACTGATAGCACGCAGGTGTCATCAGCATAGGTAGAAGACAATTATCTTAAAATGTTTTTAATCTTTTCATTATTTATTTATTTCTTGCACATCTCTCTGATTTATTACAGCCGTAATGGTGGGTACAGACTGAAACGTTAACTTTTTAATTATATATTATATTATTTTATGGATGTTTTCATTACTGATATATAAGATGGTTATATTACTATTTACAATTCTTACGCTGTTGTTTGAGTTGTTCTACGGTCCCCAGAGGGAGGAAGAAGACACGAGAGAATCCTTGTTAAATGTTTCTACCATATTTTGTAACTCATGTTTTCTTGTGTACCTCTAACATTTAATAAGATATTCTCAGAGGATGGAAATGAAAGGCTATTTGTAAGGCTCCAAAAGCAAAATAAGTTTTATAATTTAGAAGTGAAGCCATCATAAACAGGGTCTAAAACCCTTCATCTTAAGTTCGTTTATACCAGTCAATAACTGCTCTAAGCTGAAAAACTAATTTTCATCCCGCCAGTCTAATTTCACCCTCTTTATAATATTCGATATTTTTATTATTCTTTAAAAACTTTAGAAGGTGGATATGTATATAAGTGTGTGTGTATATATATATATATATATATATATATATATATATATATATATATATATATATATATATAGAGAGAGAGAGAGAGAGAGAGAGATAGATAGATAGATAGATAGATATTTCCGCGATTGAATAAAAAAATTATGAATGAATTACTGCTTATGTGGATTGTACTTTTTATTCAGCGCTAAAAAAATTAACAATTAAATTAAATTTATGAATTGTTCAAACATTTATGTTTCTATATTGTATTCGATTAAAAAAATAAATCAATAGAATAGAATAGAAAGTGATTTTTATTCTGGGACGGGTCCCTTGAGAAGAACATATTTGCAGTTTATAATATACAATATGTCTGGCCAACAGACAAAATTAACATAATTAACAAATATTTACAATCATGGATGAATATATACACAAAATATAAGAATAAAATAAATAATAATTAAAATAAAAAACAATTCTCAGAAAATAGTTGTGTTGAACAAAATGAAAAATAAATGAGTTTAAATATATAATAAAAGAAGAAAAATAAATATTTACATTGTTTTGTTACTTGGTCTTTTAAGAATAACATAAGCTTTGAAATATTAAAGGCTCTTGAACTGGCCTAGAATTAATGAAAAATAAACTAATTAAATATAAATAAAAATATGAATTTCATGACTCAGGGATTTTCATGAGGAACGGAGCGTCTCTGAGTCATGAAATTCATTCCGCCGAAAGTCTTGCGACTTAAGGTTTACAGCACTATTGCTACTCGAACTCACAAACTTATAAATAATAATAATATACTACAACAATAAAAAACGAAGTCTCTAATCACAATATTAAAAAAAAACGATTGTAACAAAGAAGTCCTCCATATGAAATAGTTGAAAACAAATAGATAAATACTTGTGGAAAAAAATAAAAATATTGAATACAATACAATACATGTTCTCTCCCCAAAATAGTTTGAGTATTCTCGTTGCTAGAGTTAAAAAAAAAAAAAAAAAAGGTTATTCGTCTTTACGAATTAACGCATACTAAACAATTTTATTTCTCATTTCGTCTCCTTGTTATCACTGTCCATGATAAAATGAGTTTCCTTTAGAAAAAAAAATCAATGCAATTAATTAATTACGTTAAGTATTGGTTGGAGAGTTATTGCTTTTTGGCTTTGGCAGTCGTGATGGTCTATTGTCATTACATAATTATATTTGTTCGTCTTCCGTTATATATTAAATTGCAACTTTCAAGTTATTTGCCTAAACAGCTATATAATTTGATTAAAATATCTGATGCGCCCAACACAAAGCTTTCAGTTAACTCCGATCTTAAAATCAACTTAATAACTTTTAAATAAAGTTACAGGTAAAACATGGTTTAAGAATTACATTGAGTTTCGGTGGAAACATTTATTTTAAATTAATTATTAAATATAAATTCTCTACAATAAGTACCTTAGTTTTATCCGTTTTTAATCACCATCTATTACCTAACACAGCTTTGTACAAAATATATATTTTTTTTTATATCTTAAGCTTTCCAACGGTATATTATTATTTTTATTAGTGGACAAAAATTAACTTGAAGAAATATTATGCTTCTTTCTCCTTCAGTTGCCAATTACATTCCATAAAATAATATATATCTTTCTTCTTTATTACATTCCATAAAATAATAAATATCTTTCTTCTTCTAGTTATTTATCAAATTTGTTTCATTTGTATGATTGTCTGATTTTTAATAATTCTATGAAGATGAAATGGTCAAGTTATTTAAATCTACATCATCCAATATCTAAGGTTGTCCTAAATAAGAAATTTATGTTTCGTACGGTGTCTTATTTCACATAAGCACAGACCTTGTCGCGGGACTTTAGACTCAAGGAAAGAAACATTTCTTTTGAAAACTCGAATTCCAAATTTTTTTTTTTTTTCTTTTTTTTTTTAAATTTACAACTGTACAAAAAATACATCAAGTAAATATGCTGTAATGTTATAACACATGGAATGAACATGAAGAGAAACTGCCCATTGACAGCACTCTTTGGTAGTGAGTCTAAACAAGAAGGTCTCGAGGCCATCTTCTTTTCAGACGCCTCGGAGGATTATCAGGAATGGAAGAGGAAGCAAGGATTGAAACTAATGGATTAGAGTGGGAGTGGAGTTTTTCATGGAAGGTGTGATACCTGGTACGGGCCAAATCAGCAACATATGGAACATTAAGATCTTGTGGATGATTTTATTCGTGACAAAGTAAGGAGCGTTAAGGATTTTGCGAAGGAATTTGGATTGTAAGGATTGGATACGGGAAGAGTTTGATGGTTTAGTAGAGCCCCAAAGCTCTACTCCGTAGGTCTAGATAGACCTTATGATGGTCATGTAAATGAGTCTTTTGTAGTTAAGTGAAAGGTTAGAGCGTCTGTCTAGTAAGCCAAAATTTTAACGATCGAAATATATACTCTTGCTATATATTCCATATATAAGTAATAATTGAAATTACTAATATATAGCATTATAATCAGGAAATAATAAACCAATAAGAAATAATTTGTGTTTTGATTGTTTTTTTATGTATTAAGCGACGCTTTATGCTCGTGTAGCTAATCGAACGATGTTACAGTGAAAGTTCTAAATTTGCCTCTCCAGCCGTGATTAGGATATGAGTCTTTTGTAGTTAAGTGAAAGGTTAGAGCGTCTGTCTAGTAAGCCAAAATTTTAACGATCGAAATATATACTCTTGCTATATATTCCATATATAAGTAATAATTGAAATTACTAATATATAGCATTATAATCAGGAAATAATAAACCAATAAGAAATAATTTGTGTTTTGTTTGTTTTTTTATGTATTAAGCGACGCTTTATGCTCGTGTAGCTAATCGAACGATGTTACAGTGAAAGTTCTAAATTTGCCTCTCCAGCCGTGATTAGGATATGAGTCTTTTGTAGTTAAGTGAAAGGTTAGAGCGTCTGTCTAGTAAGCCAAAATTTTAACGATCGAAATATATACTCTTGCTATATATTCCATATATAAGTAATAATTGAAATTACTAATATATAGCATTATAATCAGGAAATAATAAACCAATAAGAAATAATTTGTGTTTTGATTGTTTTTTTATGTATTAAGCGACGCTTTATGCTCGTGTAGCTAATCGAACGATGTTACAGTGAAAGTTCTAAATTTGCCTCTCCAGCCGTGATTAGGATATGAGTCTTTTGTAGTTAAGTGAAAGGTTAGAGCGTCTGTCTAGTAAGCCAAAATTTTAACGATCGAAATATATACTCTTGCTATATATTCCATATATAAGTAATAATTGAAATTACTAATATATAGCATTATAATCAGGAAATAATAAACCAATAAGAAATAATTTGTGTTTGTTTGTTTTTTTATGTATTAAGCGACGCTTTATGCTCGTGTAGCTAATCGAACGATGTTACAGTGAAAGTTCTAAATTTGCCTCTCCAGCCGTGATTAGGATATGAGTCTTTTGTAGTTAAGTGAAAGGTTAGAGCGTCTGTCTAGTAAGCCAAAATTTTAACGATCGAAATATATACTCTTGCTATATATTCCATATATAAGTAATAATTGAAATTACTAATATATAGCATTATAATCAGGAAATAATAAACCAATAAGAAATAATTTGTGTTTTGTTTGTTTTTTTATGTATTAAGCGACGCTTTATGCTCGTGTAGCTAATCGAACGATGTTACAGTGAAAGTTCTAAATTTGCCTCTCCAGCCGTGATTAGGATAAGGATCTTAAACGTCGTCCAGAACCACCATTTTACGTCCCCTCATGAAGGACAACATAACCAAGGATTCTTTACTACTTTAAAAATCCTAGGACTATCTACAAGGTTTGAACTCCATCCATAGGTTGTTTATGTTTACCACTATACCACAGATTTATTGGTAAGCATAAATACATTTTTTTTTTTTTCTTTATATCTTTATTTACTCCTGTCAGAAGATGTCTGACAATCAGCAAATGTGCTGGACAAAAGTAAGATTAGACATGATAGGCATGGGGAAGTAAAGTGCCCAGCAGCACCCCTTCCAAGGCTTTAATCTAGCAGAGGAGGTCCCTCATCCAGCTTCGTTTCAGCCTTCTTCTGACCGGCATTTCAGCAACTGACATGTCGTTAATCAGTCTATTGTCGTGTCCGTTATGTTTAATGTGAAATAGAGAATAGAGTGTTCGTATATGTTGGTCAACTGTTGATTGCTGTAAGTCCGTATGTAGGGTTCTGTTGTTTACGTACTGTCGTTATGAGTCTTAAAATTTTGGATTGAAATGATTGCAGTTTTTGTATGTGAGTCTTTTTTGCTGAACCAAAAATCTGTGAAGCGTAAGCCCATATAGGTTTAAGAAGGTACGTGTATGTATTCAGTTTCTGTCTACTTTTTAATTTTGAAAAAAGAGAGTATAGTATTTTCAGTCGGTGGTTGTGAGAGTCTGTCTTTTCATCTTGACATGTGGGCCCCAAGTCATCTTTCGATCGAGTGTCAGTCCTAGGTAATGTACAGAGTTTGTCTGAGTAATTTGGTTGTTGTCGATAAAAATTGGTGGGCAAGTGTTTTGTCGTAGTGTAAACGTTACGTGTTTTGATTTGGCGTGATTTAAACGAATTTTCCAAAGATTGTACCAATTTTGTAGTAGTATTAAGTGATTTTGTAGAGTCAGTGAGGCCAGTATGGGATCGTTTGATGTTAGAATTGCAGTATCGTCCGCGTAAGTAGCAATCAATGTGGTGGGGTGAGTTGGTATGTCATTTGTGTATACAATGTATAGGAGAGGAGCAAGTATCGATCCTTGCGGTACTCCTGCCAAGACTGGTCGGATTGAAGAAGTTTCTGAGCCCTGCCGAACAGAGAAAAACCTATCGAAGAGGAAAGAGTGTATAATAAGATAGTACGTGTAAGGAGAAGCCCCTCGTGCCAGACTTTATCAAACGCTTGGGCAACATCCAAAAATATTCCAGTTGCGTATTGCTTTTTTTCTAGTGCTCCTGCAATGAAGTCAGTAACACTGTGTAATTAATGTGTCGTTGAGTGTGACATGCGAAAACCGAATTGATGGTCAGGTATTATTTTTTGCTCAGTCAGTATGTCATCAGTATGTATTGCAAATTTAAGTTAAAAATATCGATCGCTTTTTTCTTCATTTCACCTCTCACTATTACTTCACTTACTACTTTTTTTTTTAATTTACATTTTATTGATATTTATAACTATATATAAAATAATAAAACTATAGTAATCAAGCAAACTAAAAATATGTGCATGGAAAAGAAACGACTTCTATTATTAGTTAATACCGTAACATACTTGTCAAACACACTTATCTGCCAAATCATTATAAAAGTCTGTTTTATACGGTGTAACGTTTACATATATTATTTTATTTATTGTTTAAATGCATCTACCCACTAAGGGTCATTAGCATATTACATAAATGATATGGTCAATATAACATTTGTTTTGTTTTTTTCTCTTTAACATTGTAAATAAACTATATATGATTATACACTCCACATTTTTTTAAAAACTTGAATATAATCATTTCACACTGCCCTCACTGTCACCAAGACAACGTCCAGCCTGTTACTTATCTTGCAGCTCCTTCTTGCTTTGCTGAATGCCTCGCAGTCCATTATGATGTGATCCACTGTCAGCGGACACTTGCTTACATATATTAATTTGCATGTGTACAGCTACGATTCAATTATAAGATTTATAATTTGTAAAATTCCGCCTTACAAAATATTATTGTATTATGCCTTTTTTTTATCTCTCTGGGAAATGCTTTGACAAATTCTCCATTACTTGGGGACTTCGCCTTGTAGCTTGAGAATTATTAATAACTTCCCATAATGCAAGAGAAGCATCATGTTTTCCATAATTATTCCCTCTGAAGTGAAAGCAGGGACCTTTCTTTTCAGGTCTTCTTAAAAATTGATTATCAGATCATTCTCGTCTAAGGAAGGAGAGATAATTTTAAATGAAGTTTTCATCAGTTAATACATAAAATATTTTAGTACCGAATATCACTCAAAAATTTTCTCAGTGCATTTAAAAACCTGATAAATACATTTTTTATGAGATTTAATCTGGCATTGATGTCATTCTAAAACTAAAATACAGAGCCTTTAAGTTCGAAAAAAGCTGTAAGAAAAAATCATCTTAATTTTCTCGTAATTAAGTTGATTGCTTAATTGGATCGTTGGAAATTTCGGAGGGTAAATGTATAAATTCGAATTTTCCGTTTTGGATGAAATTAATCGATTAGTTAATAACTTGATTACTGTTTCTTCCTGGCTTTTGCTAATAAATAATTAATTTGCCCTAGTTTTGCTTCGCTTAGTTCCCGTTCCAGTTTTATTTATGAATCCACTTGTTGGACGCTCGATAAGCTCGGAGGTATACGATTTTTTCTTATCTTAAAAAAAAAAGAGCTATTGTTACATTATATTGTGTAAATGAGTTTTTTAATGTTACAAATTAATTAATTACAAAAATAATATAAATCAAAAAAGAATTATAAAGTCAGTCATAGACGATGTCTCACTCCTAACTAATTTTTTGATATATTATTATGAATAATGTGAGGTCACTTCCGTTTACGCTTTACGTTTCAAAATACCCCAAATTAAAAAAATCCGCCTGTCTGCTGTCCATTTTGTTTTTCCTTTAAATTTGGCAACGAAATACCAGGAAATCCGACAATGATCATAACACCTGGATGTTGACATTCATTTTTTAACAAGTACGCTATATCGATGTTAATTTTAATGGGCTTTAAAAGGTTTTTCATTCTGGTTGAAACAGTCAGGTTTTTTTTTTTTTTTTTTTTTTTTTTTTTTTTTTTTTTTTTTTTTTTTTTTTTTTAATTTTCTCTCTCTAAAGTACCTTACCGCCGAACATTGGACGAGTCTGTGCAGACGAAGTTTGGTGGTATCGGCATCGAACCTTCGGGTTCGGTAAGCCTATTATTATCATTATTATTATTAAAGTACCTTTAATTTTGTAGATAACAAAAATTTAACCATATCAGTTTACTAGCAACGAAAAAAAATATATAGAATTTTAACGAATTTAATAAGCATCTAAAGGAGAAAATCCCCCAAAAAATACTTTACGAACATATGTATGGTAATATAGATGTACAATATACCATAATGTTCAAGAGCTTTTCCAGACTATTCTAATTAGAATGAAACCTACGTGATATTAATGAATTTTGTTTTATGATTTTTTTTTTTTTTTTATCATTTTTTTTTAAATCTAAATATATCGTACATGGCACGTGACAATAAGCGGGGTAAAGATTTGATTATACATTAATATGAGGAGTTTAATCAGAATTTTGATGGGCCTTTTTGCATATTAGCACCGTTGTTGTAACGTCCCAGGCATGTATATATATATATATATATATATATATATATATATTGCTACGGTCAAGACAATGACGGGTGGACCACGCCTGGAGGGGCCTAGATGAGGCTAGAGACTTCTGGACCTGGACAGTCCTCGAAGTGCCTGGAAAGGCCCACCGCCTTACCTGCGCCCGGGTCTAGAAGATTCGGCGGTGGTACAAATAGCGGTCCCCTGAGCCTGGGTGAGTCAGTCTTAATCCGGCTCAACAAGTATCAGTGATGTGTCAGTGAACAGTGACAGTGAACAGTTCGTGACAGTGTGACAGTATAGTGAAACTGTGTGTCAATATTGTGATAACCGGTCGGTGGGAAATTAGAAGACTGTAGTTTATATATGTGTTTTATAGTTGTAAGTTCTAGAATAAGTCTAACAGATTGTATGAATTTACGTAAGTAGTTTATTTGTTAGGAATACCTCATTTTATATGTATACTGTTTAGTAGTTAAGCTAGTGATTCCATTATTATTGTTAATATAGTGGTTAGTAATCTCTTTGTATTTGTGTTTTCTGTATTTAATAAATATTTGTAATTTGTAAACTGGAGTAGTTCACCCCGTAGCCCGTAACAATTTGGTGTCAGAAGTGGGATCATTGTAAATGGTTATAATTTTGGTTTTCTTGGGCTACTGTGTGGAAAATGACTTCTCAGAGTGTTAGACTGAATGATTTAAAAGTTGCAGACTTAAGACGGGAGTTAGAAGAACGAGATCTGGATACTTCCGGAACGAAATTAGTACTGCAACAACGCTTGCGCCAATTTTTTGTTGATTCAGGGGAAAATCCAGACGAGATTACGTTTGAAAATGATTTCAGTAAGTTGTCTGCAACTTTTAAAACTGAATTAGGCACTGTTAAAAATGAGTTAGGTAATGAGTTAAGTACTGTTAAAAATGAGTTAGGTAATGAGTTAAGTACTGTTAAAAATGAGTTAGGTAATGAGTTAAGTACTGTTAAAAATGAGTTAGGTAATGTAGAAAAGAAGTTAGGTAATGAATTAAGTACTGTTAAAAATACATTAGAGGCTAAGTTAGGCAATTTAGAAACTAAGTTAATGGAAAGTGTAGATAATAAGTTAGCTGATGTAGAATCTAGATTGGGAGAAAAAGTCGATTCAGTAGAAAATGAACTTAGGGTAAGAATAGAAGCTCTAGAAGAACGTATGAGCAACCCACCGACAATCGACACCGACCAACCCTCTGAGAGAAGCCCTCACAACACCATTCCCTCCGCCAATGCTGGGATGCCACCAACGCACAACACCATCCCATTGTTCGACGGGAAGACGCCGTGGGAGGACTACATGACTCTCTTCGAGACAGCGGCTTCGATCCACGGGTGGTCAAAGGAGACGCAAGCATCAGCGTTGTGCCTAGCCTTGCGTGGAGACGCCTTAGGAGTGCTACAGGGGATGCCCATGTCGGAGCGGTGCAACTACGGTGAGCTGAGGAGAAGACTGGAGATGCGTTTCGGCCATCGCCACATGGACCAACTATACCGTTCCCAGTTAAAGAACAGGGTCCAGAAGACCAACGAGACGCTGCAGGAATTTGAAGCAGATATCGCCCGGCTAGTGAGGAATGCCTACCCAACAGTCACCGACGACGTCTACGAGAGCTTGGCTATCGACAAATTCCTGGATGGACTTCGAGACCCGGAAACCCAACAGGCAGTGAAACTCGCACGCCCTAAGACTTTGGGCGATGCATTGTCGCAGGCCATGGAATTCGAGGCTGTCAGGCAGTCAGTCCGTGGACATGCACGAGTTCGAGCGGCAGAAGCGGAGCATAACGCGGCCTCCACCATCGAGGGCATAGTAACAAAGGTTTTGGAAGCCCTCAGGACACGCAAAAATGAGATACGCTGTTGGAGCTGCGGTCAACTTGGACACCCCAGAAGCAAGTGTCCTACCAGGAAGCCGGAAAAAGCCACAGGAAAACTAAGGAGGGTTGATGGGAAGGGGCAACTGTCAACCCGTAGCATCGAAGGCCCCAGGGTCGCCGTGAGAATCGCGACAATAGGGAGCAAGACAAATAGTTTTTATGTGGATGGAATGGTGAACGGGCAGCTGCGGAGTTTTCTGCTGGATACCGGCGCAACCATGACAATACTGAACCCGAAGGCAGTTAACGCTAAGAAGATATCACCTACCACTTGGGCGTTACGGACAGCCACAGGACAGCCAGCCGAGGTCTACGGGGAGACAGTTGCCACTTTCTTCATCGGGGGCCAACGTCTAGAGCACCGCGTTCTCGTGGCGGAAATAGACGAGGAAGTCATCTTCGGCATGGACTTGATGATCAAATACGGGATCAAGCTGGACATGTCGAGAGGTGTGATGACGCTGGGAGACGAAGAGGTCATCCTTCGGCAGGGAAAGGACCTCTATGCACGAGTACTCCTACTAGAAGACACCACTTTACCTGCACGGAGTCAAATTCTGACGCATGGGACGATCAATGGACGACTACCGGAGGGTCAATGTCTTCTACTTGAACCTGGGAAGCACGAGGAGCAGGAAGTCGGACGCGGTGTTCTGGTTGCAAGGTCTCTCATCAAGGTCGGACATACCACCCCAATCCGACTGATGAATCTGAACAGCTTCCCGGTGACACTAAAGAGAGGAACACCAGTCGGTGAATGTACGGCCGCTACCTCAGTAGTCCGACAGCTACAACGCAACCCCACCGAGCAACGAGGACTACCCGAAGAATTAAAAGGATTCGTGGAGGAATCATGCAGAGAACTTTCGCCTGAACAGAGCGAAATCGTGAAGAGATTGATTACCCGATGGCAGGACATTTTCGAGATCAGCTCAGGACCACGGGGTAGAACGAACATCGTCCAGCACAAAATTGACACCGGGGATACAAAGCCCATCCGACAGATCCCGAGGAGGCTGCCGCTAGCTAAACGAAAGGATGCCGAGGAGATGATTAAGGATATGGCGAATGATGGTGTCATCGAGCCCTCGAGTAGCCCATGGATGTCTCCTGTCGTACTGGTGAAAAAGAAAGATGGGACGACAAGATTCTGCGTAGATTACCGTCTTTTGAACAACGCCACGAAGAAGGACAGTTACCCACTCCCAAGGATTGACGACACGCTGGACACACTAGAGGGTTGCAAACTATTTTCTACCTTGGATCTCCGCAGTGGATATTGGCAGGTTGGATTGGCACCGGAAGATAAGGAGAAGACGGCATTTTCAATCGGCACTGGCCTCTGGCAATTTACGGTAATGCCATTCGGGCTTTGCAATGCTCCTGCAACGTTCGAGAGGCTGATGGAAAGCGTCTTAAGAGGTCTTTCTTGGGAGATATGCCTGGTTTACTTGGACGACATCATTGTACTGGGAAAATCCTTCCCTCACCATCTGGAGAATCTGGAGCGGGTCTTCGAACGGCTGCGTGCAGCTAATCTAAAACTGAACCCGAAGAAGTGCAATCTCTTCCGAAGGCAAGTCAACTACCTGGGGCATGTTGTATCAGACAACGGAGTTGCTGTTGACCCAGGGAAGATTACAGCGATCACCAATTGGCCAGCACCTCGAGATAAGCACCAAGTGAGAAGTTTCCTCGGGCTCTGCACCTACTACAGGAGGTACGTGAAAGGATTCGCCAACATCGCAAAACCTCTTACCAGGCTCACTGAGGAAAAACGGACTTTCCTTTGGGATCGCGAGTGTCAGGCTTCATTTGAGGAGTTAAAGAAGAAATTGAGTAGTGCGCCTATTCTAAGCTATCCACGTCCCGAGGGCAAGTTCATTCTTGACACAGATGCCAGCAACACTGCTATTGGAAGCGTCCTTTCCCAACTCCAAGACGGGGAAGAAAAGGTTATTGGGTACTTCAGCAAAGCACTGTCAGCTCCAGAACGCAACTACTGTGTCACAAGGAAAGAGCTTTTGGCAGTGGTCAAGTCCATAGAGCACTTTCATAAATACCTGTATGGAAGAAGATTTCTACTGAGAACGGACCACGCAGCTCTAATGTGGCTGCTGCGATTCAAGTCACCGGAGGGACAAGTTGCACGGTGGATCGAGCGCCTTCAGGAATATGACTTCGAATCTGCTCATCGTTCTGGAACGAGTCACCGGAATGCGGATGCGCTCTCAAGGAGACCCTGTGATGGAGAATGCAGGCATTGTTCTCGACAAGAAGAAAAGCCAGCAACAGTGTTGCGGACTACGGTCGTTACCGACGGTTGGCAGGACACACAAGTGGCAAAGGAACAGGACGAGGACCCGGACTTGAAACAAATAAGGGAATGGAAGCTATCAGGCCAAAGGAGACCAAGCTGGCAGGATGTTGCTCCAATGTCGAAAAATATAAAAACCTATTGGGCTCAATGGGACTCCATTCTACTGGACAAAGGTCTGCTGAAACGAGCATTGGAGAACACGGAGGGAGATCAGCGGAGACTACAGCTCATTGTACCAAAGATTAAAGTGCCCGAAGTACTGAGGGAACTACATGATGGAGCATCTGGTGGCCACCTTGGAGTTCACCGGACATTAGAAAAGGTTCGGGAACGCTTTTACTGGGCAAACCTCAAGGACGATGTGTTAGATTGGTGCCGGCGGTGTGCAACTTGTGCCGCCTCTAATGGACCGATAAGGAAAAAGAAGGCACCTATGAAGAAATACAACGTAGGAGCACCATTCGAGAGAATAGCGGTAGACATCGCTGGCCCTTTTCCTGTGACAGATAATGGCAACCGATATATTCTCGTGGCCATGGACTATTTTTCAAAGTGGGTGGAAGCTTACGCCCTTCCGAATCAGGAGGCCGCCACGGTTGCAGATGTTCTCGTGAAGCAGCTCGTCAGTCGGTTTGGGGTGCCCATGGAACTTCATGCTGACCAAGGAAGAAACTTTGAGTCGGCAGTCTTCACCAGGATGTGCGAGGCTCTAGGAATACGGAAGACCAGAACGACGCCTCTTCACCCTCAGTCCGATGGCATGGTAGAGCGCATGAACAGGACGATGGGTCGATATTTGGCCAAGGTAGTTTCTGACCATCAGCGAGACTGGGACCAATATCTTCATCTGTTCCTGCTAGCCTATCGTAGTTCAGTTAATGAAACGACAGGGCAGACCCCCGCCAATGTCGTGTTCGGCAGAGAACTACGCTTGCCTTGCGATCTGAAATTCGGTTTTAAGCCTGATGAGGAGGTCGCCGGAGAAGACTACGTCACGAACCTACGGAAGCGAATGAACACTATTCACGAGAAGGTTCGCACAAACATCCAGGGAGCAAGTGACAGGATGAAGGAGCGTTACGACATCAAGGCAGAGAAAGGTGGCTTCCAACCTGGAGACTTGGTCTGGCTACACGATCCTCGAAGAAGGCAAGGCTACTCACCGAAACTTCAAAACTCCTGGGACGGACCGTATGAGGTCATCAAGAGGATCAATGATGTCATCTATAGGATCAGGAAGCAGCCCAAAGGAAAACCCAAGGTAGTCCATTTCAACCGATTGGCTCCATACAAGGGAAACCATGGCCCTACAGAGGAACAGCAAGTGAGGAACCTCACCGACAAGGACCTAACTCCCCATCCTAAGGCGCCAGACTCCCGTAGGGTAACGCAGACAGTTTACAGAGACATATTCTCGTTACCGGTAGACTATGCTCTAGCACATTGTGTCGCCGAACATCTGAGGGATTCCCGGGGGATTGCGACGGTCTTCAGGAAGAAGTTCGCTGGAATTGAAGAGCTGGAACGCCAGGGACCAAGAGTTGGAAAGACTCTCTATCAAGAGCATGAAGGCCGGCACCTGTTTTACTTGGTTACCAAGAGTTCATCAGAGCAGAAGCCGACATACGACACACTGCGCCGGAGTCTTGGCGACCTGCGGAGAAAGCTTCTGGAACTGCGTGTCACCAAGCTCGCCATCCCGAAGTTGGGTTGTGGATACGATGGCCTGGAGTGGAGGATTGTCAGAAACATTGTAGAAGAGACGTTCGCCAACTCTGGAGTCATCATAATGGTATGCACGTTCAACCCCTGGAAAGACAAAACACCTACATCGGAGGAAGATCAGCATCGCTCAGCTTCTGCAATCTGTGCTCTGGGGCAGAGCACGTCTAAGGAGGGGGTAGTGCTACGGTCAAGACAATGACGGGTGGACCACGCCTGGAGGGGCCTAGATGAGGCTAGAGACTTCTGGACCTGGACAGTCCTCGAAGTGCCTGGAAAGGCCCACCGCCTTACCTGCGCCCGGGTCTAGAAGATTCGGCGGTGGTACAAATAGCGGTCCCCTGAGCCTGGGTGAGTCAGTCTTAATCCGGCTCAACAAGTATCAGTGATGTGTCAGTGAACAGTGACAGTGAACAGTTCGTGACAGTGTGACAGTATAGTGAAACTGTGTGTCAATATTGTGATAACCGGTCGGTGGGAAATTAGAAGACTGTAGTTTATATATGTGTTTTATAGTTGTAAGTTCTAGAATAAGTCTAACAGATTGTATGAATTTACGTAAGTAGTTTATTTGTTAGGAATACCTCATTTTATATGTATACTGTTTAGTAGTTAAGCTAGTGATTCCATTATTATTGTTAATATAGTGGTTAGTAATCTCTTTGTATTTGTGTTTTCTGTATTTAATAAATATTTGTAATTTGTAAACTGGAGTAGTTCACCCCGTAGCCCGTAACAATATATATATATATATATATATATATATATATATATATATATATATATATTTGAACTTAATTTTTTTGGGGATATTTTTTTTCTTTCAGTATTTCAATACTTTCTAACGGTATATTATACATACGTGTTAATGTTTTCGACAAAATCATACAGTCTATATAAGTATTCACCTTCTTTTTAATATATTGTCAAACCTTTAATATACCATATTAATTATTAATCCTTAATATACCATATTGCTACTAACTATCGAAGAAATTTTGCAAAACTATACATTTTTCTATTTAAATGTGGATGAAACTTACATAAGGGGTTCACCTGTGGTGTCGTGGCTAGTATAAAGGCCTCCGATATCCAAGGTCACGGATTCGAACCTGGCACGTGACCTTAGGTTTTTTTAATAGGAGTTAAAAATCCCTGGTTATGCCGTCTTCCAGAGGGAACGTAAGATGGTGATCCAGAGCCTGTGCGATGCCAGATGCTCGTTTAAGATCTTAATAAAATATGGGTAGGAAAAAATTTGGACTCTCACGATTAGGCACAGTAGGATAAAAGCAGCGTGAAATGAATTAAAAAACAAACCTACATTATATTATAAGCCTATGTAATTGCTAATATATTTTTTTTCGTAATTCTTACGATATCCAGCGATGTCTAATTAATAAATATTTTGCAATTTATTGATTGTTTTAATTACAGAAGTTATATTTGCCTCATCGGTACAATTCTATGGTATCAAGCGAGGGTTATTTTCAGGGGATTTAAGAATTTTCTTTTATCTTATGAGGAATTAAATACAGGTGGGATATGAGGGCGTAAAAGGGGGAGGAAATCCATTATGCATGGTTTAGATAACTTCCAAGCTAGCCTAGTCGAATAATGAAGGAATTCCGGTCGGAAACTGAGGTTACGTTCCAACGAGCATTCCACACGTACGTCCTCATCAAATGGTTCTTTTATTTTTCATACATTTATTTTATTCAAAATTAATTTTTTTTTTTTTTTTATAGTTTTACGTACATATATTACTTTCACTTACTATATATAGTAAGGGGAAGTATTGCGATCGTGAAAATTTTCGAATTCCAGTTTTCAACGGAAATACACGTTTTAGGGTCCCCTGAGTCTAAATAACCAAGTCCCGCAAAAAGTTCTGTGTGTGTGTGTGTGGTAACTCTCGGGCGTAAACGGTAAATCCTATGAAACTGAAATTTCATATTTTAGACAATTATACGCCCGAGACGTGACAAAACTTTTTTCATCAAAATGAGCTTACCAGAAGAGGCACTTTATACCATGCATTTTGCACCTTTTTTCGATTTTCTCGAAAACGGTTCCGACGATTTTGATTAAACTCACTATATCGATGTATAATTTAATGGGCTTTAATATCATGTAGATTTTATTCTGATTAAAATGGTCTGACAGGGCTTAAATGCCGATATTTTAAATTTTCTTCCCCTAAAGTACCTTTAATTTTGTAGATTCAATAAAAATAACTATATTATCTTGTTAACGCTGATGAAAAACAGGTAAATATATAAATTGAATAAATTCGATACCCAACTAAAGGAGAAAACTGAAAAAATATTTTTTTAATGCATTTTTTCGTTTTTGAACTTAAGAGCAGTAATATACATGTATGATATACCGTTGGAAAGCTAAAGATTTTAGAAAAAATATTATCTCATACACAAGCTTTTAAAAGTTAATAGAGAGTGATGAAATAAACATAAAACTAACTGATTATTTTAGATAATAGTATAATAGATTTTTTAATAAAACACACGTTTTTTAGAAATTCCATTTAACTAATTCTTTAATGGTTTCACTCTTTTTGATCTCTTACTGTATTTGAAAATTCTTTAATCGATTTTAAAAACGGAGGTAAGTGAAAGTCGTGTGTTGCCCGCACCAGATTTTTTATTATATTGTATTCTGTTTAATATTGGTGCTGGAATTTAATAAATGAGCATTTTCGTATTAATTATTTATTCGATAAATTATATTGGAAGTGCAATAAATATTTAACAATATTGGTTTCACTTCATTTCTATATAAATACGTTATAATTAAAAACAAAAATGATTCTTTTTTTACAATCATTATAATTGCATCTATTATAATTTGTTACTTGAATATACATTTGGATTTTCATTTTTTTATTTTTATTATACACGCTTTATTGAATGTATATTTAGGGGAAATTTAAATTTTTTTTATTATTTTATTTTTATCGCGCTTTAATGATTCTAAAACTCTATACATACTTTTCAAGCTGATATCAACGTCTAGATGTTAGGATCATTGTTGCATGAACTAGTATTTTTGTAGTGAATTTCAAAATAATTGGTCCAGTAGTTTCGATGAACGGACGGCAGACCAACGGATTTTTTTTTTATTCGTTATTCGGAATCTGCACATCTTGAAACGTAATTTCTCAAATTTTGAGAGGGAGGAGGAATTTTTTTTTTTTTTTTTTTGATCGGTTACAAAGCTTCATTATTGAAAATAATAAACCAAAATAAAAGCAATCTTCAGTAGAACAAGATGAAAAGTAAATGAATTGATAACAATGTTTAAATATGGTAAATGGATAAATATTTTTGCCCTTTCAAAGGATGATATTTAAAATTGAAATATCAAAATTGTCGAGCGTGTTTTTTGGGATGACAGAAGGCATTGGAAAAGTTGGGATTTGAATGAGCATAGAGTACAGCACGTCCGAAATATATATATATATATTTAATATATTATATATATTGGAGTTCAGCTGGGTCCGCCGGCGGAGTCACATCGTCTCTATGTCGGTCAAATAGAACTTCTATAATAAGAGTCCTATCGGCTTCGAAATTTACATACGAGTTAATGTACAGTTTTAGTGCGTATGTGTAAAATTTGAACAAATTCGGAGCGCGAACTTGGCCACACGAAGAGCGGCAAGTTGGGCTTCAGATCCCGGGAGGCGTTCTCTTATCAGAAGGAGGTTGAGACAGGTTCATCCCCACCATCTCCAAGTCGCCGTACTCAGCTAAGCCCTTTGTTTATACTTTTATTTCATAATTAATGTTCACTTTTATCAATGGCATAAACGGGTAATGACCCGGTTGTTTGTTATTATATCTAGTTATTTTAAAATGTGGACGTTCTTTAAATTTCTATTTATTTTCCAATGTTTTATTTATCCTTGCATTAATGATCAAGTCAATTAATACATGAATCACGTTGGCATGATTTCTATATAAAAGGATGCCATATGATATGAATATCTTCTAAGTATACTTTAAACATAATATATTTTCTTAGACTTTCTCTGTGATTATGTAGTTTTTTTTTTTTTAATCCTATTATATTCATATACTGTTGATGTAATTATAATAATATACTTTTACTTATTTATAACAAATAATAATCGATAAGCTATATTTTAAACTATTTACTAATTTTAATTGCATGTTTTTTCTCTAATAATTTTAGCATTTAACTATGTTTTTTTTAGCCTTAGAAATGTTAGAGCAAATAATTTTATAGCTATGAATCATGCTATGATTTATATTTTTTTTGACGTCTTACTATATTTTAGACCTAATATGTTTTCTTGGTCTTTTACGTGATAATATTGTGGGTTTTTTAAAAATATTATTTTAGTCATAACACCTTGGCATATTTATATTTATATGCCTATATATAACTTAGTTATTAATATATAAGTTGTTTTAAACTGTTTACCTAATATTGATTGCATGTTTTTCTCTAATGATTTTAACGTTTAACTATCTATATATATTTATATATTTTTTTAATTATTATTATTATTTTAATTATTTTAATGTACTTTTACTTATTTATAACAACTAATAATCGATAAGCTATATTTTAAACTATTTATTAATTTTAAGTGCATGTTTTTTTTCTATAATAATTTTAGCATTTAACTATTTTTTTTTTTTTTTTTTTTTAACCTATATAAATGTTCGAACAAATAATTCTATAGATATAAATAATGTTATGATCTTTTTTCAACATCTTACTATATTTTAGCCCTAATTAAATATATTTTCTTAGCATTTTAGCGATAATATTGTGTTGTTTTTTTTTAATCTTATTATAATCATAAACTCTTGATATATTTATATACTTTTACCTATTTATATCAAAGTCATCGACCTGTGAGTTATTTTGAACTACTTACCTAATATTAATTGCATATTTTGTTCTAATAATTTTACGTTTTACCATTTATGTTTTTTTAGCCTTTATCAATGTTTGAGCAAATAATTTTATAGATATGAATAATGTTATGATCTTTTGAATTTCTTAATGGAATGGCTATATAAAAGCGGTCATTGTTTTTTTTGTCTTTTTTCTTTTTTTTTCGCTTTTTGTGGGGATAGAGGAGTAATTCTAAATTTTGCCAATATTGATGTTAGATGTTGGGTACTAGGTTGTTGAACTAGTCCTAAATAACAAAATGGAAGATATATCCGGAACTGGGAAAAATATAGATGTTGGCCAGCAAGTATGGATTCGAAGAACATGCGGTTTACTTCAAGAGGCCTTTATTACTAATATAGAAAAGAGTGATAAGAATAACTACCGAATTGTGTCCGTTGAATGGGAGGAAAATACCGGCATTTTTTCTGGAAAAACTGTGATCGACAGTGAGCTTTTCATACGAGACCCGACAGTAATTATGGAGTCACATGAAAAAGACAATGACGGTAGCTCAGAAAATTGTATTCAAGAGGGCTCACATAAAAATGATGAAGATTTGGATCCTAAACAGCAATGTTTAACAAAAGATAACTCTTGCCACATTTGTTCGATTTGCCATCAATCATTTAAGAGTAGTCGTGGGCTTGTAATTCATACATCAAAGAAGCACCCGATAGAAGCGAATAGGATTAAGTTGGGAAGGATAGAAAGGAAGAATGAAAGTGAAAAGGTCCAAAGCTCAACTGAGAACAACATTGGGTTAGATGTTAAAAAGTGGGCGGACACATTTAAAGATCTGCTTAAGGCTCCTTTCAATTCTGAAAATTTTGATAAAAACATGAGAGATTTTCACTGTTTTCTAAGAGAAGCTAATAAAACTCTCCCAGGTCCAAAACATCCAGCAGTACGTTTTTACCAAATGCGTAAAACGAAAAAGCTTGCGATGGGGGGGAAGGGTAAACGAAAGGCCAGCAATCCTCAAAGATCCAACAAGGCCGCAAGGGAAAGGAGGCGTGAACAATACGAATACGACCTGGCCCAGTACAAATACTACAACTGCAGGAAGAAAGTGGTTCAGAGCGTAATGAATGAAAATCGCCCAAAGCAGTGTCCCATCGCCATTGAGAAGGTTGAGGATCATTTCAAATCACTTTTTGAGATAAAGAATGATAACGAAAAAGAAGACTACCCTTCATCACCAGGTATTCCTAACGTGCAATCAATTGATTTGAAAACAGTGCACAGGGTAATAAAAAATATATCTTTGGACACATCAGCCGGTCCAGATGGAGTTCTTATAAGAACAATAAAGAAAATAGGAATCGCACATATAATGAAGACAATAGTAGAAATAATCCTGAAATTCGGACACGTCCCCGAAATTCTCCGCTGTGGACGAACAGTTTTAATTTATAAAGGAAAAGGGGATAGCAAGGAAATATCCTCTTGGAGACCGATTACAATTTATCCCATCGTGAGGCGTATCGTTGAAAAGGTTCTCGACTTCGAGCTTCGAAAGCAAATTTCATTCCACCCAAGCCAGAGAGGTTTCATTATTGGCCAACCGGGGTGTCATGTTAATGCCAGAATAATTGATGCTATTCTCAGGGATGCGAAAAATAAACAAGAAGACGCGGCAGTCGCGTTCTTAGATGTGACTGGAGCATTTGATAACATCGGACACGGCCATATCTTGAGATCTTTGGAGTCGAGAGGAGTTTCGAGCGACTTAAGAAAAGCGATTGAGGGCCTATTGTGTAAAAAACCGATAAAGATCAATCTTGGGATCAATAAAACAAACGGTATCCGTGTTTTGAGGGGAGTACCTCAGGGTGGGCCACTTTCACCAGCGCTGTTTAATCTAAGTACAGATTCTCTATACACCGAGCTCTGTGATCCAAAGGTAGCTAATGAGTATGGATACAAATTACTTCCAAACCACGACTCTGTTTTACTCACAGGTTTTGCGGATGATCAAGCCGTGACCTGTCACAATGTGGAATCTGGAGAGAGGGCTATCAACTGCGTCCGTAGAATACTTGGAGAGCTAGGATTATCTATTAATGCAAACAAAAGCACAGGTATAATCTTGAAAAATGGAAAGTTGGTTGGGTCAAAGTTTTGTTTGGATACGGGAGAGGAAATCCATTCTATTCAAGATAAAGATTTCATCAAATACCTCGGTTGTAGATTTTCGGGGGAATTAGAATTTGATGAGGAATCCGTCGGTAGGCTGAATCGAGATATGGAAAAGCTTGTAAATTCTAATCTCCTAAAGCCTGACCAAAAAATAAACATTGTAAATAGATATGTTTTTCCTTCCGTGATATACCCGCTGCAGACTGCACCACTAACAAAACTGCGCCCATCTTTGTTAGAGGCAATCGATGTCATAATTCGAAGATGTATAAAGGCTATCATAGGATTGCCAGCCAACTCCTGCTCTTCTATGCTGTACTCGCCGCGAAGATACAGGGGTCTAGGGCTTCTGCGTTGCCAATGGGAAGCTCCTCTTCAGCATTGGGCGATTTCTCAAAGATTGGCCGGAGTAACAGACGCCCTGTTTCAAAATATTTTTAACTTAACGGAGGAGATCCGCGAGTGCACCGAACTACTGCGGACTGAGGGAAATGCTATGGAGGCCCCTCTCTCGGTAAAGAGAGCGAGACAGTTCTTGAGGGAAAAGTCTTTTGAGGAGTGGAGCCAGTGCAAGTGGCAGGGTGTAGGCGTGGTCCATTTTAAAGCCAACCCGAGCGTAAACAGGTTTATGTTCGATCGAAAGATGTTAACAGGATCAGAGTGGACCAACGCACTCAAATTGAACATAAACTACGCACCACTTCGTGGAGTCCCTGGATCAAGATGCCAGGGTAACGAGGCTGTTGGACCCCTCTGCCGCAGATGCGGTCGAGAGTTAGAAACCCCTTCACATGTGTTGGGAAAATGTCCACATAACATGCTTCTCGTTACCCGCCGGCACAACCGCATAAAGAAAGAAATAGCAGATCTTTTGGAAGTGAAAAAGTATAAATGTTTTCAGGAAGTTTTTTGCCTTGATACAGATGGGTCGACAAGATTTGTGGATATCTTGGCATTTAATGCCACAAAAAATGAAGCACTGATAGTGGACCCCACTATCAGATATGAAACAAATGACCAGGAACAAGGCAAGAGGATTCAAGAGGAGAAAGAGAACATTTATACAAAATGTATTCCATACCTGAGGGAAAAATTTCGTGAGGAGTTCGGTGAAAGGGAATTTAAAGTCGTGGGACTTTGGTTCGGAAGCAGAGGGACCATCCCAGTAGCCACTGGTTTATTTTTGGAGAACTATGGACTCGGAAAAAATGAGATGCAAAACATGGCCGAGACCATAATCTTGGACTCACTGGGAATCCTGCATCATCATATATATTGAGGCTGGTCTGGATTTTCAGATGTCCATGATTGATTTCAAAATTAGTAAAAATATATGTATTTCCTATTTGGCAGAATCTCTCTCTATCTTTTTTCTTCTTTAAGATTGTCTTCGGGATTGATGCGGTATGCTGTGTGCTATAGCAACTCAGCGAAGTTGAGCAGCAGATCCAAATTGGAATTTCCTCCTTGTTGTACATCATGCATTATGTATTCTATTTATAATGGGTTATTCCACTGATATACATTCAACTTTAACATCTGATCATCATCCTATCGTTTATATCCTTATCCTATATTGTTTTATTACATTAAATTGTTCTATTGTTGATTGGCAAATATTGTTATATTTTTTATTTATGTTAAATATTTTCAGTCGTTCGTTTAGATTTATTTGTCTTTGTTAGTTTCTTTACAGTATTAGTTTACTTATTTCACAATAGAAGTGGTAGTGATGCCATAATAGAAAAAAATAGATAAATAAAATATCTCTTGAGAATAATTTCGATTCCATTGGTTTGCTTTCATAAGCAATTAAAAACGACACTTGCAAAGCCTAGTAATTTTAGAAATATGAACTACGCAGATTTTCTGGTTTTTGGTTTTTATTCAGGAAAAGAAAAATTAGTCCGCACTAAAAAAAAATCTCTGACTATGAGCTTCAGTGGTGAAAATTAGAAATTATTCCGACAGTCAAACCTACTGCTGGTGTCAGAAAAAAACCGGACGAAGCAGTCTATGCAGAATTCTCAGTTTGGCTTCCTTCCAGCTTAGATACGATAGAAATAATGACTAATGGGATTTTTTTATTTATTTTACGTTCTTCCGTCTGTGCAGGATTTTAGTTGTTAAAAATGTGTGCATTGTTGTTTCGGATGTTATATATTGTATTTAATTGGTAAAAACGTTAAATAGAAAAAAACAAATAGGTAAACAAATAAAAGATTTACCTCTACAACCCATGAAGGTTTTTGTTCTCAATATATATTGGAAGAAAAAAAAAGTATTTCACTATGAAGTTGTATTTTTTTAGATAAAAAACAGTATTTTAATTTATTTTATTTTGCTTAATGGAGTAATCATTAAGTAATCAACGCCTATGATTTATTTTGATTATTGTTTTTTATTCGCAACTGCGTTGCTGCGCATCCAGCGAATGTGAGGTATTATTTTCCTCTTGACCAGCGTCCTGAATTTTCAGTTTAAATGATCTCTCGGCCATCGGCTTTTAAGTCTTCTTTGGGTCTGCTCTGGTAACAGGGAGGAAGAAACAAGTTGATTTGGTTGTTGATATGTTGATAGCGAAACGTGTTATAGTCGTGAATGAAAGAATTTACTGTTGGGATGTTTGTGTCATTGTGTATTGTGCGATTCAAACAAAACATGGTGCGTGAACAATTTTTCGTAAAATTTTGGACGGAGTTGTTAGTATTTTCTTTGTGTGTACGTGTTTTGCAGAACTCCGAAGTTCTGCTCCGTATGTCCAGATTGGTCTCAGTAGATTCGTGTATATTAGTCGCTTGTTTCGTAAATTTAGTGGTGATCTGTAATCCAATAGATGTGAAAGTTGTTTGTAAGGCCTTGTTAATTCATGTCGCTTTAATTTCGTATCTATGGTCCATGTTAGTCTTTTATCCAGATATAGTCCAAGGTATCGCACGTAGGTTTCTGAAGGTACTGCATTGTCGATTTTCACTGCTGGACAAGTACCTTTCCGCAGAGAAAAGCTCACATGATTTGACTTAAATTATATAATTTAGAATAAACTTTTGATGTATTAATGTAAATAAAATATTAAATTAATATTTATATAATAATATAGCGATATAATTTTTTAATTAGCATATTATTATTAATATAATTTAAAATATTAATGACTTGTTGTGCATCTGTAATTGTAAAGGGTTATCCTCCAGCTCACTAATTCTAGCCATTATGGGAAAGCTGAACTTAATTGAGTATTTTTTATATAATAATAATAATAACCCGAAGGTTCGAAGCCGGTACACCAAACTTCGCCTGCACAGACTCGTCCGATGTTCGCCGGTCAAGCCCAATCCCATTTTATATATATATTTCACAAAAAATAAAATAATAAAATAAAAAAAAATTACTAATCTAAAGGAGGTAAGAATATTATTGTGAATGGAAAAAGTCTCATTTTTTAATTATTGCATTATTTTGAATTATTTTTTTGAATTTGAAGCTAGTTTTTAATAATTATTGTGGATTAGTCTTTAGAGACATACATTGGAGGTAAATTTTAGGCCATCGTTAAGGAAAACTTTACTTTATTTTTTTTTTTTTTTATTATCAATCACCTTCACTATCTCTTGCTTTTTAGCTTTATGAAGCCCGCAACGTTGGTCGAAACGTTGGATATCAGATTTTTTTTCTCTCTAGTTTCTTATAATTTATTTTAACCGTAACCCGAACCATCTCTTCCTTCAGAATTACTCAATTTTAGTGTTATTTCTTTGACTACTAACTCCTTCAATATTAATAATTTTAATTCGAAATAATAATAATTGTCACAACTCTTGAGCCTAATAATACCTCAAACAGAACAAAACAAGTCGCAACCCCAAATCAGACCCTTCTTTGTAAATTATAAATCCGTGGGAGTCCATTAGTGGGAAATATTTTGACGTTAAAACCTCCTTTCAATCTTGGTTTATTTGGCTTTCCGAGAAGCTCAACCTGACTTCTACCTCACCTCTCCTAATACTGCTAAGTAATGTTGAAATGGTGGGGCTTATTGTGTCTCCTGCGCTTATTCCTATAACCGAGATTAAATTTGACTGTCAGTTTTTAGGAGCTTTCTTCTCTTTTGAATTTGCAAAACCAGCTGTAGGCATCATTCAGCCTACCTTTACCACTTTTCTTGAAATCGATTGTAACAGTTGTAATAGACAGTTGTAATAGACTTACAATTAAACAAAAGAAATTAGGGATCACCTATGGTGTATTGACTATTATAACAGCCTTCTAAGCCTAAAGTTGCTGGATTAAACCTGGCGGTTACACTAGGATCTGTTAATGGGAGTAAGAAGCCCTTAGTTATGCCGTCATTAGGGGCGGATATGTAAAATGTTGTTCCTTTAAGATTTCACAATGCAAAGATCCCAATGCAAATTAAACATGGGTAGGCAAATTCGAGGACTCTCAATATAGCAACCTACGATTAACCAAAGCAGTACAAAGTTTGTTTGTTTGTTTATTTATTTAACGTCATTTTATGTTACTATGGCTAATCGGACGATGCTACAGTGGGAGTCCTAAATTTTGCCTATTCTGGTTTTATTAGGATAGGGATCTTTAACGAGTACCTGACATCGCACAGGCTCGGGCCCACCTTTTAACGTCCCCTCCGAAGGACGGCGTAACCAAGGATTTTTTACTCCCATTAAAAAATCCTAGGACCACCTGCTGGTTAAAACCCGTGACCTTTAGCATGGAAGGCTGTTACGCTAGCCACCCAGCTACAAGTGATCCCACTCAGTACTAAGTGACGTTAAATGAATAAACAAACAAACAATAAACAGTATTTAAATCACATTATTTTATAGGCTGTTTGTCATTATGCATTACATTCTACAAATTAAATATGTTAGATAACAACATTTCTGCAATGTTTAGCTTACCAACGTTACATTATACGTTTATATAAATATTTAAATATGCCGAAACAATTGCTTACCATAAAAAACATTTCTTCTCCTTTCTCCTTTAATTTTATTTAATATACCTTTATATTGTGTGTGTAAATATATATATAATATATATATATATATATATTATATATATATATATATATATTTTTTTTTTTTTTTTTTTTACTTTTACTTACCTATATATAAAATATATAATAAGGGAAAGTATTGCGATCGTGAAAATTTTCGAATTCCAGTTTTCAACAGAAATACACATTTTAGGGTCCCCTGAGTCCAAATAACCAGTTCCGCAAAACGGTCTGTGTGTCCCTGTGTCTGTGTGTGCTAACTCTAGCACAAAAACAAAGAGTCGTACGGAACTGAAATTTCATATTTAAGACTACTATACGCCCGAGATGTTGCAGCATTTTTTAAAATAAATTTGGCTGACCGGAGGTGCTACCAAGATTACGGAAAAAAATATTTTAAACAATTATAAGAAAAAATTATAAAAACTAATTAATTTTTTGAAACCATTAGCGAGCGCACTGTGGTCAAACATCAAATTTATTTGCTAAAATCTAAAACTCTCCTATATTTTACGTTTGAAGTCCCAGAATACGGGAAAAACATTACAAAAAATCTAATTATGACTGTGAGTTGCTAAAATCTGCTAATAGATGTATTTTATATGGTTTAGGAAATTCGTGAAATTATAGATTGTAAAATATTTGATTTGTAGTGTTGTGTTATCTGAAAAAAAAATGATGTATCGCCCAAATCTTTGTAATATCTCAAGACTAGAAGGATTGGTAAAACAAATCCTACAAACAAATTCTTGTGGTAACTTGGGGGTTATATAGTTTTTCGTAATTGAATAAGGGTGTACATTTACAAATTGCTAAATCAACTCTACAGGTGAGATTGCAATTTATATTCAATAACGAGTTTGGAAATATAATGTCTTACCTGTCTCAGCAGTGTCCATTGTTAAATAAAAGCAAAAAGACTTTGCTCTAAATACGCCTTAAACAGAATGAATGACCATCAAATAAAAATAATCCCACTGTTGGTTATTAGGCACTTGTGTGAACAGGAATGATTCATTCAGTTATTATTTATTTGTAAACACGGTATATGGGAAATATTAGTATTAATGGTCATAATAATGCCAACTAATAATAAAAAGGTGAAGCACTGGAAAATTCCAAACATTTGACTTGACTTTTGTCCACCTAAATTGGTGATTTAGCCCACTGTGCGGTGTTATACATACTATTAAAATCGAATTAAAATTCACATTAGTGTGACCGCATGTAAATCCTCAATGAACCATAGCTTCTATAGAGATGAAGGTAAAAAAATCTCAATGGAAAAAAAAAAATGCACTTTTTCAGCTTTGTGCATTGGATAAACGTTTTTATGAAATAGCTTTCCAACGGTATATTATACCTGAATATTTCAATTTCTGAAAAAAAAAGTGTCACCATATTTATTATTGCTAGCAATGTAGGGGAGCCCGTGGCCGAGTGAATTAAATGAAAATAATGAATTAAAAAAAAAATTAGCATCTTTCTCTTGGTTAAAAGAAAAAAATGAACGAAAACATTAGGACAACTGATTTCACTAAGTAAACACATCCGTCCAACATAATACGTTCCATTGTTTTTATTCCTTTAACGTCACTTTCCAACTAGCCACTACCGGGGCTAAGACGTTGTTGTTGTTTGTTTATTTATTTAACGTCCCTTTATGCTACTATGGCTAATTGGACGATGCTACAGCGGGAGTCCTAAATTTGGCTATCCAGGTTTTATTAGAATAGGGATCTTTAACGAGTACTTGACATCGCACAGGCTCGGGACCCTCTTTTAACGTCCCTTCCGAAGGACAGCATAACTAAGGATTTTTTACTCCCCTTAAAAAATCCTAGGACCACCTGCGGGTTTGAACCCGTGACCTTTGGCATAGGAGACTGTTATGCTAACCATCCAGCTACAAGTGATCCCGGGGTAAAGACGTTCATTGTTATTGTTATACTGAATCCTCTGTTTACAACCTTTCAGAATTCTCACTGAGTATTTAGTTTTAAGTGCTATTTCAAATCTCAGATTTTCTTCAGAATTCGTAATTGTTAAAGAAGTTAAATATCAATGTTTAAATAATACCGAAAGGATATCTTACACCCTACATATTATGATAATTTATTATAATATGTGGCGTATAAGTTATTCATATTAATGGGGCAGAGGTACCATGCCGACAGCATTATTATCACGTTCCTATACTGTTTCCCGATTCTTCAATCTGCGGCACCCCATTAAAATTATTAATCTATTGTAATTTACAAAAGCATTACAATGAGTAAGTACAACATGTAAATGTGAATTATGAACACATAAAATGAAAATAGCTCATGAATGAGCTATCATTTGATACCATTTCAATGATTATGTAAAGTTAGGTTTCAAAATTAAAGTGATTTTTCAAAATTTCCTTGAGAACTGAAAACTTTGGAAATTTCATTTAATTAAAGATCACATGGTATAGTGTACAGCGAACATTTAAATAATTATTTTGCGGTGTAAGGGGGAGCCCGTGGCTGGGTGGCTAGCGCTCTAGTTTCTCATGCTACAGGTTGCGAGTTCGAATCCCAGTCCCGGCGGGGCTTTTATAATGATGTAATTAAATGGGGATTCACTCGCAGCCTCTCCCCCGGGTTGGTGAGACCCGTCAGCCAAATGGTGGCCACTCACAAAATTAGGCGTAGGGAGTGATGACCCTACACTACGAATTTCATCGTGAAACGCGAGTATAATCTCTCAGGAGATCACACCGCGAGGCCCAGGGCCTTCACGGCCTGTCGCGCCACTGGAAAAAAAAAACACAAAAAAAAACAACAAAAATTTGCGGTGTAAGAATAATGCGGTTATCATTTCAATGTACAGTAAGAGAACGCAAGGGAAAAACAAGGAATAAATCCTTAAAAGCTGCCAAGAAAAGTGCACGCGATTCCTAATACAAAGGCCATTTATCAGAAAGTAAGTCTGGGAGAGGACGAGTTGTGTGTTTGAGAGATCAAGAGATCGCATTAAGAGGTTTGTTCAAGGGAGGGTTTGGCCAACACCGGCAAACAGTCCATACACTAACGCCCCTATTACCAACTTTATGAATAACTATGTATATTCAACGTCAAATACAACAAAGGTTTCGCTAGCAGACCGCAGTTCTGAGTATTATCCTACGCTCTCAAAAGGCCATATATCCATTTCTGAAACAGTAAAACTTCTCTCAGTGAAATTCCCTTCATTTGTGATTTTAAACTGGCGACTGTTTTGGATATGTAAATAGATTAAACTAGTCAGAGGTTCTACGAATAGCTATAACTGAATAAACTAAAAACGGAACATATCATTATTATGAATCTATTCTGCACAACAAAACTTTCATGTACTAAACCAACTTTGAAGTTAACATTTATTTTTCAATGGAGATAAATAGATAGTAGAGCAACTAGTTAATGCGACTTTTGCCATTCGCGATATTATAATGAATATTATATTACATACCAAATTATTACACAATTATTAGATACCAAATTATTTCGGAATAATTACATTATTAAGTATTACAAGTTATATAGCTGGGTAGACAATCATGTATAGTAATAAATTAATCAAAGATCTTTAGTAAGACGAATTCAATTTACTGTCAATTTATTTTCAAAGAGTGCTAATTTCATCTTTTTTTAGGTTTTTTTTTTTCCGAACATTAAAATTTTTGTGCAATGTCTAATATTATACTGTTGGAAAGCTGAAAATTCAAGAAAAATTTTTATCTTTTACACATAATTGCAAATTATAAATAAATGATAATACTTATTGGTTAGAGAATGCTGTAGATATTAATATAATAGATTGTTTAATGAAACGCACTTTTCTATCGGAACTGAATTTAATTCTTTAACTTTTTTTCATTTCTAACTAATTTTAAAAGTTGTTCAATTGATTTTAACAATGGAGGTAATAATAGTCTTGTGTTGCCTGCACAATTTTTTTGTCTCCTATTTAGCTTAAAATCGTGGTAGCACGTGGTCTTTCGATTTCGGCGAAAATTATCGTTTTAAATCCTAGTCATGTAGTCAATGATCCACCGAAGGATTTTTTTTTTATATATATTAAGGATTTTTAAGTTAATTTTATTCTCCTACTCCACCAAAAAAAAAAAAATGACCTCTGCGAATAAAATTAACATATAATAATACCTTATTTATAATAGTCATTAATTCTTATTTTTATCAATATTTCTGAGTTCGTGAGTACTGTAGCAGTATGTTAACTTTACTTCCTGAAACCCGTCAAATTATTTATTTCATGTCATTCTATTATATAACTATCACATTTACTTGTTGTTGTTTTTTCTTGTTTTTTTAATACAGTTATAAATATCAATAAAAATGTTTGAAAAATAATTGAGATAGTCCTTATAATTTAGATAACCATAATTGTTCTTTGATAAAATGAAAAAAAAAGTAAATTAATAGATTCTTACGTCTTCTTCTTCCAGTGGCGCGACAGGCCGTGTAGGCCCTGGGCCTCGCGGTGTAAACTCCTGCGAGTTTACACTCACGTTTCACGATGCAATTTTTAGTGTAGGGTCATCACTCCCTACGACTAATTTTGTGAGTGGCCACCCTTTGGCTGACGGGTCTCACATACCCGGGGGAGAGGTTGCGAGTGAATCCCAATTTTTTTACATCCTTATAAAAGCCGCGCCGGGACTGGGATTCGAACTCAGAACCTGTAGCATGAGAGACTAGCGCTAGCCACTCAGCCACGGGCACCCCGAAGATTCTTACGTAGTATATTAAAATCCTTCCAAGTAAAGGGTAAGAGTTGAAAAACGTAAAAACTTTACTGATTAGTTTAAAAATTTTAGTCTACATGGGTGAGCGTGAAAAACTGTTCGTTGTTAAAGAATACTTTAAATAATGGGAAATCACTTAAATAACTTTTTAATTCATTATTTTAAAAATGAATAATTATTGTAATTGGTTACGTTGTAGAGGTATAATGGGTTAATGATATAAGCACCGCAAATAATTTATTTTAATCTGAAAAAAAAAATCACTGAAAATAAGATTTTTTCTAAGATTTTAAGAGATTTGCCTCGGAATTGGTTTACACAGTAGCCTCTATGCAAACCTCTTAGAGTAGGGGCTGACCAAATACATATGTAAAAGCTCAGAGCTTGGAATAAAACCTCGTTTATTCAATTCTCCATCGAGAGCTATTATTCCGCCTACGATTTTTATTTTTCTCATATTTTGACAGTCATTCGCGTTCATAGGCGTTATGAAAATATGAATTCGTTATTATTCCTTTTGTAAAAGAATATTTTTATAAACTCACTTCCTTATTGTTTTCCACAGTCGAGGGGTTGAAAAAATATATCGAATTTGCATAAATTTTATCTCACGTTGATTCTGTGCTTTGTGATTTCTTTGTTTTATTCAAATTGTATTCAATTGTTTTTTCTTTTTTTTTTTATTACCTTGCCATTATTGTTTATTATATAATTTTTTATTAATATGTAGTTTTCATCTATATCACTTTATAATTTAGTTCAATGTACAAATATTACATTTAGGTAAAATTACTAATCAGGCCTCTGTGAAATTCATGTTAACTATAACCTGTAATTTTGTATTTGCTTTGCAAAATGTATAACATTCTAAGGTTTGTGACAAACAAAATCATTATAATTAACAATCCTCTATATATTTTTTAATAATAAAATACATTTTGGGTTTATTATTTTCAATAATAAACTTTTGTAATCGACCAAAAAAGCTTACACTCCCCCTCCTCAAAATTTGAAGGCTTGCGTTTTAAGATGTGTGGAACCCAAATAACGAATAAAAAAAATCCGCTTCTCTTTATTAATAAATAAATACCAATTAGTGCTATTGCATTCTTCTTCTTTGGCTTCTCCCTATAGTGCCGTGTCAGCGTAGGGGAGCGTTTAACCACCGGATCCAATCCTCTCTATCCCCAGCTAGGTTCCTGGCCTGGCGAAGATCCTTTCCTCTTCCTCTGCAAAGTTTGTCGACGTACTCTAGGTAGGATCGACATCCTTGGTCGACCCCTAGGCCTTCTCCCATCTGGAACGTAATCCATGGTTTTTAGGGGGTCTCTGTGTTCCTCCGTTCTAATGACGTGGCCGAACCACTTCAACTGACGGGTTTGCAGAGTTTCCTTTAATGGCGCAACCTCTAGTTCCCGGCGTATCCGTTCATTCCTGACACGATCTCTTGTTGTCTTTCCTGCTGTTCTTCGCAGAAACTCCATTTCAGCAGCTGTGACTCTGCTCTCCTCCCGGTCCGTCAAACTATTTCATAGAAAACTAAATTTTCTACAAAATGTAAAAAAAAAAAAAAAAAAAAAAAAAAAAAATTATATATATAATATATAACTTTTAACAGTGAAATACGTGTGTTGCCCGCACCGCATTTTATTTCGTTTTACGTATGTCGTTTCATCATAATATAAATCCTTGCCTACTCAGAGTGCCTGATGGTGGAATTAGAAGGGAATTTGTGGGAGGTCGGGACGAACTGTTTAGAGTTTAGGAACAGTGCTCACGTCCTTACAACTGGCAATTGGGGCCCCAGCAACCTGCTATTTGTCGGAGTTTGATCGGGGTAAGTTTCCACGGTTTGCCATATCTCTTCAACCTCGTCATCAACTCATACACAGGCCGAATATGAAATTATTCCATCTCTTTTGATAGTGTGGCTTGTCTGGTTCTGCTTGTATTGGCCAGTACGATTTCGTTTTGTTTTTTATTGGTTTATTATTAATCGACCAAAAAAAAATTACCTTATAAAAGTTTTAAGGCTTACGTTTCAAGATTCCTAAAACCCGAATAACTAATAAATTAAAAAAATCCGCCGTACTTTTTCCAAAACTGTTGGACCATTTTTTTTTTTTTTTTAATTGGGCACAAAAATAGATCATCCGACGACGATCCTGTCACTCACCTCACGTTGTTCTGCCGATCAGTATTAAAATAGTGGCCGATTAAGGATTATTTAATTCAATAATTAATTTTTTTTTTTTTAAATATAGATGTCAAAATGTAGAGTTTTCTAATCAATAAACCTCGATTAATTAAATTAATTTATTTTAAATAGTGAAATTAAAATTAATTAAATATTAATTGTAAATGTATATTTAATTTATTAAATTAATGAGAAAAATTTAATTAACTCAATAAGATTAAATAAAAAAGAAAAAATTAAAATTTACACATAAATTCGACCATAACTATGTTACTTATGAAGATAGAGAAAAAATTGAATACAGTTTTAGGATCAGAACATCGCGACGAACAAGGAAAAAAAGGAAATCTTGTCTATACTTACGCTTATAACTAATTTTTAATAATTCTAGTGAGTTTGAGAATTATTACACAGCAGTTAATTATAATTATTAATTTAAAAAATTGAAATAACGTATAAAATTGGTCTATTCGCCTTATGAATTAATAAATACATTTTAAAAACCTGGTGCATGACTTTCATTTACCTTATTTTTTTTTAAATCAAGTTGTATTTATTTATTTGATTACAGTTTTAGGTGCCGTGTACAACAACAAAGGTTAGAGGCACCGTGGTCATAAACTATTTACAGAGATGGGTACAATTAATTTTTTTGGTCCATTGTTTCCTTATAACTTTGTAGAAGAGGCCATGTTCTGCCTGAACTATACAGTGGGCATTCCATCAGGATGTGTTCCACAGTTAGCTCTAAGTCACAGCGCAGGCATCTCGGCGGAGGTTTCCCTTCAAGCAGGTGACCATGTGTCAGTCTGGTGTGTCCAATCCTCAATCGTGTTATTATTGATTGCTCCCTGCGTTGTCCAACTATCTGGGGTAGTGGTCGCAAAACTCCGAAGTTTTGCTTTAACTTGTTGTTCTCCGGAACCTTAGACCAATAGGTGCACCATGCTTCTTTGAATTGCTTAAGTATGGCTGAGTTGAAGTCAGTCCTTATCGTCTTGACGTTGGGAATAGGAAAGATGGAACATGCTTCTTTTGCGCCTGTGTCAGCCAGTTCATTCCCCGTAATTCCTACGTGGCATTATAATGGTGAAATACACTATCACAGTTCCAATTAAGAATTAACATGTGTTTTATTAGAAAAAAAGATAATAAAGATAAAAAAAGCGGTAGGTTATATTTAACATGTACGGTTATATCAGCGTATCATCATTTTTATCTATAACTGATGTGTTTTTAATATGATTTTGAAGTGCTTTTATGACTTTAGTAAACCTGGTTTTTAAACTTTTTGAAGGAAGAGAAGGGTATAGGTCGGAAAACATTTTAATTGTAGAATCCAGATCGTTTGTTATTTCCATGGTTGCTGATACTGGATCTTTAGTAATGATGGAATTTTCTAGCAGCGTGAGTAACTGATTAAACGAAAGATGATAGTTTTTGTCCGGGGCATCAAGGAGTTGTTTTATAGGGAGTAAAGTGTCAGCTAGGGTATTTTTGTCGGAACTAGTCTGGTTAGTTGTAGCAATTGTATTACTATTACCTACCACCGGTGTTTGATTCAGACCGATACTAGAGCTGTCTACGGTGGTTTGGTGCTCTATTGGTATTAAATTGTGATTTTTATTTTTATTTTGATTTAAGCCATCATCTGGTACCCGTTACCGTACCGTAAATCAAGTTGTAAATAAACTTAGGGTTGAAAGAATTTTATCATCTCTATCAAAGTATTTATTTTATATAAACTAATATAACAATATAAATTATTATCTACTTTAATTGAATATATTTTTTAGTCTAGACTGATCAAAGAAACTTCAGGCGTTTATTTATTTAATGTATACCTTAAAATTTGTATTACGTTGATAACTCGAATTAATTTTGGAATTTTTCAACCAATTCGAAATTCATGGTACTAGTTCGAATTTCGTCGATTCGTGCCGCCTCAAAATTAGCAAATATTTCGGGAAGTCTTTTAAGGTACTTACTCGAGAATTTTGAATTGGGGCTCTAGTACTTGTTTCGTGCTTTACACCTACGAAACAAACCTACACCACTTGATTTTTCTTTGTTTATTTTTATATTCCATCATTGGAACTAACTTTCTAATTAGATTACACGCGATTTTGAATTAAAGTGACCTTCAGCATCGTGTAAGTTTTTTTTTTTTTTTACTTTTATGTATTGTATTTATAAAAAATGTTTCCTCCATATTAAATTTAATTTTATTTATTTAAAAATAATTTAATATTTCTCGTTGTCAGTTGCTGTAAAAAAAAATATTTAAAAAAAGAAAATTCGATAAAGAATAAATATTTTTTCTTCGGTTTTTTTTTTTTTTTTTTTTTTTTTTTTTTTAATTGGAATAGTAAGATGTGTGTGACACATTGAAAACTAAGAATTCATCAAAGATTTACGAAAAAGTCATTTTAATAAACATTAAATAATCTCATCTGAATTTTCACATTTAAAAACTTTTATACATTTATGAAAATTATTATGTTGGGTGGTTACTGGAAGTTGTGTGAGGCGTGCACCAGATTCTTTTTTGTTTACTTCCTTTTAATTTTTTGTGAAACAATTTTTCCTTAAACAATCTGAAAAATTAAATTATCTTTTCTCTCTTTTTTTTCTTAAAGTTAAAGCTTTTGTTTAGGAAAAAATTAGTCCGGGTGGTGGTGATCAATGAAAGAAAAATGGTTAAACAGTTTTAGCTATTTATTGTCTGCCAACGTTTTGACCCATATTGTAGTTCATCATCGGAGCTCTATTGACAAGACTCTTCATTGATTCGTTTTTACCAACATATACCATGCTGGTCTAAAGTTGGAGATTTTTTTTTTTTTTGTGTGATACTGGAATTTGTGGTTTGAACTACGCAATTCAACGGAAAATTCATTCTTTTTAACCATAATTTAACTTAATGAAAAAAAAAAGCGAAAATTACCTGTGCAGTTAACTTATTACAAATTTGGCAGTCGATAAATCAATATATCAAATTAAGAATAAAATTTATCTTCCCAATTCCCCTTAGCTGAACAGGTGGTAATCTGTTGGAGACAAGTAGGGAAAATATGGTGGGTGCGGAAGAACTTCGTAGCCCAGTTCTTTCAATATTTGCACGGTATGTTTTTTTTTGTACGCGTAAACCACTTGGGTCATTTTCGCCTTAAATCACTTTTTATAAACAGATTAAATGTTATAGTCTATTGTACAAGTCGGTCTGTCGTAGGAAGTCAAAAAGTTTTGCTGTTGTTTGTATGTTGTCTTGTAAAACGGTTGGTAAGTCAGTGTCAATTGCAATATGTGCTCTGTGAGTATCATAAGCCCTGCACTCTGTCAAAATGTGTTTAACAGAGATTGGGCAACTGCATGTTGGGCAGTCCGTAGGAGGTTCCCGTGCCATGAGATGTCCGTGAGTTAGTCGGGTGTGTCCAATACGCAGGCGCGCCAGGATAACCTCTTCCCTTCGCTTTTGTCGTAGGGACGAATGCCAGTGGGAGATGTCCCTTCTTATTTCTCTTAATTTGTTGTCATTAGTTTCATGCCAAATCTGTCCCCACTTCGACCGAATCCGCTGCTTGATGATAGAAACATAGTCGCCAACAGGTACCCCAGTAAAGGGAATGCCATCTGTTATTGCTTCTTTGGCTGCACGATCTGCGAGTTCATTGCCAACTATACCGCAGTGGCTCGGTACCCAGACGAAAAAAACTGAATTATTGGAAACTATTGTGGACTGCAATGATAATAAAATATTTTGAATAAGAGAGTCGGTAGAGAAAAGGCGCTTCAAGCTGAGGAGGGCCGATAAGGAGAAAGGGAAAATAGATGTTGTCTGCCCTCACACACGACCGATGCTCCCACACCTAAGGAACTCTTAGAGCCATCAGTATATACGTAATCAGCAGCACCGAGTCTATCTTGTAGTTTTTGAAATTCCTGCTTATATATGTAAGGATATGTGTTTTGTTTGAGTAATTTGGTAAGAGAAAGACAGATATTAGGGGAGGGAAATTGCCAAGGATAAATTGGAGATGTTTCTATAGTAAGGAAAGAAGGAAATTCGAGGTTAAGCTCGACCAGAAATTTAGAAATGCGGACTATAAAGGATGGTCTTTTGGATAGGAAGAATTGTTGTTGGGTGAGAAATTGTCTATTTGGGAATAAATAAAGGAGAGGATGGTTGGGAGTGGACAGGATCTTAGCAGCAAGGATCAGGTCAATTTGTTGCCTTCGTAGTGCAAGTGGAGGTTCACCAGCTTCAGCACACAAGCTAATAGAAGGGCTGGAACGGAAAGCACCAATAGCTATTCGAAGACCGGTGTTTTGTATAGGATCGAGTAGTTTTAGAGTTCGACTTGAGGCAGAATTAAAAGCACTGCAACCATAATCTAACTTTGGCCTTATGAGAGTCCTAAACAGAGTTATCATGCTTCTACGATCAGCACCCCAACTTGTGTTACTAACCATCTTGAAGAGATTGAGAGAACGGAGGCAATTAGCTTTTAGTTGCTTCAGATGTGGAGACCAGCTAAGTGTGCGATCGAAGGTCACACCAAGGTATTTGACTGTATTAGAAAGAGTGAGTGGTTGGTTGGCTATCATTAGGGATGGTTGTGAATTCGGTTGTCTTTTGCTGAAAAGTATCGCAACAGTCTTTTGGGGTGATATGGTGAAACCGTTGTCATTAAACCAGCCACTGACGTTATCTAAAGCTGATTGCATCTTGTCTTGTAAATCTGGCACCTGTTTCCCTGCAGTATAAAGTACAAGATCGTCCGCGTACAGCATACTCTTGACCGGCAAGTTGACTACTCTTAACACCTCATTTAAACATATACAAAAGAGTGTTGCACTCAAAACGCAGCCCTGTGGCACGCCATTTTCTTGCTCATATTCCCGAGAAAACACATCACCGAGTCTAACCATGAATCTTCTATCTGTGAGGAAGTTAGAGATGAAACCAAGGATATGCCCATTGATTCCCATCCTAACCAAAGTATCGACGATGAGCCTTCTCCAAGTCCTGTCAAAAGCATTTTCAATGTCAATAAAAACAGCCAACAGTTTTTCTTTTTGTTCGAAGGCACCTAATATGTCGCATTCCAGGCGAACCAGGTTGTCTCTCGTGCTTCTTCCTTTCCGAAAACCACTTTGCCATACTGGAAGAACATTTTTCACTTCTAGGAACCACATCAAACGATTGCTTATCAGTTTCTCCAAGAGTTTACTCATAGAAGAGGTGAGAGAGATAGGGCGATAGCTATTGACGTTCATCGGGTCTTTATCTTTCTTGAGTATAGGAATCGTAATTGCTTTTTTCCATATATTTGGAAAACGTTCGGATAAAAACAGAGTATTTAAAACCTGTAGGATTACTGATTTATTATTAGAACTGAGATGTTTAATCATAAAAATACATATCTGATCTGGACCGGGAGAGGAATCTTTTCTGGAGTTTAAAGCGGTAAGAAATTCTGCCATTGAAAAGGAGTGATTTAGGGGATCTGATGGATCATATGGAATGTTAAGAGGGATGGATTCAATAGATTGCTTTATATTAAGAAAGTGAGCAGAGAAGTTAGCGGTGGAAGAGGTGGAATAGAAGTGGTTAGCTAAAGTATTAGCTAAAGTTACAGGATCAGTTTCATACAGGCCGCGGTTTTTCAGACACGTTATTTGGGGTGAAAATCCAAATCCCATAATTTTCCGAACTGTTTCCCAGAAAACGGCAGTTGGAGTGTTACAACTAACTTTACCTAAAAAATTTTTCCACGACGATTTTTTATTCTTTTTAACTATATATCGAGCGTGTTTTCGTGCAGCTCGGTATGTCTCTAGCATTTCTGAAGATGGTCGCCGGAGAAACTTTCTCAAAGCTTTTCGCCTATCTTTTATGGCTTTGGCGCATTCTTCGTTCCACCAGGGTACAGGAGGGCGAGAGCCATGATGTGTACTGTCGTTTGTGGATGTGTGTGGAATAGCAATATGTGCCGCAATAAGCAGTCTGGTATTAACATTTGAAATAAGTCTGTCAGGGTCACTTTCGAATAGGTCGATGTCAGTAAGTTGGGCTTTCTCTTGATACAGAGCCCAATCTGCCTTTTTAGTCAGCCATTTGTTGGGTCTACTAAGAGTAGGACCTTTATTGAGAGTTTTGATGATTATGGGGAAATGATCACTACCGTGTGTATCATCTAATGTGTACCATTGAGTTGTTGCTTGTAACTGAGGGCTGGTGATTGTAAGATCAATAGCAGAGAGATTGCCGGATCGGGTGCAGAGGTGTGTTTTATAGATATGGTTATTAATGGTGTTCAGATGACATGTATCTAGAAAGGTTTCGACCAATTTACCCCGTTCGTCTAAGCTGTCACTACCCCATAATAAACTGTGTGCGTTGAAATCTCCAGCTAAGACCACTGGCGATGGCAACGAATCCACTAAGTCTTTCAGTTCCTGGACGTTAAAGGGTCGACCAGGTGGTAGGTAGATGGAGCATAACGTGAAAGGGCGCGGTTTAGAAAGAATTCGGATTGATATGACTGAGAGTTATTATTAATATCAGAAAAAGGAACACCGTCTTTAATGAATATACACACTCCTCCGCAAGCAATTTGTCCACCCAAGTAATCCTTTCTTCTTATCGCCCATCCCCGAAATTCTATTTGTCTGGTAGGTTTCAGGTGGGTTTCCTGAATGCAGGCGACAGAGCAATTATAGTGCCCCAGTAAGTATTTCAGCTCGTCCTGCCGATGAATTATACCATTGATATTCCATTGGAGTATATTCATGTAATACAAAAACAAATATCTACATCCTCCAAAAATGATAGAAGAAGGGAGTAGAAAGAGAAACAACTGACTGATAAATCTAAGTATATGAGAAGTGGGATAAAGAAAAGATGATTGACGACAAAAATTGTTGAAAAATAGAGAGATCTATTACATTGAAGTGGGGAAGTGTTGAAAGAACAAGAATCAAATGCGAAGAGAATCTCAGCCATTGTATAAATATTATTAAATATAAACATAGTTATGAAAGAAGGGTATTCTGTAACTAATGATAAAGTGTTCGGGGGAGCATTAGTGAAAATAAACACACAAACATACATATAAATATATTCAAATACACGGTATGTTTTGAAACATGGGATCTTGCTGCCGCTCAGTGAGATCGTGAGATACCCATGTATCGAGCTTTTTTACTTTCCCAATACACTTTAAATGTCTGGAAACGGTAGATGCACTTCCATTTAGTTGTGCTGAGAGTCCTTTAACTGTTTGGTATAGGGGTTTCCTTCTACTGTATGTTTGAGGACATTGTTGTCTATTACGGACGGAGGTCTTCCTCAGGGCAAGTTTTCCAAGTCGGTATCCCCAGCTGAAAACTTAGCAAACCAACGGCGAATGGTCCGTTCATTAACACGCCCTTCCCCAAACGTCTTGAAAATATTTCTAGCGACCTCAGCTGCTGAATGGCTGAATTTAAACTCGTATAAAAATATTACTCGAAAATAGCGTGTTTCCAAGTTCATATTTGGAGGTATACTAAAAAGTGGGTAATTGATTGGGAAGCTAATGTTTATAATACAATGGTAGAGAATTGGTTACTGTTTACTTTAAATATGTAAACATTCGGAAGAAAACAACAGAGACCTGCAAAATCCTTTATCTATTTCAGAAACTATAAAAACGGACATAACCAATATATTATCTATATATATTATCAGCTAATTTACTTGATGTATTTACAAATAAAGTTGTAAATTTCAATAAATAAAATCTATATATAATTTCTTTAGGTATTAATAGACGTTATTCGTGATTTATTGATGTGAACCATATAAGGTCTTAATCCTTTTACCGGCAGTGTACTTCTCAAATTTCTGTCACCTATAAGTTTCGTTCTTCTATTCATAATATCAGAGTTCCTCCATTTGATGATATTTTACTTCTATTGTTTTCAGTAGCAATAAAACATTTCCAGTCGTTTAAGATAATTTAAAAAACGGAAGAAAGAAAAACGAAGGGTGTTACAGCTTTCATTTTATTAAACACCTGTTTTTAGAATGCAGGTGCTTTAGCTCACGAATGGAGGAAGCTCATTTCCATGACATTTGTTATTAAGATAATGCAAAATGCAGCTGCAATCAAGGGACCCTGTAAGGTGTCGTTAAGACTGCCAGCATTAAGTCAATTTTAGAATCATTTTACCATTACATTATTTTTATAAATTTATTATTATTATACTATTATTTCTAATATGAAGAAATAAATATGACAAGATTGATGTATTCTTTTATAATTGGGTGAAGTGGCATAACTGCCTTCTGCGCTGAAGGTCGCGGGTTCAAACTCGGCAGATACCCATATGATTTTTTATTTGCCATCATCATTTTATGATTTTCTTAGAAACGGCTTTAACGATTTTGATCGATACTCGCCAAATCGATGTAAAATTAAATAGGCTTAAATTACACGTAGGTTCCATTGCAATAGAAATAGTCTGACATGGCTTAAATGCTGATATTTTAATTGTTTTCCACTAAAGTACTTTGTATTTTGTTGATTTGAAAAATTTAAATATCCTATGTGTGTGTATATATAAATTATTACATTTTAAGTAAATATAAGGAATAATAATGTTTTTATGATCATATGTAAAATTGAAAGAATATATTACCTTTATCTAGAAGATAACAAGCTACTAAGGCTGGTATCAGCCTAAAGTATATTTTATTATAATGTGACTGTATATATAGATGCAATAGAAATGACAGATTAAAGGTATGTAAAATATTTTATAATAGTTTGAAAGCTAAATGTTGATTATCTTTTAATTTTAAAAGAAATGGTGTTAGTAGGATCCTTGTAAATGACCAAAGGCTGAATCGTATTAGAGAAAAAATGAAATAAAAATATAAAATAAAAAATAACCTAAAAGTAAAGTTATTCACTCAAATATAATGAAAATTAATATAATCTTATTTAAATTTAAGTTTATTTTTTTCTCTGAGCTGAAACATGTTCCAATGTATTGTTTTTTTTTTTTTGTTTGTATTGTTTAACGTCACTTTATGCTACTGTGGCTAATCGGACGATGCTACAGTGGGAGTCCTGAATTTCGCCCATCCAGGTTTAATCAGATTAGGGTTCTTTAACGAGTCTGTGACATCACACTGGCTCGAAACACTTTTTTATGTCCCCGCTGAAGGACAGCATAATTAGGGATTTTCCCATAAAAAAAATTCTAGTGTCCCTTGAATGTTTGAACCCATGATCTTGGGCATAAGAGGCTGTTATGCTAGCCACTACGCTACAGGTGACCAATATCATATTCGCCATGCTGTGATATTTCAATTCTAGACGTCATGAATGAATCAAGATAACTGTTTACCGCCCAAAATTTGTTTTCAATTAATTTATTTTTCATTTTGCTGAAAACAATATTTTTTTTAGAAGGAAAAATTCAGAAGATTTAATTTATTTTTTTTTACTATATTAGTATATTAATTACTATATTAAGTATTATTACTTTATTAGTTTTGGTTGTATAGTTTTTCTCTTTATTTTACTATTGAAAATATTAATTAATTATCTGTTTGGTAGACATATTATATATTTCAATCGTACATAACTGTTGTTTTTAAGGAAAAGGGGGAGTCCCAGAATAATTTTTTTGTTTCTATTCTATTTTATTATATCATTGTATTTATTCATATATTTTATATAGTATTGTTTAAAAGACATCCTTTGAATCTACTCGAATTTTTAAAAGGCAAAATAGATACTTGAACTTTTGTTTTATTTAAAACGATTGTAGAGAATAGATGGAGGGGATTGCGGGGGCGTATCCTAATGCAGGAATTGATTGCCATCGTAGCCGTTCCAACATCCCAAACTGCCCATTTACCGGCGGCTCGGGAATTTATAAAAATAAGGGTCGGTTTGCCATCTGTGGCGGTTGGAACACCTCTCAAAGCGGCCAACGGGTTAACGTCCACCGCAAGGGTTATTTCAATTCTCTCCTCTCGGGCAAATATTTCCCTCCCGGTATTAAAAACTGGACTCGACTCACCCGGGATCAAAGCAGATATTTCCCTTTTTTCTTTACTTTTTTTTTCTCTCTTTCATTTTCTGCCCACCTGTGCCCGCTGCGTTTGTGTTCTTTTCCAACTGTGAAATCCGACCCTTTGAGGGCTATCGGGTATTTGAGTCTGTTGTTTGTTGGGCTACATATTAACTTGCGTTCGTGCGGTTGTAGGATAGACCCAAAACAAAGAGAGTGTTTTTTTCACGATTAAGATCGATTTCCAACTTCTAGGAATCCTCAGCGCTCAGGAATCAGCTGATGCGCTCGATGATAACAGTCATACGTTACATCGTCTCTCAGATTTTTGCTTTTTTCAGTAGGAATTCGCTTGAATTCAGTCTGGAGAACATCACTAGACCTCAGGAATACTACGGCAGTGAATATTGGAGAAATTTCGGTAAGCAAAGTTATAATTTACTTTGTACAATCACGAAAAAGTGAAAGGAGGGTCACTGATCAGCTGATTGCCGCTAGCTCGGCAAGCTCGGGCTTGCTTTTCGTTAACTTATTTTTCTTTTATCTTTAATTCTTATCTCATTATTTATTTATTATTATTATTCTCTTAATCAATGAGATATTTTCATCAAGTCATGTCCTCAAAGTCTGCAAGTAAAAGATCTAGATCTGCAGGTTCTAACTCGTCTCCTACAAAACAGAGACCCCGCCGTGAACAAAATAAAAAAATAATTCCACCAGCGACCACGTCAGCTACCTCATTAGGATCTGAACTACAGCCCAGCACATCATCACAAGGAATAACTGATGAATCCCCGTTTTTTACACCGAATCCATTTGAGATCCTCCAAAATGAAAAAGAAACCATGGAATCTTCTCCTATACCCAGGGAACCACTACCTCCACCAATATTTGTTAAAAATATTAAAAATTTTAAACTGATGTGTGCGCATTTAAACAAAGTAACTGATCCTAATAGTTATTATTGTATAAGTAGAACCAATGATACTAAAATATCTCCGACTACTGCTGAAACCTACAGAAAGATAGTAAAATATCTGACTGAGACCAAAGCTGACTTTCATACTTATCAGCTGCGCCAGGAGAGAGCATTAAGGGTCGTAATCAGAAACCTACATTCCTCAACACCCGTTGAAGCTATCAAAGAAGAACTGACAGAATTGGGATTCCAAGTGAGGCAAGTCACCAACGTTCTAAAAGATAAAAGTCCACTGCCTCTATTCTTTGTGGACTTGGAACCATCAGCAGGAGTCGAAAAAATCTATGACCTCAGTAGACTGTACTATACCCGTGTAAAAGTTGAAAAACCTTACACAAAGAGGGAAATAGTTCAGTGTCATAACTGTCAGGCATATGGCCATACCAAAAGTTATTGCCATCACATACCACGCTGTGTGAAATGCGGTGAACAGCATAAAACAGAAGAATGTACAAGATCAAGATCTACACCCGCTGTATGTGCTCTGTGCCTCAAGGACCACCCGGCTAACTACAAAGGATGTGAAATCTACAAGAAACTCAGAACCAGATACCAAAAACCTCAGGATCCGAATGAAACAGCTGTACCAACCAGAAGCAGAAGAGAACCATCTAAACTTGTAAATTCTAACGTATCATTTGCCCACTTGCTTGGAGGTGGAAACCAGAATCATGAAGTCGAGGCACTGCCGGAACAACTTTTTCCTCAAATTTCTCAATCTATTGTACAACAATCTATCCCTCAAAGTTTACCTAATCTTCAAAAAACTCCTCAACATCAAATTTCTCATATCCCTCCACCATCAAACGTCACAGATCTTACCAGTCTAATGACATCGTTCATCTCCGAAATCAAATCTCTTGTTATGCCGCTTATATCACTCCTTACAAATCTAGTATCAAATCTAATCCCTGCCTTGAAAAATCCCTAAATGAATTCACCTAACTCCTTATCCATTCTCCTTTGGAATGCGAATGGTGTTAGAAATCATACTGAAGAACTGACAGCGTTATTGCAAGACAAAACAATCGATGTTGCACTTATAACTGAAACAAGACTAACGACTAAACAGTACTTCAAAATACCGCAATACATGACATACCGTACTGACCACCCAGACGGCAAAGCCCATGCCGGTTCTGCTATCATTGTCCACCAATCCCTCTCTCATCATTTACTCCCAGTTCCCACCTATGATTTCCTACAAGCCACAGCCATAGTAATCAAGACTTTTTCCTTTCCGGTAACCCTCACATCTGCATACTGCCCTCCTAAACATTCCATTTCCAATTCCGAATTTGTATCCTTCCTGGATTCCTTAGGAAATCGTTTCATTCTGGGTGCAGACTTAAACGCCAAGCATCAGCAGTGGGGTTCCAGAACCACGAACTCTCGGGGACGGAATTTGCTGTCTGCACTCAACTCCCGAAATTTTAATATCCTGCCTCCTGACTCCCCTACCTACTGGCCAACCGATCCTAACCGCAATCCTGACATCCTCGACTTCTTTATCCACAGCGGATTAGGCTCCCTCAACTTTTCTGTAACTCGCCTTGACGAACTATCCTCAGACCATAGTCCACTGATCCTAAAAGTATCTCTCACTCCAATTCCAAAACCCATTCCACCATCATTCATCCGAGGTCCTGTCAACTGGAACCTTTTTCGCCAAATCCTGACCGATAATATTGATCTCAGAGTAACCCTCAAAACCCCAGATGACCTAGATAATTCCGTCTATTCCTTTACCACCGCCATCCAACAAGCTGTCTGGACTGCCTCCTCTCCTAAACACCCCAATATAAATCCTCACCAAAATCATTTTCCACAACATATTATAGACCTCATCCATACCAAACGCCGAGCAAGATCATTATGGCAGCGCACCCGACACCCAACAGATCGCCGCTCCTATAACTTCTATTGTAGACAATTGAAGAGGGAGTTGGCGACCTTCCGTTCCCAGTCCTTTAATTCCTACCTCTCCTCTCTATCAGCTCGTGATAATTCCCTGTGGAATGTCACGAAAAAGATCCTAAAATACCATCAAGTTTCCCATCCTCTCCGACGTGGTGATGACTCCTGGGCTGCGTCTGATGAAGATAAAGCCGAGGAATTCGCCACACACCTCTCCAAAGTTTTCACTCCTCACCCGGAATCCCACGCCAATCACACCGCAACAGTGCAAGACTTTCTTATGTCACCAATTCCACTTTCCCTACCTCCTAAAGCTATTAATCCCTCTGAGGTCAAATATCTTCTCCAAAAACTTACCCTCCGTAAATCTCCTGGACACGATCTCCTTACTCCCCAGATCCTCCTACAACTTCCGCAGAAAGCTATTATATTCCTTACTTATATTTACAACTGCATCCTACGCACCACCTATTTTCCTCTGTTATGGAAACATTCCACTATCATTCTTTTTCTAAAACCAGGCAAACCTTCCAACAACCCTTCATCCTACAGGCCTATTAGTCTACTCCCCATCCTCTCAAAAATCTTCGAAAGGCTTCTTCTTAAACGTATCCTACCCATATTAGAATCTCAAAATCTTCCTTCCCATCAGTTTGGATTCCGTCCTCAGCATTCCACAGTTCAACAGGGGCTCCGAGTTGTAGACCATATTTCCTCAGCTCTTGAATGCAAAGAGTATTGTTCTGGTGCGTTTCTGGACATTGCGCAAGCTTTTGACCGGGTATGGCACACTGGATTACTCTTCAAGCTGAAAACCCATTTACCCCAGTCTCTATACCTCATTCTCCGATCCTATCTCTCAAACCGTTCCTTCCGCGTTCGCTGTGGTGCAGAATTTTCTAACCTTTATCCCGTTGAGGCCGGTGTTCCTCAAGGCAGCGTCTTGGGACCCGTCCTCTACATCCTTTACACTGCTGATATTCCTACACATCCTGATACCTTTCTGGCAACTTTTGCAGACGACACCGCCATCCTATCATCCAGTTCCAATCCTGAAACAGCATCCTTAAACCTGCAAAGACACCTTTCTCTTATCGAAGACTGGTGTAATGCTTGGCGCATAAAGGTGAACGAAGCCAAATGCAAACACGTAACCTTCACTCTTCGACGAAACTCCTGTCCGCCAGTTTACTTCAATTCCATTCCAATTCCTCCTTCAGATACAGTCCGGTATCTTGGCTTACTATTAGACAAAAGATTGACTTGGAACCCACATACAAGACTTAAAAGACAAGAACTCAACCGACGATTCGGACAGTTATACCGACTACTCAACAGAAAATCTGAACTTACAGTTGACAACAAATTATTAATCTACAGGACAATACTGAAGCCCATCTGGACCTACGGACTTGAACTGTGGGGGACAGCTAAACGTACTAACATCAAACGCATTCAATCCTTTCAATCCAAAGTCCTCCGTACAATAGTAAATGCTCCTTATTATGTCTCCAACTATACCTTGCACCACGACCTTAATGTTCCTTTTATTTCAGACCTGATTCCATCCAAATTTTCCAAATTCCACCAGAATCTCATTCATCATCCTAATCCTCTAGCTCAATCCCTATCCAGCCCCACCCATCCATACAACCCACCTAGAAGGTTGAAACGGCAGTGGCCTCGTGATCTCTTATAACATGTATATTGGAGTTCTAGCATTGGCTAGATTCTCCACTCACGTGCTGTATGCTTGTGAATTGTATATAGGTATGAATGACTATTGTATATATTTTTATTGATTTTATTTTGTATATATGTATATTTTATTATTATTATTATATAAATTTATAGTTTTGTATATATCGTGTGAATGTAGTATGAATGTTGTACGTTATCACTATTAAAAATGTCCTGAATTGGACAGATTGTAATATTGCTCAATAAATAAAATAAAAACAAAAAAAAAAAAAAAAAAAAAAAGGAATCCTTGTCCCTCATCATTTATATTCCATGAGATAGCTTTAAAAAACTTCCTCCGTCATTTATTCATCATTTGCTGCTATTATTGTACTTTAGGATACAGATGGGCAAATACTGAAACTTAATGTACGGATTACTTAATGTACTCAAATCATCGGAACCTTAAGTACTAAAACTGTATAGCCTCAGAATTATAGAGTACTTACTACTCGTCATTAATGATAACAATTTCGATTTATTTTATTACTTTTACTTACCTATATATGGAATATATAGTAAGGGAAAGTATTGCGATCGTGATAATTTTCTAATTTCAGTTTTCAACGGAAATACACGTTTTAGGGTCTCCTGAGTTTTAATGACCAAGTCCCGCAAACAGGTCTTTGTGTGTGGTAACTCCCACGTGTAAACAGAAAGTCCTATGAAACTGAAATTTCATATTTAAAACAACCATACGCCCGGGATGTTACAAAACCGTTTTCATCGAAATCAGCTAACCAGAAGAGCCACTTTATACAAGCATTTTCCACTTTTTTTCCGATTTTCTCAAAAAAGGCTCTAACAATTTTGATTAAACTCGCTATATCCATGTAAAATTTAATGGGTTTTAATATCATGTTGGTGTCATTATGATTTAAATATTCTGAGAGGGCTTAAATTCCGACAGTTTGAATTATCTTCCTCCAAAGCACCTTCAATTTTGTAGATTTTAGAGACCATCCCTAACCATTTCACCTTTTTTGCATTGATAAAAAATTGATAAATATATAAGTTCAACAAATTCGTTAAACGACTAGAGGAGAAAAGTACAAAAATATGTTTTAATGTATTTTTTTGTGTTTTTGGGCATAAAAACAGTAATATAGATCTATAATATACCGTTGTAAAGCTAAAGATTTTAGGAAGAATATTATCTTATACATACTATTGTAAAATTTAACGAAGAGTGATGAAAAGCCAATAAAACAAACTGATTGTCGTAGATGACAACATAATAGATTATTTAATATGACACATGTTTCTATTAAAATCCAATTTAAATAATTCTTTAACAATTTATTTTTGTTTATAAATTTGTTTAAAATTCTTGAATTGATATAAATAATGGAGGTAAGTGAATGTCGTGTCTATTCCGCGTCTGTTGTGCGCACCAGATGTTTTTAATGTCGACTAAAATATGAATATTTTCTTCCTTTATCTTTTTTTTTTTTTATTTGACCTGTTTACGTGAAAGTAAAAAAAATATGCTTTCGAAAAAAAAAAAAAAAAAAAAACTTTCATGACTTCCTAGTTCAAATAATGATTATTTTAAGGACTTAAACTTACTTAATATAGTATTATATATTTTCAATAAATTTTAATACTTTTTGTCCGTTATAATATTCATTAATTTATCTTAATGCAAATAATAAGGTTTCAATAGAAAAGTAGATTAAAAAAAGTACAATTAGATACAGATACAAATAGATTTAAAAGTAAAAAAGTGTTCCGTTCTGTATTATATAATATTAAATATTTACATATATTTATGTAGTTTTGATATTTAAAAAAAAACTGCAATAATTCTGAATTTTTTGATAAAACAATAACCGTGTCATTAAATAGGAATTTCCTCACAGCCTTCTTCAGGTATGTGAGAGCCGTCAGCTAACTGGGGGCAACTTATTAAAATAGACGTAGGAAATGGAGACCCTACCTTTTAATGTATCATCTAAAATCGCTGGGTGGAACCTTCATAACACGCGTGGCCAAGGATCTATCGAAAAAAAAGATTATTAAATTCATTGAAGACTGAACATTGTTAAATATGTTTTTAAACTTGAATTTAAATGATATTTGTAATTATTATGTTTTAAATTTATCTCTCAAATTGTATGTTTCTGAAAATTCTTTTATATTAACAATGTGAAACTGGTTCTTAGTGCCCGCTTAATAAAGAATAATTATAAATTCTGTGTTCTCGCTTCCTGTTTCTTTTCCCCTTCCTTACCTTACCTCCGTTTTGAATCTACTTTTATATGCCATTGTTTTCTTGAAGTCATTACTTAATTCTACATTGTTTCTTATTATTTAAATTACCTAGTAAATATTTTTATTTTGGTACTGTAAATAATATAAATAATTATAGTAACTTTGTGAGTTATATAATTCATATTATGAAATCTGTATTTGTTAGTTAATCAATTTTAATTTTAAATCCTTTAACATTTATAAATCTCAGACATTTCTCTTATTTTAGTGTACAAGGATATTTTTAAGTAATCCCTGAACTAGCTTCCATCAAAAATAATAATTCATTTAAATCACAAATGAATATATTTAAATCTCCAAAAAAAAAAAAAAAAAAAAAGAAAAACATTACGATCACCTAACTTTTACATACCTCCCTACTAGAAAAAAAATTAATTTCCACATTTAGTTAAATGTGTTTAATTAGATCAAATAAAAATTTAAATAGATTAAAACATTTTCCATTGTTAACACCAATTAATTTTATCTCTATACATGTCAGGTATTATTTTATAGCCTTTAGCGGTATTAAATAATATTCTATATAAGGGTCACTTGTGGTTTAACGGCTAGCATAACAGCCCTCCATGTTCCAGGTGGAGGGGTAAAACCCAGTAGATGGCCCTTGATTTTTTTCAAAAATTATTAGTTCAGGACTCCCACTTTAGTATCATCCGATTAGCCACATAAGCATAAATTGATGTTAAATGAAAACAAATTATATCTTTATCCTATTATTATTTTTTCAATTTTTTATTTCTTTTACATAGAATAATATTACTCTTTAGTTAATTATTATGTTATTTTATAATTTATCACTAATAAATTCTTTCTAATTCATTATCATTTAACTATGAGGAAGGACAGTTTGAATTGTCTGACTTAAAGGGTAGTTTTAAGGCAGAATTAAAACGAAAAGCGGGCTTGTAATGAGTTTACTGTATTATGTAATCATGTTTACTTCTGATGCATGTTTTTATATTTCTTATATTAGTATTGTTGGTAATTATAAGTATTGTTTCCAATACCCGTAGATAACATATATATATTTTTAGATACCTTATATGTATATAACTTCCATTATAAAATTTATTCTTTTCAAATTCAATCAGATTTTATCAACATTTCGGGGCTTTATCCCCATTTTCAAGACTAAAAATAATTATTATAATTTAATTCAGTGAAAATATATTATGTTACATACTTTTTTAAAAAAAATTTTATATTTTATTTCAAATTTGTATTGTTAATTTATATCACATTTATCCATGATTTACAATTTATGCTTATCCTATCTATTCATTTATACATTTTTTTGTACTTTACAAAAATTACGACGCATCATCATCCCATTGTATAAAAAGAGATAAATTTAACTTTGTATGAAATGTAGAAATATTATATAAATCACAAAACAATAGAAATAGATAGATACTAGAAGCTATAAACATCACCAAAATTGATTATTGAACAATTACAAAAAATCTTGGAATACATTAAAAATATAAACATAATTTTTAGTCTTGAAAATGGGGACAAAGACAAAAAATGTAACCAAATTTGAAAGGAATGAATTATATTATGGAAGTTGGTGAATGCTTTTGTGAATATAAAAAAATAAAATGGAGCTTCTTGAAGTAGTGTAAATGGAAAGAATATTTTATGTTTTTTGTTTGTTTTTTAGCTGTATCATCGATTCCAAAGGGTTTGCCCATTAAGAACTACCGAGACACCCTTTATAATGTATTGGTGATAATTGAATGAGAAATCAATAGTGTGCAGCTGAAAACAAGCTACGGAAACTTCTAAAGCTAAATCACAATTATTTAGTAATTATGCTGGCATTATGTTTTTATAAAATCTTTAAGCTGATGCGCTCGATGATAACAGTCATACGTTACATCGTCTCTCAGATTTTTGCTTTTTTCAGTAGGAATTCGCTTGAATTCAGTCTGGAGAACATCACTAGACCTCAGGAATACTACGGCAGTGAATATTGGAGAAATTTCGGTAAGCAAAGTTATAATTTACTTTGTACAATCACGAAAAAGTGAAAGGAGGGTCACTGATCAGCTGATTGCCGCTAGCTCGGCAAGCTCGGGCTTGCTTTTCGTTAACTTATCTTTCTTTTATCTTTAATTCTTATCTCATTATTTATTTATTATTATTATTTTCTTAATCAATGAGATATTTTCATCAAGTCATGTCCTCAAAGTCTGCAAGTAAAAGATCTAGATCTGCAGGTTCTAACTCGTCACCTACAAAACAGAGACCCCGCCGTGAACAAAATAAAAAAATAATTCCACCAGCGACCGCGTCAGCTACCTCATTAGGATCTGAACCACAGCCCAGCACATCATCACAAGGAATAACTGATGAATCCCCGTTTTTTACACCGAATCCATTTGAGATCCTCCAAAATGAAAAAGAAACCATGGAATCTTCTCCTATACCCAGGGAACCACTACCTCCACCAATATTTGTTAAAAATATTAAAAATTTATAAACTGATGTGTGCGCATTTAAACAAATTAACTGATCCTAATAGTTATTATTGTATAAGTAGAACCAATGATACTAAAATATCTCCGACTACTGCTGAAACCTACAGAAAGATTGTAAAATATCTGACTGAGACCAAAGCTGACTTTCATACTTATCAGCTGCGCCAGGAGAGAGCATTAAGGGTCGTAATCAGAAACCTACATTCCTCAACACCCGTTGAAGCTATCAAAGAAGAACTGACAGAATTAGGATTCCAAGTGAGGCAAGTTACCAACGTTCTAAAAGATAAAAGTCCACTGCCTCTATTCTTCGTGGACTTGGAACCATCAGCAGGAGTCGAAAAAATCTATGACCTCAGTAGACTGTACTATACCCGTGTAAAAGTTGAAAAACCTTACACAAAGAGGGAAATAGTTCAGTGTCATAACTGTCAGGCATATGGTCATACCAAAAGTTATTGCCATCACATACCACGCTGTGTGAAATGCGGTGAACAGCATAAAACAGAAGAATGTACAAGATCAAGATCTACACCCGCTGTATGTGCTCTGTGCCTCAAGGACCATCCGGCTAACTACAAGGGATGTGAAATCTACAAGAAACTCAGAACCAGATACCAAAAACCTCAGGATCCGAATGAAACAGCTGTACCAACCAGAAGCAGAAGAGAACCATCTAAACTTGTAAATTCTAACGTATCATTTGCCCACTTGCTTGGAGGTGGAAACCAGAATCATGAAGTCGAGGCACTGCCGGAACAACTTTTTCCTCAACTTTCTCAATCTATTGTACAACAATCTATCCCTCAAAGTTTACCTAATCTTCAAAAAACTCCTCAACATCAAATTTCTCATATCCCTCCACCATCAAACGTCACAGATCTTACCAGTCTAATGACATCGTTCATCTCCGAAATCAAATCTCTTGTTATGCCGCTTATATCACTCCTTACAAATCTAGTATCAAATCTAATCCCTGCCTTGAAAAATCCTTAAATGAATTCACCTAACTCCTTATCCATTCTCCTTTGGAATGCGAATGGTGTTAGAAATCATACTGACGAACTGACAGCGTTGTTGCAAGACAAAACAATCGATGTTGCACTTATAACTGAAACAAGACTAACGACTAAACAGTACTTCAAAATACCGCAATACATCACATACCGTACTGACCACCCAGACGGCAAAGCCCATGCCGGTTCTGCTATCATTGTCCACCAATCCCTCTCTCATCATTTACTCCCACTTCCCACCTATGATTTCCTACAAGCCACAGCCATAGTAATCAAGACTTTTTCCTTTCCGGTAACCCTCACATCTGCATACTGCCCTCCTAAACATTCCATTTCCAATTCCGAATTTGTATCCTTCCTGGATTCCTTAGGAAATCGTTTCATTCTGGGTGCAGACTTAAACGCCAAGCATCAGCAGTGGGGTTCCAGAACCACTAATTCTCGGGGACGAAATTTGCTGTCTGCACTCAACTCCCGAAATTTTAATATCCTGCCTCCTGACTCCCCTACCTACTGGCCAACCGATCCTAACCGCAATCCTGACATCCTCGACTTCTTTATCCACAGCGGATTAGGCTCCCTCAACTTTTCTGTAACTCGCCTTGATGAACTATCCTCAGACCATAGTCCACTGATCCTAAAAGTATCTCTCACTCCAATTCCAAAACCCATTCCACCATCATTCATCCGAGGCCCTGTCAACTGGAACCTTTTCCGCCAAATCCTGACCGATAATATTGACCTCAGAGTAACCCTCAAAACCCCAGATGACTTAGATAATTCCGTCTATTCCTTTACCACCGCCATCCAACAAGCTGTCTGGACTGCCTCCTCTCCTAAACACCCCAATATAAATCCTCACCAAAATCATTTTCCACAACATATTATAGACCTCATCCATACCAAACGCCGAGCAAGATCATTATGGCAGCGCACCCGACACCCAACAGATCGCCGCTCCTATAACTTCTATTGTAGACAATTGAAGAGGGAGTTGGCGACCTTCCGTTCCCAGTCCTTTAATTCCTACCTCTCCTCTCTATCAGCTCGTGATAATTCCCTGTGGAATGTCACGAAAAAGATCCTAAAATACCATCAAGTTTCCCATCCTCTCCGACGTGGTGATGACTCCTGGGCTGCGTCTGATGAAGATAAAGCCGAAGAATTCGCCACACACCTCTCCAAAGTTTTTCACTCCTTACCCGGAATCCCACGCCAATCACACCGCAACATTGCAAGACTTTCTTATGTCACCAATTCCACTTTCCCTACCTCCTAAAGCTATTAATCCCTCTGAGGTCAAATATCTTCTCCAAAAACTTACCCTATCATTCCAAACATTCCACTATCATTCTTTTTCTAAAACCAGGCAAACCTTCCACCAACACTTCATCCTACAGGCCTATTAGTCTACTCCCCATCCTCTCAAAAATCTTCGAAAGGCTTCTTCTTAAACGTATCCTACCCATATTAGAATCTCAAAATCTTCCTTCCCATCAGTTCGGATTCCGTCCTCAGCATTCCACAGTTCAACAGGGGCTCCGAGTTGTAGACCATATTTCCTCAGCTCTTGAATGCAAAGAGTATTGTTCTGGTGCGTTTCTGGACATTGCGCAAGCTTTTGACCGGGTATGGCACACTGGATTACTCTTCAAGCTGAAAACCCATTTACCCCAGTCTCTATACCTCATTCTCCGATCCTATCTCTCAAACCGTTCCTTCCGCGTTCGCTGTGGTGTAGAATTTTCTAACCTTTATCCCGTTGAGGCCGGTGTTCCTCAAGGCAGCGTCTTGGGACCCGTCCTCTACATCCTTTACACTTCTGATATTCCTACACATCCTGATACCTTTCTGGCAACTTTTGCAGACGACACCGCCATCCTATCATCCAGTTCCAATCCTGAAACCGCATCCTTAAACCTGCAAATACACCTTTCTCTTATCGAAGACTGGTGTAATGCTTGGCGCATTAAGGTGAACGAAGCCAAATGCAAACACGTAACCTTCACTCTTCGACGAAACTCCTGTCCGCCAGTTTACTTCAATTCCATTCCAATTCCTCCTTCAGATACAGTCCGGTATCTTGGCTTACTATTAGACAAAAGATTGACTTGGAACCCACATACAAGACTTAAAAGACAAGAACTTAACCGACGATTCGGACAGCTATACCGACTACTCAACAGAAAATCTGAACTTACAGTTGACAACAAATTATTAATCTACAAGACAATACTGAAGCCCATCTGGACCTACGGACTTGAACTGTGGGGGACAGCTAAACGTTCTAACATCAAACGCATTCAATCCTTTCAATCCAAAGTCCTCCGTACAATAGTAAATGCTCCTTATTATGTTTCCAACTATACCTTGCACCACGACCTTAATGTTCCTTTTATTTCAGACCTGATTCCATCCAAATTTTCCAAATTCCACCAGAATCTCATTCATCATCCTAATCCTCTAGCTCAATCCCTATCCAGCCCCACCCATCCATACAACCCACCTAGAAGGTTGAAACGGCAGTGGCCTCGTTACCTCTTATAACATGTATATTGGAGTTCTAGCACTGGCTAGATTCTCCACTCACGTGCTGTATGCTTGTGAATTGTATATAGGTATGAGTGACTATTGTATATATTTTTATTGATTTTATTTTGTATATATGTATATTTTATTATTATTATTATATAAATTTATAGTTTTGTATATATCGTGTGAATGTAGTATGAATGTTGTACGTTATCACTATTAAAAATGTCCTGAATTGGACAGATTGTAATATTGCTCAATGAATAAAAAAAAAAAAAAAAAAAAAAAAAAAAAAAAAAAAAAAAAATCTTTAAACAATACCTTATACAAGAATTTTCTCAATTCTAAGGTCCGTTGATTTATTTACATTAATTTTATTTAAAATTCTTGGGAGATTTGTGCGACACCCCCATACTCTATTCCTAGCCTTAGGCAATCAACAGATGGACTGAAGTAATCAACCAGATGGGGAAATTGTGTGTTGGCCAAAGTAGGGACTTCTCTTTTATAAAAATGAATAATGTTTTAAATGATTAAATAACAATATATTGTTTTAATATAATTTGCTAATAGGTGAATTTACCTTTTGGTTTTATCAGAATTTTATTTATATATTGAAATAATTTTTTTTTTTTAAATATCTTACTAAATCTACCTAATCTTACTATATAAAAAAGAAAACGATGATGTTATGACTTATTAAGCAATGTTTTATTAATTATATACGAAGATAACAATTTATATAGCTGTTTACGGGCATTTAAGTATTATGTATGACGATAAATTAATCAAACGGAAATGGCCAATTTTAAAGACGCTGTATCTCTACTATTTCTCAATATATTTAAATTATTTTTTTTGGTTTGTTATTTTCAAAAGGGAACTTTTGTAATCGAAGAAAAATAAAAACTCCCTTTTTTTCTCAAAATTTGAGGTCTTACGTTTCAAGATACGAATAAGGAATAAAATAAAAAGTATTTTTTTTTATAAATACTGGATCTTGATTTCTTAATAGCATTTGAATAAATAATTTCTTATATAAGTTTTAAATTTCAGGGTTTTTTTATTCACTTAGAGTTATTTTATGCTACTGCTTTAATGGGACGATATTAAAGTAAAAGTCCTAAATTTTGCTTATCAAGGTTTAATTAGTATAGAGATTTTTAACGAATCCCTGACATCGCACAAGCTGTGGTCCACGATTTTACGATTCCTCTAAAGGACATCATAAGGAAGAGTTTTTCCAACCTTTAAAAAATTCTAGAATCATTTGCCTAGTTTAACATCTATTTTTAGTAATTCAATGTTTCGCGGATTGAAGTAAACTCTTAGGACGCGTTTATACTCCCTGCGTTTTGGGGACCTGGAGGGTGGCTGGTTCCTAGAATTATACTTTCCCTAAAACGCCAGCAGTTTAAAACGCGCTTTAAGAGTCTCTTTCTTTTTTCTCCACTAGGTCATCGGTAGAATATAGAGTTTCGGTAGAGTTACTTCGCATACAATGTATGTGATGCGGTGAAGCCAACGAAAAATCTAAATATATCCCTAATATATAAAATTTAGAGGTTCCTTACCATTTAAATGATTGTATGAAGATTTTTTTTTTTTTTTTTCAACCATGCTCTATCGCATATAACTAACATTAGCTTTGGTATATATGAATTTGTAGGGCGGACAGACTCGGATTTTTTTTTATTATTAGTCATTTTTAGGTTCTACGTACCTTGAAACATGACCTCAAATTTTGAGAGGAGTAGGGGGCGATTTATTTTTATTTTTTTTTTACTTTCACTTACCTGTATATGGAATATATAGTAAGGGAAAGTATTGCGATCGTGAAAATTTTCGAATTCTAGTTTTAGGGTTCCCTGAGTCCAAATAACCAAGTCCCGCAAAAGGGTGTGTGTGTGTGTGGGTGGTAACTCCTGGAACCGAAAAGTCCGAGATGTTACAAAAACTTTTTCATCAAAATCAGCTTACCAGAAGAGCCACTTTATAATATTCATTTTGTACCTTATTACGATTTTCTCAAAAAACGGCTCTTACGATTTTGATTAAACTATATATTTTGATGTAAAATTTAATGGGCTTTAATTTCATGTAAGTTTCATTCTGATTGAAATAGTCTGACAGGACTTAAATGCAGATATTTTAAAATTTCTTCCTCTTAAAGTACATTTAATTCTGTATATTTCAAAAAATTAGGTACATCATCTTATTAGCATAGATAAATAATGACTCAATAAGAAAGTTGAGCGATTTTGATAAAGAACTAAAACATATTTTTGTATGCAATTTTTCTGTTTTCGAACACAAGAATAGTAATAAAGATGTATAATATAGCGTTGGATAGCTAAAGATTTTAGAAAAAATATTATCTGATACACGGAATTGCAAAGGGTAATGGAGAGTGATGAAAAGCCGATAAAACTAATTGATTTTTGTAGATAAAAATATAATAGATTATTTAATAATACACATGTTTCCATTGAAATTCAATTTAATTAATTCTTTAACCATTTATTTTTATCTCTACATGTATTTAAACATTCTTCAATTGATTTTAACCAGAAAGGTAAGCGAAAGTCGTGTGTTGAGCGCACCAGATTTTTTTTTAGTACAAAGGTTTTTTATCGAAAATATTAAACTAAAATCTATACGGAAGATAGCCGTAAAGTTATGATTCGTTTAAACTACAAAGGTCTATAGGTTTATAAATTACTTGTTGACACTTGCTATAACTTTTTTGGGCTATCCGACTATCTTAGCAAACAATTACCATTCAATGGAAAACGTTTGACAAAATGAGGTTTATCCGTCTGAGTCACCATGCGCCGCAACCGAGAAAAAGTGGGAAAATTCATGAAAAAAAAGTCGGTAGGAAGAGGTGACTGACTGGGGAGCCATTGCCCATTGACTTGGTGGGAACAATAGAAGGATTCTCAACCCATTGACTCTCTTCTTCGCAACAATTAGTGACTTTCCGTGCTGAAGTCCAGCGCGGTGACAATTAACGACGGATAAACAGTCTCTCTTGGACTACCCCGGCTCATTAAGGCTTGTCTTCATTTTAAGCCCGAATTTATGTTTTCTCTCTTTACTCTCCCTCCCCCAGCTTTATTAATTGCTACCCCCTTTCTTTCTTTGCACAGTTTCAATTACTCGGTTTATTCTTAAATTGCGTTATCCTCTTAATATAATGTCCCCAGCCACTGCTCTTCAGTATTTAAATCGTTTGCATCTTAAAACTCACTTACTTAAAAGTCCGGACGTTTTAATGCTTATTGTTTCGGTGAAATTGAATTTTATTCTGGAATTAGTTTTGCAAATTTCGTTCCTTTTTTTTTTTTATTTTTTTTTTTTATTTTTATTATTTTTTTTTTTTTTTATAGCTTATTTATTTACAAAGCAGCAAGAAAGCTCGATAAAAACCTGTTCCTCTAAATCCCATGAAGGGCCTTTGGCTCAGTACACGAGATTTGTACTGTTTCCAGGCCAACTGCCGTGCAATGAGGTGACTAGGCCTTGAACACGCTCAGCCCCCAGGTTTTTTTTCCGTAATTTAGGCACCTAGTTTAAAGAGGCTGGGTCTTGTCCAGGAGGGTCTTCATACCCGGGATTTGAACCCAGGACCCGGAGGGTGGTAGACTAGTGCTCTGATTTGAACCCAGGACCCGGAGAGTGGTAGACTAGTGCTCTGTCCACTAGACAACGCCGCTTCCCCGCCAAATAAATAATCAATATCTCTTGAAAATCCTAAATAAAACTCCTAGTTCCCTTAAACATTAAAAAAATATAATTTTATTCTTTCTATCATTTTTTTAGTTATTTATATATAAACAGCCTAAACGGTTTTGATTTTTTTGTTTTCCGCGTACCAGATTTTTACTAATTGATTTGCCTCCACTAAAATATTTAAAATAAATTATGAATGGGATCTATGATTTTATTATTTCTTCGTTATTATAGGATTACGTCATATACGTCAAAGAGTTATACACTGTATGCAAAATTTCTATCTACAAGATGTGGCCCTATACTTGGAAGTCGGGTTACTAATACATAATGTAGCCGGTTCAATTACAGTTGATACACAACTCCCAGTCCAAGGGGTTAAATTATTTAGTACTAGCCCCCGGTTGATTCCTAGCAACCAAATAGTCCAAGGGAGTCTTGAGACAGTTTCAGGCTTGAAGAATGCCAGTTTAAATAATATAACTATTTTAAATAATTGCTCAGTATAGTTTCCTAACCAATATTTAGAAGTACATAAGGATTAAGAAATGCATATGTACATTATTTTGTTATTTCAAGCATTCTAAAAATGGTCCAACTTAGTACAATATTAAAAGCCCTTTGCGACTTCATTTTGTTTATATATTTTACGTCACTTTATGCTGCTGTGGCTAATCGGACGATGCTACAGTGGGAGTCCTGATTTTGCCTTCCCAGGGTTAATCAGGATAGGGATCTTTAACAAGTACTAGACATCGCAAAGGCTCGGGACCACCTGTAAAGTGGCTCTCCTGGTTGGCCGATTTTTATGAAAAATCGCTTACACGCTCCTAAAATATAAAAATTCAAATTAATACAACTTATCGTTTCCGAGCTATACTTACCAGACACACACAGAGTTTTTGCGAGTGTTGGTCATTTGGACTCAGGGGACCCTAAAATGTGTATTTCCGTTGAAAATTGGAATTCGAAAATTTTCACGATCACAATACATTCCCTTACTATATATTCCTTATAAAGGTAAGTGAAAATAATAAGTAAAATAAACCAATGCTACATTTATTTAATTTTAAACTTTAATTATTTAACGTTCTTTTAAGTTGTTTAAAGTTACGCATTTTTCACATATTAGTCTACTTCAATTTTTTTATTTATGTTTCATGGTTACTATTGCTTCAATTCCATATTTTTTAATATTAGCTGATTGTCTCTACTTGTTTCAAAGTTTGGATTTTTCACTCTAAACTTATTAATTAATAATCGTTCTATTTTATATCTTAGGTATATTTTGGGTGTTCCTACAATTTATTGTTTCTAGGTTTTTTCTAAAAAAATTTTAATTTTTATTATAACCTTACATTATTTATTTTTTGTTGATATATGTATATATATATATTATATATATATATATATATTTTTAAAAATAATTAAATGTTAGGATTGTCATGTTAGAATTTTTTTGTTTTTAAGCAGTTGAACCTATGCTGTGCAATTCTTGTTTTTACTTTTTCTATGTTTTCCATTATGTATAAATTCCTTCACAATTTTCATATTTCTATAATTTTTTTTTTTATAATTTTTTTTTTTTTACTTACATATACAATACACGAAATATAGAAGACCAAGTATTGCGATCGGGAAAATATTCGAATTTTGGAAGTACCATAAAAAAAAATGTGGTAAGTATAAGTAAAAACCATAAAATCATACAAAATTGAAATTTCATATTTACGACAATTTAACGCCTAGGATGTTGGTTGCAACGTTTTCACCAAAATTGACTAACCAGAAATGCCACTTGATACTATTTTGCAATTTTTTACGATTTTCTCAAAACGGCTCGCTCTATATTTACTTAAAATTAAATATGATTTAATTTTACGTAATATTATTGAATTTTTTTTTTTTTTTTTTTTTTTTTTTTTTTTGTTCGAAATACTGTGATAGATCTCAAGTGGTAAATCTTCTAAATTAATTTCTCTAAATAATGTTTAATTTTGTTGATTCGTAATAATTAACCAATTTTCGGTGACTAATTTTTGCGCAGCCGTTTCGGCCTACATGGTGAAGCTTCATCGGGGTTGGTTTAGTGATAGTTTTTTGATATCTTATATCTGTAGTATTATTCATTATATTAGTAACCACGTTTTACAACCGAACACATCAATGGCTATTCTTTATAGTTTGCTTGTAAATCGTAAATTGTCAGGATTTAAGATGTTATACGTCTTGGGTCGCGTATTTTCTAGACTGATGGATAAATTGTTAGAATTAAAATAACCGTTGACCCTGTCTAGTCAACTCCAGCACGTGCATTCATGGTTTGATAGTTTTAGCCAAGGGGAAATTAAAATAAAAATCATTAACAAAATTTATTTCAAGGAATAACTTATTTTTGTATTTATATGTATTCTTTTCTCCCATTAAAAGCTAACGTATGTAGACAAACAGGTGTTTATAGTGGTTTTTCATAATTAAAGATAAATCTCATACCCCAAGAAGTTAACTACACTTTATTTTATTTTTTTTTTTGTTTTATACCTTGTATAATGCTCCCTTAAAAGTCCTAACATCCCTGACGTTTTTTTGAAATTCGTATTTTGATTAAGGAAGTGAAAAATACCATAGCCTACGCTATTAAGAAATTGATTGAATAATAGAACGATAAATTAGTGTTAACTCTCAAATTTTAACAGAAAAGCCTTGAAAAGGTAGACGTAATCAGATCATTATCAAAAATATGGTGCGATTAAAGAATTTTCAAATACAGTTAAAGATATAAATGAGTGTAATTAATAAAGAATTAATTTTATTGAATTTCAACAGAAACGTGTGTCTTATTAAAAAATGTGTTATATTATTATCTGAAATAATAATCAGTTAGTTTTATCGGCTTTTCTTCACTCTTTATTAACTTTTACAAGCTTGTATATAACATAATATTTTTTCTAATATCTTTAGCTTTCCAACGGTATATTACACTTCTATATTACTGTTCTTATGTTCAAAAGCGAAAAATTGCATTAAAAAATAGATTTTTGCTGATTTCTCCTTTATTTAGAGATCGAATAAAGGATCTCTAATAATTTTACTTCGACCGATTTAGAGTTTATCGCAGAAATTGAGAATCACCAGATGATTGATTCTATTCATAGATAGAGAACAGAAAAAGAGGTTTAAGAACAAAAAAATCCAATACTAACTTTCATGTATAACCTTAAGAAGTAGAAGTAGTTAATAACATTAATTAATTGATTTATAACAATTTTTCGTTTATTTGAACAACTTACGATTTGGCAGTATTGTTTCTAAAATCTTGCGTATTGTTTGAAAAAAATATAAATTTTACGATACTGTTGTACGTGGCAGCATTGAATCCCATAACCTTCTTCATTACAAAGGTTAATTAATAAATCTGGTGCGGGCAACACACGACTTTCACTTACTACGACTGATAAAATTAATTTAAGAACTATTAACTATACTTTAAATTAAAAAATATTTTAAGTTGATTTTCATAAAACGTGATTTCATTTACGTTGGAAACATATGGCCTAGATTAAATAATGAAACTATATTAAATTGTAAATAAGTCATAAGTTTATTCTCTATTCGTCACTTTATATTACCTTTTACAACTTTTTGTATCAGATAATATTTTTTCTAAAATCTTTCTCTCCAACGGTATATAATACGTCTATATTACTGCTCTTATTATCAAAAAACGAAAAATTACATTTAAAAATAGTTTTGCTCATTTATCCTTTCGTTGGTCCACAAATTCGTCCAACTTGTATATTTAGCCGTCCTTCATTAACGTCATTAAAATGATGTGGTTGATTTTTTGGAATGTACAATATTAAAGGTAGTTTAGAGGAATTTAAAATATCGGCATTTAAGCCCTGTCAGACTATTTCAATCAGTATGAAACCTACATGATATTAAAGCCCATTAAATTTTACATCCATATAGCGAGTTTAATCAAAATCGTTAGAGCCATTTTTAAGAAAATCGTAAAAAGGTGCAAAATGCATGGTATAAAGTAGATCTTCCTGTCCGCTGATTTAGATGAAAAAGATTCCGTAACATCACGGACGTACAGTTATCTTAAATATGAAATTTCAATTTCATAGGACTTTTCGTTTTCGCCCGGGAGTTACCACATACACACACACACACACACACACACACTCAGACATACAGACACATGCGCACACACAGACCAATTAGCGGGACTTGGTCATTTGGATTCAGGAAAGTCTAAAACATATATTTCCGTAGAAAACTGGAATTCGAAAATTTTCACGATCGCAATACTTTCCCTTACTATATATTTCATATATAGGTAAGTGAAAGTAAAAATAACATAAGTTTATATTGAATTGTTAGTTATTATAACTCAACTAAATATTGCGCTTTTTAAAAATATATTGTACGTCCATTTTACTGCTCATATTTTAGGAATGAGTTTTTGAATTCTTGATTACAGAAACATTAATTTTCTCATCTAAAGAATAATTTTAATGCATTTTAATTATATAACTCCAGGAAAGAATATCCGTATAATTTTGTGAAACTGTATAAAAACCTCTCTCATGGATTATAAGGAGTTCGTGTGTCAAATTTAATAAATGTCAATTTTTGAATTTTCTTCCTCTAAAGTACTTTTAATTCCGTGGATTCCAAAATATTAACCATATAATTTTATTATTATTAAAAACGGCTAAAAATAAAAGTTAAACGAATTTTATAACCAACTAGAGGAAAACGTTGACTATATATTGTTATAATTTTTTAATAGAATTAAATGTGAGTGGAAGAATAAAATACTTAATTTAATTTAAAAACATAAATGAAACTCCTCTAACTTTTAAAAATAGAAAGAAAGTTTCCATTGATATATGTGATGATATTGGGTTGTTTCTCATGAAATGTCCGTTTTTATAGTTTCTGAAATACATGAAGGATTTTGCAGGTCGCTGTTATTTTCTTCCGAATTTTTACATATTTAAAGTAAACAGTTACTAATCCTCTACCTTTGTATTATAAACATTAGCTTCCCAATCAATTACCCACTTTTTAGTATAACTCCAAATATGAACATGGAAACACGCGATTTTCGAGTAATATTTTTATACGAGTTTAAACTCGGCCATTCAGCCGCTGAGTCCGCTAGAAATATTTGCAAGGCGTTTGGGAAAGGGCGTGTTAATGAACGGACCATTCGCCGTTGGTTTGCTAAGTTTTCAGCTGGGGATACCGACTTGGAAAACTTGCCCCGAGGAAGACCTCCGTCCGTAATAGACAACGATGTCTTTAAACATACAGTAGAAGGAAACCCCTACCAAACAGTTAAAGGACTCTCAGCACAATTAAATGCAAGTGCATCTACCGTTTTCAGACATTTCAAGTGTATGGGTACCTCATGATCTCACTTAGCGGCAGCAAGACCCCATGTTTCAAAACACCGTGCAAAAATTGAAAGAACCGGGCAAAGAAGTTGTTCCGCACCCACCATATTCTCCCGACTTATCTCCAACAGATTACCACCTGTTCAGGAATTTAGACAACTTCGTCAAAGGAAAACTTTTTGAAAATGATGATCAAGTGAAAAGTGCGTTTTCAGATTTTGTTTCACTTCAAAGCTCAGAGTTTTTCAGTTCCGGGATAAAAAAAGATGGTGTCACGTTGGGAAAATGTGTAGAAAAAGAAGGTAAATACTTCGAATAAAATTATCTTGTTTTCATTTCGTATTTTTAATAAAAATCCTTAAGTTTACCTATTTTGTATCAATGCTAACTAGAAGAAATGGTTAATTATTTCGAATCAACAAAGATAATGCCACTTCACCAGGAAATTTTTAAAAATGATATTAAAATGCCCTTTTAACTTAACATCAATACAGAGGGTTTAATGAAAACCGCTACAGCCATTGCTCTTTTGTATTACATTTTATGATATATTCTATATTAGTGGATTAATAACGCACGATATATATTTCATGTATTATCGTCTTCATATTCTTTGTTGCTAACATGCTTTTTCATGTTTAATTAAATCTATTGATTTGTGTTTTCATTTTATTTTAAACCTGCCCTCGTAATCGTCTGTAATCAACCTCTTCTTTATGTTATAAAAAATATATTGTTTCGGTTTTTTATATTTTATTATATATAGCTCCAAATCGAGAGGCACAAAGGAGGAACAGAAAGAGCGTGAAATAATTTATTATTCCTAAAATTTCTTTTTACTATCGCTTACCTATAGATGAAATAAATAAATAAATAGCAAAGCATTGCGATCATAAAGATTTTCAGATTCTCGAATTTTCACAAAAATACACATTTTAGTCCAAATGAACAAGTATCGCAGAAATGTCCGTGTGTGTCTGTCGTTTCTAACGATAAACTCACTATATCGATATCAAATTTAATGGGGTTTAATATAATGTAGGTTTTATTCTGATGGAAACAGTGTGACTTGGCTTAGCTGCCAAGTTTTTTATTTTTCTTCCTCTAAAGTACTTTTAATTTCGTGGATTCCAAAAGATTAACCGTCTCGTTTTATTAGAATTGATAAAAAAGGGCTAGGTATAAAAGTTGAACGAATTTGATAACCAACTAGAGAGGAAAAAGTGAAAATATATATTTTTAGGTAATTTCTGTTAACTTCATTTATTCGTATTTATTTTATCTACAAATTTTGTTTAATTTATACGTTTATTTATTTTGATTTTATTTTATGTAATTTGACTTTCCTTTTGTTTATATTGTATGAATGAGATCCTTTAGCAAAATTATCATTGTCTATTATGACAAATTAAATACATACGAATAAATAAAATAAGGTAATTTCTTTTTCTCGAAAGAATAGTAATGCATACACTCACTCAAAAAAGTTCCTTTACAACCAAATATAATATGAAAAATGTAAAAAAAAGGAATTAAAGAAATTTGCAACTTTTGACGTTCCATCTGTCCTAAATATTAATTTTTTCAGATAATATGGCCTTGTCCTAGAAACTGTTGGGTTTATTTACGAACTCCCAGGCAAATTGCAACCGCTTCTTCCGGTTTATGCTACTGATGAAGGGCTTTCTTATTGCGACCCTGTATCCTTCTCTTCTTAAAATATTTCTGACTGTTTCTGGGTGGAGTTGAATCCTATAGTCTCTATTTATTCTGATTAATATTGAGGTTGCGGTAGTGTAAGTATTTGCACAGACTTTAGCAAGGATGTCTCGCCTGTGTTGATTCTTCTGTTTCCACGTGTCTTTCAGCACGTTGTCTATCCTCCAGAGATTTTAACCCTTATGTCTTTTTGTACGGTAGCATGTGACCTATTCAATAGATGTGCAATTTTTCTTAGAGATAAGCCCTGCGATTGATAACGAATCTCATAAGAAACACTCTCTCAAATCACGAAAAAGGCGCATATTTTATTGAAAAGAAATCAGTTTCTCAGGCTCAAGTAAAGCTAACACTGAACTGAAATATAATATTTTTACAGATGCCATTGGAAAGACGTTCATATCACAACAAATAGTATTAATATTGAAAATGTATGAAAACTTTTTTGACCTAACATTAACAAATGACATTCTGCCTCGTTTGATAATAATGTTGAAATGAAGGAGAGATACACTTTATTAAACAAACAAGCGATGCTGCCCAACTTAATTGGGTTGTTATTCACACAGCCTACTTTTTTTTTCCTTATTGGACAACTTTTAGTAATAATATAATATAAATCTTAACATACAATGAACAAAAAAAATAGATTAATATATATTTGTTTTCCTTTAACTTTTTCTTCTTTTTAACATTTTTTTTTCTTTTTCTTTTTGGCTTTCCTTTTCTCGCTTATTTCTCATAACAATTTAAATATGTATATATATACATATATATATATATATATATATATATATATATATATATATATATATATATAAAAGATTCATCAATCATCAGCAACCATATTACTTACACTCCGCTTCAATATTGAATCTCTAGCATATATAATAAAAATAACAAAGTAAGATATACTAATACTAACAAAATAAAACATTAAAAGATTAAAATATAAATAAATATATTTTTTTTATCTGATATTAGTATTAATAATTCGTACGTTAGGAAATTGTTTGTTGAAAATAAATAGCTCTGCAAATTAATAGAATGCTGTATGAAAACTCTTTTGAGTGAGTGTAGGTATAATATACCGTTCGAAAGGTGAGAATTTTAGCAAAATATATTACGATGTTTACAAACTTGTAAAAGGTAATGAATGTAATGTGAAAAAAAAATCTTCTGTGATTTTTTTCACTTAATAATTTTATATTGTTGTATTATTTAATCTAAAATATATTTAGCCAACGAAACTGAATTTAATTCTTCAAAATATTTTTAACTCTGTTTCATAGTTCTTAAATTAATTTTATGAACCGATGTTAGTGGAGGTCGTGTGTTGCGCTCACCATAATTTTGTGTATCGCTATATATCATATTATATTTGTTATATTTTGTATTGTATATTATATTGTATTATATATCATATTATACAATATGGAAATATTTATTAAGGTATCTGGTAAAATAGATCAGAAGTTTTTGGCATTCGAGGAATTTCTTAGCCTGGGTTGCCTACCTTGAAGGGCACACCTCAAACATTCCCTGTTTTCCATATCCTTTGATGTTTTCTCTTTTAATATCGAGTTTTCCAGCTTCGCGTTTGTTTTCCTACCCATTGTTTAATAATATATCAGAGTCAGTAGGAGGAGAAAATGTTGAGACTGTGCTGCCCTGATTTTAGATGTATGATTTTTTTATTAATGCTTAGTAAATAATAGGATTAGTAAAATAGAGTAGATAATAATTAGCGTGTCTCTTCGTACAATCAATAAGAACAATAGTTTAAAAAATCTTGTGCGCGCAAAAAACGACTTCCACTTACGACTACCTACTTTATGAAATATATAGGTAATAAAAAAAAACATTTTCCAACTACATCCCATGAAGGGTAAGTATACATTGAGATTCATACTGTTTCTAGGCCAACGGCCGTGCAATTAGGTGATTTGACCTTGATCACGCTCAGCCCCCAGGTTTTCCCCCAATTTCGGGTACCCACTTTGTAGAAGCTGGGGCTTGCCCAGTAGGGTCGCCCACCGACTGATTTAACAGATTAAATAATATTCTGCCACAGCCAGAATTCGAATCCAGGACCCGAAGATCAGTAGACTAGTGTTCTATCCAATAGACTACGCCGCTATCTTCCGAAATATATAGGTAATAATAATAGGCTTATCGAACCCGAAGTTTCAAGGCCAATACCATCAAATACTGCCTACTTAGGTTCGTCAAATGAACACCGTTCAAGCCCAAGCGCCCGAGATTCAGACTTTTCACAATCCTCCCATTGACGCTTCGGCCTACCATTCCGTTCAGGGAATACCAACTTTTTCGGAACCCGTACCTCACTGAGCCCAACAACTTTACACCCTCATTTGAGTCTCCGCGATGCATCAACTCAGGCTTTTCAACTGACAGGCTAAAAGCTCAACAATTCCGCGTCTTGCAACCTTCTAAACTCCCCAGTGGGGTCATCTCTCTTTGGACCAAATATTTTACGCAATACCTTATTTTCGAAAACATTAAAACGTTCATCCTTCAAAGAAACCGTCCATGTTTCACATTCATAAAGGACCTTCGGAGGAATAATAGTTTTATAAATTCTAACCTTTAAGTTTTTAGACAGACGCCTCGAGCTAAGTAATTTCGCACTGAATAATAACATGTATTTTCCGCTTGTAACCGGGACTTTATTTCCTCCTGGATTTGATTTTTTCTTGTTATGCCACCATTTCTGCTACTAATCATATATTTCGTCTTGTCGGTATTTAATTCGAGCCTTATTTTTTTATCCGTTTTTATTTACGCACTTGTATTTAGTTGTATAGTTACCGTGTCTTCACTGAAACTGAAATTTTATATTTAAGACTAATATGCTCCTGAGATGTTACAGCAAATTTTTTTATCAAAATCGGCTATCTCGCATTTTGAAATTTTCTCATAAACGGCTCTAACGATTTTCATTAAGCTTGCTAAATCGATATGAACTTTGCTGGGTTCCAATATCACGTTGTTTCATTCTGATTGAAATATTGTGACAGAGCTTTAATACAGATATTTTAAATTTTCTTTCTCTAAATGACCTTTAATTTAACATGAAATCAACTATATCATCTTGTTAGAATTGATCAAAAACGGGTAAATATGTAAGTTGAACTAATTCAATAACCAACTAAAGAAGAAAAGAGCAAACATATTTTTGTATGTGATTTATCGTCTTTTGGACATAAGAATATTTGTATAATATGACGTTGGAAAGCTTAAGATTTTAGAAAAATATTATCTTATACATAAAGTTGTAAGAGGTAATGGAGAGTGATGAAAATGGAACAAAAATAACTGATTGTTGTAGATAATAATAATAGAACATGTTTTTATTAAAATTAAAAGTGATTAATGCTTATAGATTTCAAGAAATTAACCTTGTCATCTTGTTAGAATTTCTAAAAAACTGTAAAATATATAATGTGAACGAATTCGATATCTAACTAACGAAGAAAACAGCTGATGTTTTTATATGTATTTTTTTTTTTACATTAAAACATTAAGATAAATGTATAATATACCGTTGGCAAGCTGAAGATTTTAGAAAAAACCAAATATATTATGCACGACAATGTAAACGTTTATGAAGAGTCATGAAAAGCCGATAAAACTTACTGATAGTTCTAGATAATAACATTACAGATTATTTAATCAAAGTTGAATAGTTGAAACTCAATATAAATATTTCGTCAACCTTTTTTATTTTTAAGGGTATTTAAAAATTCTTCAAAACTATTTATATTAACAAGGGTGGTATGTGAAAGTCGTGTGTTCGTTCGTGCGTTGAGCGCACCAGATTTTTCGTAGAGATCAATAAACGTAGCAGGAGATGCCGGAATCTCTTGGTACCTTGATATTTCTTTCATCTTCTTTTCGCTCTGAATCATTGAAGATATCTTTGTGAATCTGTATATCTTTAATAAATCTATTGGATATTTGATACCGCCCTCTTCACAAATGATTCTCTTTGGGTAGAAGTAAACTTTCCCTTTTTATTTATTTGTTTAGTTGAAATACGACTAGGGCTACGTTCATTCTAGTGTAACGCAGAGCTTCAGTTAGCTTTAGTCATAAATTATGAAAAGGAGCAAGATTTCGTTCTGCCTCCAACCCTTCCCCCTTTATTGTTTCCCGATTAAAAAAAAAAAAAAAAGAAAAGAAAAAAAGTAAGGTTGAGCCTTTCTTTTATAGGGGAAAGAGGGGTTTGAGCAAGGCTTAGTGGGTCCGTAAGATTTCTTCCTACCCTTTTTGTTTTTCTCTCTTCCTGTATATTTAAGAAATTTGGGCTTTTAAAAAATAAAAGTGAAAAAAATCTCTGGGAAATAAATATTAATGCATACTTAAGTTGAAAACCCTGTTTGTAGGAATTCCTCGGAGGATAATTGGTTAAGTCTGTTTTATTAAACGTTTATCTCAATATTTGATTTGGGTTTTCCTTAGAGTCTTGTTTTACGATCAATTGTGTTCAGGGAAAATATCGCGTTCCTTAAAAGAAGTGTTAATGTGTTCGTTAAGTTAAAGCGCTCAGAGGAAAAGAGACGTATCGACTGATGGGGAAAAAAAGAGGGAGAATCTCCCCTCCTAGTCCCCCTTCACCAAAAAAAAAAGAAAGAAAATTAGACAAAAAAGTGATGGCTAATTTAAAACACTATTAATGGGGGCGAGTGGGTTAGCGAGCGTTCCTCAGCAAACGGATAAATAAAATAATTACGGGTTCACATCTCGATGCCGGAGATTTTATTATTTTTGGCATGAATCTCCCTTCCTCATGCCATGATATAAGAGAACTCCTGTTTTGTGTTTCGATAGAAAAAAATTTACGTCCACCATGCCGCCACCTCGCGGTCTGTTAAAAAAGTAGAGGGCAGGTTCTTGCTGGGTGAGCCATATTATCTTCCTGTTTTTTTTTTGTTTTTTTTGGGGGTTTTCGTCCCATTTTTCTGTCTACAATTATGGACTGGCCAAAAGGGAGGAATAGAAGAGGATAGAGATACAATGGACACCCCTATTAGATGTAGTATTTTCTTACCACATCAGGATTTTCTTCACCAGCCACTTAAGACAATAGCAATTTTACCTAATGTTTCATAGATAATTGAAATATTAATATACTGGGGTTACCTGGTGGTTAGCATAACAGCCCCCTTGTTGAAGGTCCCGGGTTCAAACCCGCAGGTTATATATCCTTAGTTATACCATCCCTCGGAGGGGACGTTGAAAGGTGGCCCCGAGCCTGTGCGATGTCAGGTACTCGTTAAACATCCTCATTATAATTAAATCTGGATTGGAAAAAATTAGGACTCCTACTTTACCATCGTCCGATTAGCATGAATGGACATTAAATAAACAAGAAAACTAATTTACGAATCCAAATATCAATACCCGCCACATAATGTAAAGCAATGAAAATGCAAAGTGTAGTCAACCAAACCAATTAAAAATAATACCCCACTCTTCCACAAAATTAAAGGGTTCACGTTTCAAGGTACGTAGAATCCGAATAACGAATAAAAATTTTTTTTTTTCTTTTTTTTTTTTTTTTATTTCTTTATTTATTTTTTTTTCTTCTTCCATCATACAGTTTAAACTAAAATTTTATTTTATCTCTTTATACTTAAATTATTATTATTCTTTATTTTTCATATATATATATATATATATATATAATATATATATATATATATATATATATATACACACATTTTTTTTTCTTTTCTTTTTTTTCAATTTAATTTTTTATTTTTTTTTTGTATTATTGATTATTTTTATCATATTTGTGTTTTATTTGTTATTATTAGTTATTTGTTTGTTTTTTTATCATAATTGTTAATTTCGTTTTTTTTTTTTTTTTTTTTTTTTTACATTTATTTTTATTATTTTTTAATGTTACTGTATTGTTTTAGTATTCTGTTCGTTGTTTTCTTTTCTTTAATTTTTTTTTTTTTCTGATATCATCATTTTGGTAAATCGTTTTTCTTTTTATTTTGTTTTTTGTAAAGATGCGAGGGCGATAATAACCATCAGCAGTTTTTTGCTCTTAAAATTAAAACAACAACAACGAATAAAAAAAGGGGTCACCCATAGCGTAGTTGCTAGCATAACAGCTTTCTATGATAAAGGTCGTGGGTTCAAACCTGCGGGTGGCCCTAGGATAAAAATCCTTAGTTATGCCGTCCTTCGGAGGGGACGTTAAAAGGTGGTCCCGAGCCTGTGCGATTTCAGGTACTCGTTAAAGATCCCTATCCTAATAAAACCTGGATAGGCACAATTTAGGACTCCCACTGTATCGTCGTCCGATTAGCCATAGTAGCATAAAGTGACGGTAAACGAATAAACAAAAAACAACGAATAAAAAAATTCTATTTGTCCGCCGTCCGCGGCATTTCTCCGAAACAACTGGACTTTTTTTTTTTTAATTCGCTACAAAAATATTAGGAGAATCCGTTTTTCCTAATTAATAAATAAATACAAAACTTTAGAATTGAGTTACAGAGAATTAAATTTCCTACAAAATGAAAAAAAGAATCATGGAAATTGGTTCAGAACTAGCAGAGATATTCTTTTCATTTTAGCTAATTGCCTATTAACAGCTATATAAACAGTTATGCCTTAATATAGTTATTTGGAAATAATAAACCACTGTGTAATAATTTGCAGTGTTTTTTTTTTCTTTTCTATTTAAGTTTGTTTTTCATCTGTAAAATTTCTTTCCTGTCTAGGCATAGCTCCATTTATTAGTTTTCTACATTTTCAGACAGTCCACTCTTTTTAAAAGGGGGTAATTAACTAGATATTAAGTTCGAGGTGATTATTCCAAACACCCCTTTTAGCCTAAAAAGTGGAGGTGGTAGTGAAAAAAAAAAAAAAAATTAGAAATCCAATATTTTTTCGAAAAACTTATTATCCAACTATTAGCCAAAAGTTTTGAATAACTTTACAACTAGTTGAGTCTGAGCCACTAAATTTTATACAGGTGTAATATTCATCATTTTTAATTCAGTCTCTTTTACCATATTCCGCTTTTATTTTTGCTAAACTTGGTAATAACCCGTTTTTGAAAAAAATATATTAAAAAAGGGACAATGCTTATCCGATCAAAATTTCTACAACTAGTGCAATGATAAGAGTAGACTAAAAAAATAAGAAGCTTGTGACTCCTTTCTAACCTTCCTTGTTTATAGTGCAAAAAGTTATGTAAATATTCGTGAATTTTTTTTAACCATTTTCTTGACTATTTAGGTAATGTGTTGTAAGAACCCAAATTATATAAAATACTTCCACCATCATTATATTTTTTGTTTCGTTCTTAAAATGATAAATTATCGGAGTTGATATTTTTAAAAGAAAACGTTATTTTAACAGCGAAGCGTTATTTTAAAAACCAAATATCATTTAAATTCATCGTATAGATGGATAATCTTTATTATAAATAATAATAATAGCGAACCCGAAGGTTTGATGCCGTTACCACCACATTCCACCTACACAGACTCATCCAATGTTCACCATTCAAGACCAAGCCCTCGAGATCAGCCTTAACGCAATCCTCCCATCGAAGCTTCGGCCTACAATAGAATAATGATACAATAATACAATAATGATACAAATAGATTTTTTTATTATTATCAATAATAATAATGGGCTTACCGAACCCGAAGGTTCGATGCCGATACCACCAAACTCCGCCTATCGTCCAATGATGACCGTTTATGTCCAAGCTCCCGAAATCAGCCTTTATTCAATCCTCCCATCGACACCTCGGCCTACCTTTCGGACGCCTACCAGTCGGATCAGCGAATACCAACTTTCTCGGAATCCGTTTCTCACCGAGCCCAACAACTTTACTCGCCCATTTGAGTCTCCGCGTTGTTCAACCTTCTAAACTCCCCAGTGGCCCCATCTCTCTTCGGACCAAATATTTTACGCAGTACCTTATTTTCGAAAAACTTATGCCATTGTTCATCCTTCAAAGTTTGTGGCCACGTTTCACATCCGTAAAGAACCGCCGGAAGAATAATAGTTTTATAAATTCTAACCTTTAAGTTTTTAGACAGAAGTCCAAGTACTAAGTAACTTAGCAACTGAATAATAACACGCATTACCCATCTTTAACCGGGACTTTATTTCTGTTATAATTGAACCTAAATACTTGAATTTCTCTACGTGTTCAAAAGTATGCCCTGATATATCAATATCAACAAGATCGCCACTGTTTCTGCTACTAATCATATTTTTCGTCTTATCGGTATTCAATTGGAATCCTATTTCTTTACCGTTTTTTATTAACACACTTGTATTTAGTTATATGGTTTCCGTGTCTTCACCTAGCAGTACCAGATCATCGGCATACCTCAAAACCGGAATCTTGTCACCCATATTCAAACCTTTCTCGGTACACATAACCTTCTCTATGACATATTCTAAAGCCATATTTAATAACACAGGTGAAAGGGAGTCACCCTGTTTCAAACCCGATCGCACCTCAAATCTCTCGGAGTAATTATGACCGATTCTAATTATGGAATGTTTCCGACAAACACCTCTCTACTAGGTTTACTAACTTTCTAGGTATTCCCTGTTCAATCATGATGTTATATAGCTTCTGACGGTCTATAGAATCATAAGCCTTTTTAAAGGATAATCTTTATTAGTTTCATAAATTTTCACTCAAGATACAAGGTATCTACAACAATACGAGAATTAAAACGATTTTTCCCTACACATGTTTTTAGCAGCGAAAATTATTGACCAGAAAAATATTTTGTTCACGGTTTTATTCTCTGGAAAATAAAGAAAACAAGTCGTCAAAAATCATGTAAATCAAAAATGTCAAGCTGTAAGGTCTAAATGATTTCAAATGCATTGACCCATAAGCAAAATTAGCAGAGTTAAAGAGATTTCTCTTGGGTCACATATGGGGTAGTCATGTTCGCTGGTTCAAACCCAGCAGATGGCCGTGGGATTTTTTATATGAAGAAAAAATCCTTTGTTTAGCCATTCTTCAAACGAGACGTAAAATGGTTGTTCAGAACCTGTGTAATAAACCTGGATAGGCATAATTCATGACTTCCACCGAAGCATCATGTTATTAGCCACAGTAACATGAAAGAGCATTAAAAGAGTAAACACACAGAGATTTCCTTAGGTATGTTATAGCATCGAAGCTAAAGCCATTTTATAAGCTGTAAAACTTTTAAGCATCTGCTTGAAAATGTATTACTCAAGGTTTTAAATTTAGAAATGAATTGAGTTAAAAAATCATCCAAACCAATAATGTTGAGTGGCTTTGTCTTGAAGATTTCGAATGCATTGATACTACTTATTCAAGTTTCATGAAAAAACTAAAATAAATATATAGGATTTCTGCCTAAAATAGTTTTATTATATTTATTTTTAATCAGTCCCTTTAAATATTTAATATAAAATAGGCATAATCAATATTTGTTTGATATTTTACTGTTAAATAAATATACGTTATCCCAGTGTTCCATAACCTATCGTATCAGTATCAAATCGTAAGTTAAGAAAACAAAAAAAAAATTGTGGATTGCAGATGAACTTGCTAAGAAAAATCTACAACCCAGGAAGAATGAGGAGAAATTAATTTCTTCTCCCTTGGCTTTTAAGCAGGTAGGGGCAAATTTTCAAGAATGAACTATAAACTCAGAATATTTTAAAGAGAAACAGAGTGGGAGCCTGAATCTACTTTATTAGTGCTTCTATAATCTTTTACAATTTGTTTTTTAATAAGAGGCAGAGAAAGGAGGCAGGAGGGGTTTTTTTTTCGCGGTTAAAAAGAACAAATGCTGAACGGGGCTTTCATTTTATCTTCTTGACACACTCGGTAATTCGGGAAGGGTTTATCACGAGGTAGATAAGAGCCGCAATATATACCTCCATGGTCCATTTCCACTAAAAGAGCTTCCAAAAGAGTGAGGAGCTGCGGAAAAAATAAAATATTTCGGACCGCTGTGGCTGTGACACAAAGGAGATTCGTTTTAACGCGTCGGCGGGTTCAATCCGAAATTACACTACAATACATTTTTACACGGAGTAATATGTTATGACGCGTGAGATTGGGTTATAAACGCGGGACTAAAAATAATGGGTAAGCATTGTTTATGTCCATTCTTGAGATGTTCACTAACAAGGCGACGGGGATGGGGTACTCAAATCTAACGGAGGTTCTGCATTTAGTTAGTATTTACAAGGAGAATATCCTGTAGAGAGCAAAATTAAAAATTCAAAAAAGCAAACCAAATCTTTGTTTTTACTTTTTTTTGACGACCAATACAAACCGAGATACGACATGTTAATGGTTAACTTGTTTTCATCAATAGCATATTTGAAAGATTTAAAGTCAAATAATAGGAAAATTTTACATTTTTCGAGAATAACTTCTCGATTTTTTTTTTTCAAGACCTTTCAAACCAAAAAAAAAGTCACAAGTACAAAAATTAAGCGATTTATGATCAAAATAAGGTCGTTACTTTTACTGTTAAAATCAAAGTAAGAGCTATTAAAAGAAATTAAAGATGCATAAAGTTTGAAATTAATTAAAATAAACTTTTTTATTCAGTTCCGTTTAAAATATATAGTTTAGATTAAATTATATAACTATATAAAATTGTTATGTATAATAATCAGTAGTAAATTTTCTAAAATTAAATAGTAAATTTTCAGAAGGTCCTTTATTTAACTTATTTTCAGGGTGTTTTCCGGTGCATTAGTATTGACCACGTTTTGTATTAATTTGTTGGTTCGTCCGTGTAAGTTGTGAAAATATGTTCAATGATTGTTAGCATATGAAGGTCTACAAACAAAGTAATTTTGCTAATTACAGTGAATTAGTTATAGTCCTGAATATTTTGGGTAGGAAAATTTAAATTTTACGTATGCGTTTTTTTTTTTTCTGTGCTGTATATCCAATGCGTACGTCCAAACGGATTTTAGATATTAGGTGTAAGTGTTTTTTTTTTAGTAATATAATTTTGAACGTCTAGAAAGTAGTGAATACATTATAAGTAAAATTAATATATGTATAAGCAATAAATAATAGATAAAATAATTAATATATTAAGGAATTGCCCCAATCCTAATATTGGTTAAGGAAGCTAATTTTTTTTTTTAATTAGAGGTTTAGTCATCGTGAGGTACAAGACTCTAATACTTTTCCCCATTACTTAAAAGCAACTAAGTAATAGTAATGGCAGAAAAGGCGTGTAATTACCAGGGTCAGGAGTAATGTTAGTTACACACGACCGGTAGGGAGGACTTCGCGTCACGTAATTCCATCGGATTTTGAATGTAATTATGAAAAATCTGGTGCGCGCATTACAAAACTTTCGGTTACCTCCTTGCTTAAAAAAATGCTTTAACGAAAATTGTTCCTCATGGAATTATTTTACCTTCTATATCAATAATATCAATAATATTTTATGCTTCTACTAACAAGAGCCTAGGCAAGGCGGGTAATGTAGTTTGACAATTTTTGTCAATATTTTCAAAAATATTATAAATATATATATATATATATTATATATAAATATACATACATATCTCCTTATGTACTCGATCTGCGCACCTCATGTAAGATTTGCGCACCTGTCCATTCAGTAAACGCAATCGCTAACCCATAAACTTTATATTTTTTCACAGATCCGGCTCCTTCAAAAAGTGGGTTATCATTCGTTTTACCATATTTTGGAATTTATTGCCTATATCCATTTATAAAGCCTTATCTTTAAACATTTTCAAACACAAATTATTTCTCCGTCTCTTTAACTTTAATCTTGCAGGGTGGTTAGCATAACTGCCTCCTATGCCAAAGGTCCCGGGTTCAAACCCACAAGTAGCCCTAGGATTTTTAATAGGAGTAAAAAATCCTTAGTTATGCCGTTCTTAGGAGCGGGCGCTAAACTAGTGGTCACGAGCCTGTGCGATACCAGGTACTCGTTAAGGATAAAACCTGGATAGGCAAAATTTAGGATTCCCACTGTAGCATAAAGGGACGTTAAATAAATAAATAATAATAAAACTGTCAATCTTTTCAATGTATGTAATATTTAAAGCTTAAGATAATAACAAGTCGTTGTTATGAAATCTGATCCATTTCTTTGTTGAAATCTTAATAGAATAGAATTATTTTGTACATTTTTTGTTATTCCAAGGAAACTATTTCGTCCCAGAATAAAATTTATTTTCATAAATTTGATATTTAGGTAAGCGAAGGTAAGATTCTACAGGTTCTATTTCTAATGCGTTTTATTATTTCCTCCCTTCTTCTCCTCAACCGCATGCATAAAATATAAGGGGAAGGAGGCGACCTGAGACGATCAGTGTTCGGCCAAGTACAAAACCCCCCGCAACCTTAAACATACTGTCGGATTTTCCGCATCAAGAAAGTTATAATTTCGACGGAACTAAGCACTTGGAGAGTAACTTTCCCGATGTGTTTGTTTTCCGAGTTGTTCCCTTATCGCATCTTTACAGGGCTTACTAAGAAGGGCTCTACGACTTATTTAAGGCTGACGATGCAGCGAGATCCTAATTAAATATGGTTGACTCAGGCTTTATGCCCCTCGGGTATCATCGCCATAAACCGTCGGCCGTTTAATTCGGACGTTTAACGCTTGGCCTGAAGCCTTAACGGCGTTTTAGTAAGTGCTACTTTAGTGGGAGGTTAACCGCTGTTCCTCTGGCATCCCAACGTACAGCCTGTTGTAAAACGTTTTACTACGGCAGTCTAGTTTTGCGGGGGAATGGAAGTGTTGATGGCGCACATTTTCCTCTTAACCGGACAATGTTTTTCATTTGGATTAATTCTATTAAAACTTTAAGAACTGTGATAAAACATCCTGGTATATAAAATTCAACAAAACAACTCTGACGTAATAGTTCCTTTCGTGGACATTTGGCTATTTTTTGCACTAAACCAACTTATTCCTTTAAATTTAGTCTCAAATTCCCTTTTTTTAAACAAATACGTATCATGGAAAAGAGATTTTTGTTAACTGTACTAGTGACCCGGGTATATATTAAATGTGCTATAATTTATGTTTAAGAAATCCCTGTTTGATCGATTTACAAATTTATCGCTTTGAGGTTGAAAAAATGAAAGATTTTTTTTGCTGTCTTGATTATAATAATGTGTAGTACTTACTTTAATATTTACTTATCCCATTTTCACTTTTGTCCATTGATTATTTTACTTCGTTTTACTTTTTTATAATTATTTATTGTGTGTTTATGTGGTTGGTCTAACGCGAAAACGAAAGACGTGGAAAACTGAAATTTCATATTTAAGAAAACTATACGCCCGTGATGTTACAGCAACATTTTAACTAAAATCGACTGACCGTAAGGGCTACTTTATACCATGCATTCTGTACCTTTTTATGATTTTCTCTAGAACGGCTCTACCCATTTTGATAAAAGTCGCTATATCGATGTAAAATTGAATGTGCTAATCTTTAGGTTTCATTCTGATTGAAATAGATAGACAGGGTTTAAATGCCAATATTTTAAATTTTCTTTCCCTAAAATATCTTTAATTTTGTAGATTCTATAAAAATAACCATATCATCATTTTATAAGTGATAAAAAACAGGTAAATACATAAATTAAACGAATTCAATATTCAACTAAAGGATAAAATAGCAATAATATATTTTTTTTTTGTAATTTTTTTTCAAAAAATAAAAACCATAAGATATATCTGTAATATACCATTGGAAAGCTAAAGATTTAAGAAAAAATGTTATCTTATACACAAGTTTGTAAAAAGTTATGAAAAACCGATAAAACTAATTGTTTTAGATAATAAAATCATAGATTTTTTAATAAAAAAACATGTTTCTATGGAAATTCAATTTAATTAATTCTTTATTAGTTTCACTTATTTTCATCTCTAACTGTATTTAAAAATACTTTAATCGGTTTTAACAACAGAGGTAAGTGAAAGTGGTGTGTTGCCCGCAACAGATTTTTTATTTTTAGTATTGAGCTCGTGAAATAACATTTACATCCCTTGCTTATCATACTAATTAGGGAAATCAATATTTGTGATATATCGTATTAAATTCAAATTGGGTTCAGTGGGAGGGCGTATCCGACAGCGTAGACGCTATGCATACCTGAGCATAGGCCATTACTGAGGGGGTGAGACATCTCTGTCACGTGGCGGGCCCATCACAATGCTCCTCTACTGTTTCTAATGCTCTTATATTCAGCTCAAATAATTAATATAATAATAATAGTTCCTTTATTTATTCTGGGACTATTCTCGTTAGAATAATACATCCTACAATAAATAAGGGCTTTAGTGACTTTAAATAAGTATAACAAATAAAGTCAAACTAGTTAGTAAAAATAAACAGACAAATAAGGAATGGAAAAATCTGACGCGCGCAACATACAACTTTCACTCCGTTATTAAAATCAATTTAATCAATTTTAAATACAGTTAGAGATGAAAAAATTGTTAAAAAATTAATATCATCTAGTTTCGTCAGAAACACCTGTTTTATTAAATAATCGATTATATCATTATTTACAACCATCAGTTAGTTCTATCGGCTTTTCGTCACTCTCTATTAATTTTTACGATTCTGTATATAAGATAATATTTTTTCTTAAATCTTTAGCTAACGGTATACTATACATCTATATTATTATTCTTGTTAAAATGAAAAAAAAAAGAAGTACATTATACGAATATGTTTGCTGTTTTCTCCTTTAGTTGGTTATATAGTTCTTTCAACTTATATATTTACCACTTTTTTTTTAAATATGTTTTTATTAAAACTTATAACTGTATAAAATACAACAAGTAAATATGCTGAAATGATAGAAAAACATGAAGAGAAACTGCACATTGGAAACACTATTTAGCTGTGAGTCTAAACAAAAAGGTGTCGAGGCCATCTTCTTTTCAGACACCTCGGAGGATTATGAGGAATTGAAGAGGAAGCAAGGCTTGAAACTAATGGATTAGAGTGGGATTGGTGTTTTTATGAAAGGAGTGGTACCTGGTACGGGACAAATCAGCAACATATGGAACGTTAAGGTCATTGTTGATGATTTTATTTGAGACAAAGTAAGGAGCGTTAAGGATTTTGCGAAGGATTTTGGATTGTAAGGATTGAATAGGGGATGAGTTTGATGGTTTACTAGAGCCCCATAGCTCAACTCCGAAGGTCCAGACAGGTCTTATGATGGTCATGTTAATGAGTCTTTTGTAGTTAAGTGAAAGGTTAGAACGTCTGTCTAGTAAGGGTTGGAGTAGCCGAAATCGTCGAGCAGTTTCTTGTCTTTTCAGTCTTGTATGCCGATTCCATGAAAGTCGTTTGTCAAGCAGGAGTCCTAAATAGCGGATCTGTTCAACCGGGACAAGCGGAATATCATTAAAGGACAGAGTAGAGCAGGATGTCATAGGTTTCTGACGAAGGGTAAAGGTAATTTGTTGGGATTTATTGGAATTTATTTTTATTCTCCAATTCTCACACCATACCTCAAGGTCTCTGATGTGGGATTGGAGAGTTTGAGAGGCAATTGTAGCATCGTTATTAACCGATAACACGTAAGTGTCGTCGGCATATGTAGAAAGGAATGTGTTAGGATGGGTTGGGATATCAGCTGTATAGACTGTGTAAAGAATGGGTCCTAGGATACTGCCTTCAGGAACCCCAGCAAGCTAGGTCAAAAGAGATGAATAGGAATGATTGCGGTTTATTGTAAGGATCTGCCAGAGAGGTAGGACTGGATGATTAGGAAGTATGTAGGAGGAAGGAATTTACGGAGTTAGTACAACAGTGCTGGGTGCCAGACTCAGTCAAAGGCCTGTTCAACGTCGAGAAAGGCTCCGGTGTAGTACAATCCGCACTCTAATAAAGACGAGACAACATTCACAACACGGTGACATTGCTGGATGGCGGAGTGGGATGTTCGGAATCCAAACTGGCGGTCTGGGATTATGTGATGTAATTTTTTTCGAATCTACCAAATTAAAGGGGTACTGAGGAAGATAAAAATGTAATATAAGCTATTTCTTACTATCTCAATCAGATCGAATTTGATATGATATTAAAGCGAATTAAATTTAAATCGATATAGTGAGTATAATCAAAATCGTTTTTAGCTTCGCAGTTTTTGATAAAATCGTAGAAAGGTGCAAAATGTATAGTAATAAGATGAATTTCCCGTCAGCCGATTTTGATAAATAAGTTGTAACATCTCAGGCATTTAAGATTTTAAAATAACAAATTTTAGTTTTATTCAACTTATTGTTTTCGAGCTAGACTTACCACACACAAACATTTTTGTGGGACTTGGTTATCTGGGTCCCGGAGAACCTAGAACGTGTATTCTCGTTGAATACTGGAATTCGAAAATATTCAGGTTAGCAAAATTTATATATCTAATATTCAAGTCAAAATATAAAAATAAGAAATTTCTTCCATATTTGTTTATTGGTTGCGTAATTTAGTGTATTTAAATGGTATACTAATAATGGTATACTAATAAATAAATAAATAAATAAATAAATGGTATACATTTTTATATCGGAATTATCTATTAAGTATGTAACTTTGAGATTGTTATCAGGTCTCCTAACAGAGTTACGTATATACGTACATACTCGTAAAAATATTTAAAAAATTGACAATCCGTTTTATAAAAATGGTATGGTTTTCTAAGCGTCAGCCTCAACACCATTGAGCCTTAACATAAGGTATCTTTACTGCATATTATTTAGCCTCAGATATTAGTCATATGTAGGAAAACCTCGGTGCAAATATCGAGTTTTTTTAAAAATTTTTTGCCTCATATTCGTGTTGTTAAAAATACATCAAGAGATTTATTCAGTTGGGCTTTAATGTTTTTTGTTTGTAGAACAGAGTGAATTAATGTGAAATTTTTAATAATAAAAATTACTATCAATAATAATATGTATTTTTTTTTCTATTTCACAATCCCATGTCTTCAGTTTCTCCGATACTTGCCCACTTTGACTTTAATGTACACATGTGATTCTCTCTTAAGGAGTGAAAAGTTAAAGTGCTATTTACAGTTTGCTTCCCATTTCATGGCGAGAAACTCCGGGATTAATTCTGTTGTGAAACCACGAAATAATTTACCCTCTTCTGGTTGAGATTCCTGCTCGCGGTTTCGTTCTTGTCTCAGTTGTTTCACTTGTAGCTGCTTCTCAAAGCTATTATTTCCCCGGATTGCTGACTATTGTTTTCGAAATAACACGTATTTAAACTTTATAACTTTAACTTGGGCTAACAATGTTATTGTGTGACAGATTTTCCTTGGTTTATGACCGAATAATGTAATATATATTGATAAAAATGTATGTTGAAGTCAAAAGAAAAGATAATAGAATTTAAAAGTAAATATTAATACAAAAAAAATAAAAAATAGTTTGTTTATTCATTTAACGTCACTTTATGCTTCTATGGCTGATCCGACGATGCTACAATGTGAGTCCTAAATTTTGTTTATCTAGGTTCTATTAGGATAGGGATCTTTAACAAGTACCTGAAATCGCACAGGCTCGGGACCACCTTTCAACGTCCCCTCCGAAGGACGGCATAACTAAGGATTTTTTACTCCCATCAAAAAATCCTGGGATCACCTGCGGGTAGATATACATATTTTTTTTTAATACTGAAAAATAATAATAGAAAAATCGCGCACTACACGATTTACGTTTATCTTTGTTACTTTAAATCAATTTAAGTTTCTTCGATAGAATTAGGGATGAAACAAATTTAAAGAATTTATTACATTGAGTAACGAGGGAATCATGTGTTTTATTAAATAATCTATTATATCTGTGGCGGTCGTGAATTAGTGGTTAAGTCAAAATCTTTCATTTTACAGGTGACCGACTTCAAGTTTTACGTAATACCAAAATAGAGGTTATTAATTACAACTTTCTTTCCACCTAAAATTTTTTCCACTAAGGGATTTCTTTAACCAATTTAACACAACGTAGGAGAAGGTCTGAGGGAGCGATTCGTGAAGTTAACTTATTGTTTTAGTATAGTTTTTCACGACTGCCGCAGATATTATTATCGACAACAATTAGTTGATTTTATAAGTGGTGACTTTTTATCACTATAAATTAACTTCTTCTTCTTCTTCTTCGTTCTTCCCTCAAATGGCGATGTCCGAGAGTAAAACTGTAAACTCAATGGTCCTCTTGAGGTCCTCCAGATCACCGAAGAGCTTAGTCACCAACTCGGTAGGTTATGGCCAGATCCACTTCCTGATGTCTTCTAGCTGAGGGCACGTCTGCAGGATGTGCTCTGCAGTCTGGTCAGCAGTTCTACATCCTGTTATGGCCAGTTCTGAGCCTGAAGAGCACAACTTGTTCCTTTCTACTCATTTTGTAGTAGGCGTCTTCTGGGTCGCGATTTGGATGCAGGTCATTCCATTTAGCATTCACTGCAGCCCTGTTTATTGATATCGCCTCCAGGAGGGTCTGGGTGCAGTTTGGTTGTGGTAATGCTGCTCCTTCCTTTGCAAGACGGTCGGCTACTTCATTTCCGTACAGACCGCAGTGCCCTGGTATCCATTGCAGTACCACTTCACTATACTGCAATTGTAGATTTTCAATTTCTTCTAAAAGAGTGTGAAGTCCTAGTTTTCTTTTTGACTTCAGGGCATGTAGTACAGATGCTGCGTCTGACAGAAAGACTATTTTTGAGTCTGCGTTTCTGTTGAGTCGTCTCAGTATTTTACTGCCCTCCATGATCGCCTGTTCTTCAGCTTTGAAATTTGTGCATCTTAAGCCTGTTGGAATGGCTTTGTCTGGGGTGTTTCGACTCGGGAATTCTATATGGACCCCACCTCCACTATTCGCAATAGCACCCGTAGCTGATCCATCAGTGTACACTGGGGTCCATGAGGTAGAAGGGTATCTTTCGTTAAGCATTTTCAATGATAGCGATCTCATTAGCTGAAGCCCGAGAGGCTCCTTTTGCTGGATTCCTGGAATTGTGAGACGTGTTTGGGGTTGAGGAAGGGAATTCCATGGAGGTGAGTTACTTACTATTCTGGTTTGTTCATTTTTCAGAGAGGTTAAATTGTGTTCTGAAATTAGGCTATTTATTTTGTGAAGTGGGCTGGTACGTTTGAGTCGGTTTGGATTTCTTTCTGTAGTCCTTTTTTGTAACGGATGACTTGGAATGCTTCTAGCTTTTGTCTGCAGATTTAAGATCTTGACATCTCTTCTTTTTTCCATGGATAGCATTCCACTGGTTGTCTCCATTTTGTTAATTGGAGTAGATTTGATTGCTCTAAATACATTTTATTTAAAAAAACTAAATACATTTTATTCACGATTCCACAAAAACTCGGTTTTTATTGAAGATAGAGAAAAATCGAAAAGGTTACACCCTAATAAAGTGGTTATATGGAAATAATAAACCATTTTGTAATAATTTGCATCTAAATTTATTTAAAATTTCATAAGTTGATTTTAAAAACGGAGGTAAGTGAATGTCGTGTGTTGCGTTCACCGGATTTTTTAAGTATTTGAAAGGAAACATTATTATGATTGAATAAAAATTTGCTTATGATATTGATAAGTTTGAATCACCTTTTGCCGTAAAAATGTTTTATGATTACAGCTCGACGGGTGCTTCCTTAGGCTTCTAACAAAACGAAAAATACTGAATAATGGCTACTGAGGGTGTTACGTTCCCACGTCATTTAACTGATAAATGGGGAATGTGGCGTTTGATGGGGAAATGTGAGGCCGGGCGAATATTTCGTAAGAGGATACTTCGGAGCGTCGGACATTTTAACGAAATAAAAAAGGAAAAAAAACAAGGTCCCTTGATGGATTAGAAACGTTATGTGAAACCCAACCAGTGGGGAAAGGGTGCAGTTACACCCGAGCGAATCGATATAAGAAAATTATATGCCAGGGCTTGTCGATGCTACGCACAAAAATATACATAGCAACAGGCAACTCTAACTTCAGATTAATCATACTACACGTTTTCTAATAGAAAAATAAAGTTTTTAAATTAGTTTGAAACTTGGAGCGTTGAATTTACTGCATGCATACACCATTTTGCAAGATGTTTATTTTTTTTATTGATATTGGATAGACATTTTTTCTCTTCTGAAAACCAACTTTTATTTAGAAGTGTTACGACTGTTCTCAATATGGACAGTAATTCTAACGCTTTTAGATTACATTCATACAACATGTACAAAAATTAAAAAAGTAAAGTCAATAATAATTAAAAAAATAATATGTAAATAAAATAAATATAAAGTTAACAAATAAATGAGTGTCTTAAACACACACATGCCTATATACAATATTTACAATCTGCTATAGAAGTCCGGGCTGGGCTTTGGACCCCCTGTGTGGAGTGACTAGCAGAATCTGAGAGTCCATTCTCAGCCGCATCCTTGGTGTGAGCCAGTGGAAGCTGAGTGAGAAAATATGCAGTTTAAAGTAAAAAAAAAAAAAAAAAAAAAATCTCTCCCTTTACAAGCCATGAAGGGACTTAAGCTAAGTACATATAGAGAGAGATTCGTCCCTACATATAGAGATAAGGCCCCCAGAATTTTCCCAACTTTTGGCTCACTTTATTAAGGCTAGGTCTGTCCCAGGAGGTATGGAGATCCTCGGGTCGCCTAGAAAAGGGCCTAGGTTCACCCCTGGCTGAAATAATAGATCAAATAATACTCTGCCACAGCTGATATTCGAACCAAGAACCCGGAAAACAGTAGACTAGTGCTCTATAAACTAGACCACTCTGCTCTCTAGTTATTAGGAATTTAAAGTGGACTATTATAAATAAACATTTTCTATATTTTTACTCGGTATTATCGATTATATAACAATCTTATTATGTATGTATATATTTATGAAATTGACAGTAAGGGGAAATATTTGAATTCGAGTTTTTATCGAATTTAATTAGCTTTGGTATCATGTAGGTTTCATTCTGTTTGAAATAGTCGGGCAGGGTTTTAATGGCGAAATTTGTACTTCTTCTAATGTACCTTTAATTTTGTAGATAATATAAAAATAACCATACCTTTTTAGTATTGATAAAAAAAAATCGACTAAATATAGAAGTTATACGAATTCGATATCCAACTAGGGGAGACAGGTCAAAAATATTTTTATATACAATTTTTGTGTTTTTGAACATACAAAGAGTAATATTGATGTAGTATAGACTACTTGTAAAAGTTAATTAACAGTTGTGAAAAGTCGACAAAACTGACTGATTCTTGTGGATAATTATTTAAAAATTCTTAAATGGATTTAAACAACGGAGATAAGTAAAAGTTGTGTGTTGCGCGCACTAGATTTTTTTTTTATGAAGTAGAATTGCTACTTGGTTATATTTTATTCATGCTATTTATCATTAAACGCGTGAATGTATAGGATACAAACAAATTGGCTGATCACCAAACCCGAGTTCGCTGGAGTTTGACAGTTACTTTCCTGACGTCTTGTATTTGCAGTAAAGTGGCTCATTAGAACTTGTAGAGGGAGTAGGGATCCCTTCGAGTTTGTAATGATCAATTTCTCTGATGCCATTCATGGCTGTAAGATTAACAATGGTCTTTAATACGTTATGAATTTTTTTTAACGTACTTTTCTTCAGAAAATCATAAGGTTTTAAAATATAAGCAGAATTTGGTTGGGGTTGCAGTCATAGAAACACTTAAATTAAGTGAACTTTATATATGGTACCGACGTTTCGGCCTACATGATGGGCCAACATTAAGGCTAAGGAAAACAATTAAGAGAAAAATAATAGTAACTCAACAGTAAAATAATAAGATATCAAAGCGCGATTTTCGCATAATTTTATTTTACAAAGTCTGGGACAATGACACTATTTGTATGTGCACCGGTCAACGGTAATTCAAATGTTTTTATTAGCGAGATATCATCCTGGAAAACAAAGAAGGTTGTGGAATTAATTCAACCTTTTAAGACGACGCACCGCAAGAAAATTGACAGTCGATGACAGGTTTGAGGAAATTGGAAAGGCGAAAAAAATCAAAAGTTGTTACATATTCATTATAAGACTACCGAAAAATTCTGCATTATTAATTTGTGGCCTTCTTCTTTTTCGAAACGGTAACGATGCATTTCTCTTCTCGATTAATGGCTCTCCCCGGAGCTCTCGCCAACTAATCGACTTTTTTTTTTTTCAGAAACCAAGACAAATTTATACAAAATTAGAAAATGTTATCAAAATCAGAGAGCATTAGAAAATATGTTGAGGATCTATGGTCGACTGATGAAATAATCGGGAGTCAGTAGTGAGAAAAAAAATGTTTGTTTTGTCGACGTTTAAAACTTGTGAGCCATCAATAGGGCATCATTGAGCTTTGACAAACATAAACTGCTTTATGTTTATGCTTGACATGGCTCATTACTGCCCTGATGATGGCCCACATGTTTCAGCCGAAACGTCGGCAAAAATAAATTATTTTTCACACGACTCCCGATTATTTCTACGTACGACTTAACAACATATGTTTTCTGAATTCCGATTTCTATAAGGTTTCCAAAAAAAAAATTCTAGAGTCATCTGCCGGGTTTGAACCCGCAACCTTTGTTATACTATCCATCGCATCACAGGTCACCCCACAAATGTTTACTCATATGACTCAAATTATTGTTTTATTGAAAATATAAATGTATATACATTAAGTTATATAAGGGATTTCCGTTTTATGCATTAGGCTCAAGGCCCGCTTTATATTGGGTATTAAATAGACATAAAGCGGTTTATTTTCTTTTAAGATATTCATTTGCATCCCTCTCAACTTATCCTAAAATGATAAATTTTTATGACGACCCTGCGGGTTGAGCCGCCTTCCCCTATCCTTACTTCGTGAAAAATTTAGTATTCCAACTACGTGGACCACAACTTCGGCCAGGGACCGCGGTATACAAATTATGAAAGCTATTGATTTTTGGCCCGTATACTTCTGAGGCATAAGTGAGGGTTTATGGTTTATCTTCTGGAGGGTAATTTTTTTTTTCTACATATAACTTGCATCGACAACGTATAAGACTTTTAGAAAGTTATGTGCTAAATAGTTTATTTCCTAAATGCGTTTATCCCTTTAAATCATCGATTCATCTGCTCGTGTATAGCTCTATTTATAAGAAAGAAACTTGTAACTGATGTGGCGTAGGGGCTAGCATAACAACCTTCTATGCCCAAGATCAAGGGTTCATACCTGTGGCCCTAGGATTTTTTAATGGAAGTTTAAAATCCTTAATTATGCCGTCCTTCAGAAGAGAGGTAAAATGTGGTGGAACCTTATAGCCTATGGGATGTCAGATACTGGTTAAAAATCTCCATCCTAATTAAACCTGGTTAGGCAAAATTTAGGACTCCCACTGTAGTATCCTCCGATAAGCCACTGCAGCAACATTAAGCTACGTTAAATAAATAAACAAAAACTTGTTTGTAAAAATTTTCATGTCCGTCCATTAATTTACGGTCAGGTTAGAAAATAGAAACTTCATACAAATAAAGTAGATTTCAATCTCACTTATAGTCCGTTAACAATAACAGTGGTGTATAAAAACCAATTCTTGCAAAAAAAAAAAGAAAAAGGGAGGAGAGGGGAAGAAAACTGTTTTCATTTTATTTTTCCAATGATTTCTTCCAATATACGCGAAAACTATAAAAAACAAATGATACATGAGGGAATACGTTTGAACTCGCAAGGAAATTTAAATATTTTGCTCTATGATAACTAGAAAAAATCTGGTGCACGCAACACACGACTTTCCAAAAAGCAACACCTCTGCTATTAATATCAATTTTAGAATTTTCAAACAAACTTAGCAACGAAAATTAATTGTTAAAGAATTATTTACTTAGAATTTTTATAGAAAGATGTGTTTTATCAAATAATATGTTATAATATTATCTACGAAATTCATAAGTTTTTTTTCATCATTCCGCATTAGAACTACTTGGAGTGTCAGACGATGGCTGCGCCATCCAGTGGCCAAGCCGTGAAACAATTACAAAAATTAAAAAAATGTTTTTTCAGTTTTCTGCTTTGGCTGGATATCGAATTCGTTCAACTTATATATTTACTTGTTTATCAATGGTAATAAGATGATATGGTTATTTTTGTAGAATATGCAATATTCAAGGTACTTTAGAGGATGAAAATTTAAAATATCTGCATTTAAGCCTCATCAGAATATTTCAATCAGAATGAAACCTACACGAAATTAATGCCCATTAAATTTTACATCGATATAGCGAGTTTGACCAAAATCGTTAGAGCCGATTTTTGTGAAAATCGTAAAAAGGTGCTAAATGCATGGGATAAAATAGGACTTCCGGTCAACCGATTTTAGTGAAAAAGTTGCTGTAACATCTCGGGCGTATAGTAGTCTTAAATATGAAATTTCAGTTCCGTACGACTTTTCGTTTTTGCGCTAGAGTTACCGCACACACACACACACACACACACGGACACGGACACGGACACACCGACCATTTTTCGGGACTTGGTTACTTGGACTCAGGAGGCCCTAAAACGTGTATTGCCGTTGAAAACTGAAATTCGGAAATTTTCACGATCGCAATACTTTCTCTTACTACATATTTTATATATAGGTATGTGAAAGTAAAAAGGATATCTAGGAAGTAATATAATCGTAGTTAAAAGCGGTAAATGCGTGTTATTGTTCAGTTGCTAAATGACAAAGCTTGCGGCTTCTTTCAAGAAACCTGAAGGTTCCAATTTATAAAACTATTACTATTCCGAAGTTTCAATATGCATATGGAACGTTGTCGATTACTTTGAAGAATGAACAAGGCTTAAGGTTTTCGAGAGTAAGCTACTACGTAAAATGCTTGGTTCAAATTCTTCATTCGGGTTTTATCTCTCTTGAAGCGTATGCCCTACAAATTTTGAGGGAGGATATTTTTTTTTTTTTTTTTTGGTCGATAAAAATGGTTTATTAACGGAGATAAATAAAATAATTGTACGATTTTTAGTTTTTTTGAATTTATAAGTATATTCTGAGTTTAAATTTCGCGTAATTATTTTCCTCGAGGGAATATGGACAACAGTAGTGGAGCCAGTATTCTATTTTAAATATCCTGCTTAGGTATTAGGGTTCCAAATTTCTAGATATTTCAGTTATGAAAATGCTGCGAGAAATGGGAATGGATGGTGCTTAGGGATGAAAGTCTTAAGGCACGTTGCGAAGCTAAACTTGTAGTTACTGCTTCTATTCTAGCAATTGTTTGCATCAGGGCCATTTTAATGAATTCATTTTTACCCCTTTCCTCATTCCTTTTCTTTCTCATTTCTCTTTTTTCCCTCTAGTTTTCCCTTTGTTTCCCCTCCATCGATTCCCCTTGCGGACCTAATTTAGCGGAATGGATACGCCGCAAAGACATCGCGTGCTCCGAGATCGCTTGTTTTACTTACCCCCCAAAGAAGCCATGGCAGTGGTTGTAAAACTGATGCCGGTTTCAGTTTACCTAATCCGATTCTAGTCCATCCGCATAATGAGTATTATTTTGATAATTTGTATTACTTATTTTATAGAATAGAAATGGATTTCATTCTTTGACTTAGTCTCTTTAGAACAACATAAATGTTACTAATAAAGATAGCATATATGCCCAAAATACATAACATAGATTTAATTATTTACGTAGGCAAAAAAGGTGGTGGAAGAAATTCATATATAATAACAATAAAATAGTTTAAAAAAAAAAGCAAGATTCCGGTCATTTACAATGTTCTACAGTTAAATTAAATTTTATAATCAGAGTTACATGGAACCCATATACTAAGAGCAGATAGACAACACTAAGCAAAAGATCAAAAATTATATACTCACGTCTTTCAAGACGTTCAAAATTGAACACTTACACCTACTTACTGAAACCCATTTGGACTTCACGCGTCACAGATAAACAGGACAGCTAAAACGATACACATGTGTAAAATTTAATTTTTTCAATTCAAAACATTCAGAGCTATCACAAATTCTTCATGTTGAGTTTGCTACAATATTCTATTTACAGACCTACACATACCAACAGTCAACGGACAGTTAACAAACGATTACAACTTGAACGAACCCACCAACTAAATGATACTAAACATGGTCAACACTAACATGTCGGACAACACTCATAAAGCTGAATAGAAGTAGCATGAGGGAGGTGCAGCTGGGAATCCTTTCTCCATCATGACTGGCGCGCCCTTTCTCGAATTCACTAATTGTCATCACTGATTGACAATTTTTTTTTTTTAATGTATCCATGAAAATCAGTATTGCATATTCCTACTCCTAAAGTATATTTTTCTTTTCTCTATCAATCATCTCACTATTCTTAGTTTCTGCGATAAACTCTAAATCATGCTTTGTATCGAGAATACTGGGAGGAAAAGAAATAATTTTGAATTATTTAAATAAGAACAGTTTCCGAGCTACAAGCAGGAAGATTTCTTAGAATGGCTATGCAAAAAATACAATCCTCCTCTCCTAGAGCAGGGATAGCCTCTACCTGAGGAGTCTTAGCCTGGACAGGATAGGTAACAGAAGTCCAGCCGCGGAAGAAGGAAGTCGAGGGTCAAGCCAGGAAGAATTATGCAGTTATGTCCAAAAGGTACCCTTTTAATGTTATATTATGTTGTAAAACTGAACAAACCTCAGTATTCTAGATAATGATAATGCCTCACTGTGTATTTTTATGTATAATAATATGTACTCTTATGAATAAATCTGTATTTTAAGATAATTACTTTATTCCCTTTTATGCCACCTGATCCCAATAATGAATTGATAAAAATGATGCCTTAGGAAAAGAAATCTAATAGTTTTACAAAATAATAACAGAAAATTTACATACTACTTAATACAGTTTCGAAGTTCCGCTGCCTTAGAAAAGTAGCGGCCGAAACTAAGTAATCAGTTGAACGATGCATTTTTAAACGGTAATACACCACATTCAAATAACTCCCGAGAGAAGCAGAGACGTCGACTTACCACTAAGTTTTAAGTTTTAATTATAATAGTTATGAAGTGCAGAGATGCCCCTTAGGAAGTTGGCACGGCGTACAATATTAATCAATGGATCAGGTTCCGCTGGTTGAGGGTAAATAGCCAAGCGAGGGGGCAGATGTTTCGGGCTTCCATTTCTGTTTGACTTGGGACCAGCTTGTGGCGGCCGCGGGCGTGTCCCGTAGGCCCGTCGCTCGGGGTGACGCCATCCAGTAGCTTCCACTCCCGGCCATCGCAGGATAGCGGCCTGTCAAGACAAACAGCCAACATTATTAATAACAGGAGCGGGGTAATTAACGGTTATTAGCAAAGTGTTAAATAATTTTCCTAGTCGGATAATTATCTCGCCTTGAACGTTGTGATAGACTAGGATGTCTGCTGTTTGTGAGGTGTACTTTAGGCTTGCTTCCGAATATAGCACTAGTCTATAATAATAATTTATTCTGTTATTTCATAAAAATTAAAGGCAAGAAAGAATTCACTAAATATAGTAGCGCTATTAGTTGGTTTCAGTCTTTCCTTTCTGACAGGGCTCAAGCTGTTACCATTCCTAATCACCCTCTCTCTCTATCTTCGTTCCTTGCCCTTTCGGCAGGTATGGCACAGAGCTCAAGCATCTCCCCTCTCCTGTTCAATTCCTATATCTGCATTTATATGCATTTCATTTATGTGTTGACGACTTTCAGATCTACCTATCTTTTCATCTTTCTGAGTTATTAGTTGCATTTACCAATATTCAGGAAGACCTTGATAGAATCAGTGCCTCGGCAACTCTGAATAAACTACGGCTAAATTAAATGAAAACTCAGGCCATCCTAATAGGTTGTAATTCTCTCCTTAGAGACAATGTTATCCATTCGAGTCTAAACCTAAATGATCACTCAATCACCTTCAGTTCCACTGTCAAAACCTGGGTATTGCCATAGAGCAAACCCTTTCCTGGAAACCCCACATTGCTCTAATTTCCAGACGAACCATAAGTACTCTTAAGTAATTTCATCGCACCCGTTCTACTTCCCACCCGTAGGATGCTGGTTTCCTCGCTTGTTTTTCCCCACTTAGATTATTGGTATATTGAGGCCTCTTCACTATACTTGATGACAGACCCAAACGGACTATGAACATGTTAATAAGAGTTATGTTCGGTACCTTGAAGAGATGGCCAGTGACCCACTTATACCTTCCATTCATTGACAATATTTCCTCGGAACATACTTCTACCAAATCTTTAAATCTCAAAATTCTCCATACATTCTCAGTATCCTACAATTCAAATCCTCAATTCACTTAAAACCTGATCACGTCATTCCGACCTTAACATTCCTACCCATAGAACTAAATCTTATGATAATTCCTTTTATATCCGCTCTGCAACTGTCTGAAATTTCCTACCTAATCATATTTGCCATGCTTCTTCCCTTCTCTCATTCAAATCCCATTTTTTCCTACACCTTCTAGCATCCCAAAAAGACGCACACTAAATGTAATATTGTAAATCCACTATCCTACTTTCAACGTCAGACAAAATTATTTATTTAATCAAAATCAAAGAGTTATAGAATAATCCATTTATTTAATTTATTAGGAAATCATTCAGCTCTATTATTTTATAGCAAATTTTTTTCGTTTGTTTTTATTCCATATATATACATATATATTTTTTTTTTTATTTTTTTTTTTTACACATTTGTAAATAAAAATTTATTTTATTGGTCTCTCGGCCATACATGTAAATATTGAAGTGTATATTTACTGTACGAAATTGTTATTCTCATAGTCCCAGAATAAAGTTATTATTATTATTATTAAACCAACAGTTCTCTGCAATATATTTTCACGGACCCTTTCATGCAATCAATACAATAGCAAGGAGCCTTAATTAATTTTTTTAATCCATTAATATTATTACATCACCTACAATTTTGTAAAATAATTGGAGTAGGGATTTTTAAGTATTATTTAATGGTTAGAAATGTTTACAGTATAGTGTGAAAATATCTTTAATAATACTTTGAACAAGGAAGTTTGTAAAAAAAAAAAAAAAACGCATGGGACTCTTTATAAATAGGAAAAGTCCAAACTAGAAACAATAGGACCTTCCTGTCTTCCTGCGAGGCCGGATAGCTACCTTCCCAGAAGAGAGGAAGTTGGACTAACACACTCACTATCCATGAATTTTCTCAGCCTGATTAAAACTAACTCAAATAAAAAAAATTTAGGAGTGAGTACTATCTTGTTCACTAGGACGCCGAGTATTTTTATCTCTTAATATTTTTTATTTTAGAATAATATGAAAGGACATTTTTTTATATTTAATTCTTGGTATTTACAGCTATATAATGGAATACAAGTAAATTTGAGTGAAATATAAAAAGGCTTGCAAAACATGTAGAGAAGCTTCCCAATGGAAGCATACTAAAAATATTTAAAAATAGAAGGTCTCGGGACCATCTCCTTTTCAGACGCCTTGGAGGATTGTCGGGAATCGAAGAGGAAGAAAGGATTGAAACGAGAGGATTAGGGTGGGAATGAAGATTGCCATGAAAGGAATGGTATGGATCGGGCCAAATCAGCAACATACGGAACATTAAGGTCTTTATGGATGAGTTTATTCGTGACAAAGTTAGGAGCATTAAGGATTTTAGATTGTAGGGATTGGATACGAGAAGAATTCGATGGTTTAGTAGAGCCCCAGAGCTCTAATCCGTAAGTCCATATCGGCTTTATGATAATCATGTAAATGGGTCTTTTATGGTTAAGTGGAAGATTAGAACGTTTGTTGTTAAAACGTAGAAGTGTTGAAGTTGTCGAAAACGTCGTGCAGTTTCTTGTCGTTTCAGTTTTGTATGAGGGTTCCAAGTAAGGCGTTTGTCAAGGTGCAGTCCTGGATATCGGATTTGTTCAACCGGGACAAGATCTGAATAATTTGAATAAAATAATCAAAGTAAATAATTTTAGTAGAAAAGAGTTGTGAGTATCAAGTTATCCATTTCTTCTATTTCCATTTACCTGAGGAGAATTTGTCTTATTAGGGTCTTAATAATGTTTTAAATATTCTGAATTTCTCCTTAAATGTAACACCTCTTTCACCCGTTACAAGAAGAAACAGAAATATAAAAGTTTTAAAAATATCACTTTCAATAGAACAGTGACTTAAATTAAATTGGTTGAAATGGGCAATAGGAGACAGGAGTATTTGTGGTGTCTGTCAGAAGATATGCTAGAAGACTTAATCTGAAGAAGAAATCTACCAGAGATTCGTAAAGACGTTCTGAGTATCATCCATAAACAGTTGGATAATAAGATATAGTTTAAGAGATGGTGTTAAATCTGGTTAACAGTACTGTGCGTTGGCTGCCAACCTGCTGAACAAAGTTAGAGAATATAAGATTATTAGGGATTCGTATATCGGTGACGTGGGAGTGGGAAATTTTCAAACGCAAAAAAAAAATAATAATAAATAATATATATATATATATATATATATATATATATATATATATATATATATATATATATATATAAAGTTTGTGTTGTTCTTAGGTTTCAGTCAATGAATAAACAATTTTATCTATGCGACGTTTAGAGAATTTATTGTTCTCATAATCATGCCTTAACAGTGGAAAAAACAAAACAAAACATTAATATTATTATACAATAATTAATATATGATGTTATAATTGTAATGTAAATGTAAATTGTTTATTCATTGACTGAAACCTAAGAACAACACAAACTTAAATTATCAACAGTCGAGAACTGATCAAACATATATAATATATATATATATATTATATATATATATATTTTTTTTTTTTTTTTTTTGTTTTTTTTTTCCGTTTGAAAATTTCCACTCCATATATATATATATATATATACATCGCATTTACATTGAATGAGTTATTTAAAATCTATTAAGAAATATACAATAATAATGAAAATAAATGAATTCTTTATTATTCTGAGACATGTCCCTTTTTAGAATAAGATATACAGAATGTACAAAAAGAGCTTTAGAGTCTTAGAGCAAATTAAATAAATATAAACAAATTAATAACTACTGGTATAAAATAGACATATTTAAATGAGAATAAAACAAAAAAATAATTAAATAAATAAAAAGCTTATTTACATCATATTGAGCCTGGATATTCAATAAGTGATCAAATATGTGGGATTTGAAGGTAGAAAGAGAATTGGGTTGACGGCTGGAAGGAGGGATAGAATTCCATAGGATTGAGGATTGGATGAAAAAGGATCTATCGAAATGTGCAGTTAGGTGAGCCGTGCTGTATAAATCCGAAGGCCTGGAGCGTGTACAACGGGGATGGATAGAGGATTTGAATTGTAGAGGTCAAAAATGTATGATGGTCGCCGGGATTGGATAACTCGGTAAAGGAATGACGCAAGGAAATACTTGCGACGATTGGAAGGGTTAAGCCAATTCAACTCGCCATAACATTGGGATACAGAGGTGTATCTAGGGACCTCGAAGATGAAACGAAAAAAGTAATTAATTAAGCGTCTTATTTTTACCTCGAGATCCCTAGACACACCACCATATACCGTAAAGCAATAGTCGAAGTGGGGAAATATTAGAGAGGTAACGAGTAGTTTTGGGTTTCAAGCGGGAATGGGTGACGGAGGGAATACAGTCGCTTTATGGTTGAAAGGGTACGAGTGATTTCGGAAATATAATTTTTGAAGGATAGAGTTTGGTCGAAGGTCACTCCGAGATTCCTGACAGTCGGGTGGAACTTAATCGGATTACTATTTAGGAACAGGGTTGGGATATGAGGAACAGTTTTCAGGAGGTGATAGGACAACAATGTGTTAAGTATTATAACAAAAACATAAAATCTAGTATTTTTCTTGATTTACTTCTGCATGTCACCAGGTTCTTAAATTATGGTAATTTGTTTAACCTTTAAAAATGGTGCCTATTTTTATGTATTTTTATCTACAAGCTAGAACACAGTTGCAAAGATGTCTATAGTATCTTGTTTTATAGAAGTATTTTCTCTTACCTTAATAATATAGCAGACTGCATTTTTTTACATTGTTTTTTTGAGGAGCTAATATAAAACATAGTAATAGATTATAGAATGCAATAGAAAAATATATACATGGTTTTTTAAAAACCTTTCTGCCTAAAACATATGTATCTCCAGGAACTTAGCTAATGATTCTAAAATTGCAATTTTGGGAATAATGACAATTCTAAGACTGAATATCCACACCGGAAATTTAATATTTAAATAGCTAAGCATAAAATGTTTTTACCTTTGTTATTAGTGTTAATTTAAATATATTCTAGCTCTGGATTGTTAGCCTCATTTAATACTTCATATGTTTTTGTCTGCATTCATCGATGAAGTATGTTTTAATGAGATGCATTCCGATCGTCATTACTGGAAGAGAAATATATTCAGTTTCTGTTGAAGTCCTTGTTGATTAAATTTGTATATAAATATTAATTTATTTAAATATACACAATTTTCTCTTGATTTATAATGTATTTTGAAAGTTACACAAAAAACAAAATTTAACAATTCATTTATTCCTAAGTTATTTAAATAATTACGTAATTTTGTAAGCTAGTCCTTAGTGCTCACTGTGAATCAGTGATACAAATAGTATTGACGAGGTAGTGTATTTTTTTTTAAATTTACTTATTCAATTTTTATATAAACAGGTTAACTAATCTTTTTTTTTTTTCAGGTAAGAAAAAGTTTTATAGATTTTCTCAAAATATCGCTACACGTATGTATAAAAAGATTCTTAATTTCCTTATTTCTGATACTGGTATATTCTTTTTTTCACGCTCAATCCTTAGCATCGTACATTTGAAATTCGAACTAGAATTATATATTTTAGACAATTACATGCCTGACATATTAAAGCAACATTTTTAGCAAAATTGATCTACCTTAGTGACCAACGCGGCTTTAAAGATTTTGATGAAACTCACTATATTGATGTTAAATTAAATAAGATTTGATTACATCGAGAAGACAGCAGAGATTTATTTCATATTAAATTGTTTTTCCGCAAATAAGAATAGCATTATAGATATATCATCAATCGTTGGAAAGATAAAGATGTTAAACATAAAAAAAATATTAACTAACACTGAAAGGTTGAAGTTAGTAATGCAGATTGTCGAAAAGGGATTAAAATTAGGCTTATAAAATTAAATTAAATGGGAAAGTATTGCTATCTTAAAAATCTGGTGCGGGCAACACACGACTTTCACTTACCCCCATTTTTAAAACCAATGAAAGAATTTTCAAATACAGTTAGAGATAAAAATGCGTGAAACTATTAAAGAATTAATTAAATTGAATTTATATATAAACATGTGTTTTATTAAAAAATCTAGTATATTATTATCTTTAATAATCAGTGAGTTTTATCTTCTTTTCAACACTCACTAATAACTATAAGATAATATTTTTTCTAAATTCTTAAGCTTTCCAACGGTATATCATACATGTATACTTGTACTTATGTTCAAAAACAAAAAATTGCATTAAAAAAATATTTTTTAATTTTTCTCCTTTAGTTGCTTTTCAAATTCGCTCAACGTGCATATTTAGCTGTTTTTTTTTATCAGTGGTAACAAGACAATATAGTTATTTTTATAGAATCAACAAAATTAAAGGTACTTTAGAGAAAGAAAATTTAAAATATCTGCATTTAAGCCCTGTCAGACCATTTTAATCAGAATGAAACCTACATGATATTAAAGCCCATTAAATTTTACATCAATATAGCGAGTTCAATCAAAATCGTCGGAACCGTTTTTGAGAAAATCGAAAAAAGGTGCAAAATGCATAGTATAAAGTGGCTCTTCTGGTGAGCTAATTTTGATGAAAAAAGTTTTGTAACTTCTTGGTTGTATATTTGTCTTAAATATGAAATTTCAGTTTTATAGGTCTTACCGTTTCCACCCGGGAGTTACCACACACACACACACACACCTTTTTGCGGGACTTGGTTGTTTGGACTCAAGGGACCCTAAAAAGTGTATCCGTTGAAAACTGAAATACGAAAGTTTTCAATACTTTCTCATACTTTATACATCAAGTGAAAGTAAAAATAATATAATTTCAGTTTCCAACGGATATACACGTTTTAGGGTCTCCTGAGTCCAAATAACCAAGTCCCTAAAAAGGTCTGTGGTGAGTTTAGCGCAAAAAGGAAAAGAACGTACGAAATTGAAATTTTATTGTAAGACAACTATACGCCAGAGATGTTACAGCAACTTTTTCATCAATATCAGTTTACCAGAAGGTCCACTTTATATTATGCATTTTGCACCTCTTTCCGATTTTCTCAATGACGGCTCTAACTTTTGATTTCACTCCCTATATACATGTAAAATTTAATGGGTTTTAATGCCATGTAGGTTTCATTCTGATAAGAATATTCTGACAGGGCTCAAATGTCGATATTTTAAATTGTTTTCCTCTAACCTACCTTTAATTTTGTAGATTCTTTAAAAATAACAATATTTTTTTGCTATCAGGTACAAAGGTTAAAACAGGTAAATATATTAGTTGAACGAATTATATATCCTACTAAAAATGAAAAAAAATATTTTTGCAAGCAATTTTTGTGTTTTTTAAAATCAAATAGTAATAGTAATATAGATGTATAACATACCGTTCAAAAGCTAAGCTAAAGATATTCGAAAAAAAAAATTTTATCTTGTACACAGAATTCGTGAAAGATTATGGAGAAAGATGAAAAGCCGATAAAACTGACTGATTGTTTTAGATAGTAATATAATAGATTATTTATTACAACACATGTTTCTATTGAAATTCTAAGTAATTAATTCATCAGTCTGTTGGACGCACTAGTTTTATTGTTTTGATTTTAATTTGTGAAGCTAGTCCTCGAATAAAAATCTCCATGTAAAAATGTAAATGCAAAACTGTTAAGGCGAGAGTTATTTAAAAAAAAAACCTGAAACACCGGATTACACGTCAGCTGCTTAATAACACGTGTTAAGTAAGAATCAAACGAAACTACAAAAAATTCGGCGAAAAATGGCAAAATTTCATCGGTATGAAGTGATGTTAAATAAATAAACAAAGGAACTTTTTAGTTTGAAAACTGTTTTTGCATCAACAGTGGTAGTTTTAACTGTATTCTTAATTTCATCTAATTTACAAGTAATTTTGTCTATCGATTAATTAATACCTCTCCATTTTTACAGATAAATGTTTAACATAGCCTAAAACGATGTCAGTAAATGTAATATTAAAGTTTTTTTTTCAGTGGCGCGACAGGCCGTGTAGGCCCTTGGCCGCGTTGTGTAATTTGCTTGGAGAATACACTCGCGTTTTTTGATATGCTTTATAGGATAGGGTCATAACGCCCTTTTTGTTAGTGGCCACCGATTATTGGGCGGGTCTCACATACTAGGGAAAGACTGCGGGTGAATCCCCATTTAATTAAATGCTTGGAAAAGTCACTCTGGGATTTGAACTCGCAACCTTTGGCGTGAAAGACTAGTGCGATAACCACTCAGCCTCGGGCTCTGCTAAAAGTAATTTTTTATTCTTTTTAAATGTGCCTAATTAAAATTTAGTGCCTAATACATCTTTGAGTAGTAAGTTTTGAGAAATTTAAAGCTTTAAAGAAATTATTTTTTCCTTAGTTCTTTTTTTTGGTCTAAAAAGCAATTTTATTTTTAAAGTGAATTTTATTGGAAGAAAGAAATACTAATGAGCTTTGAAAGTAAAGGTAAAGAAAATAAATTTTTATTTATAATTCATGGATTTTTTTAAGTTAACATACTAAGGTACAAGTATGTACCATTTTACTTAAAAAGAATTAATTTTTCATCCTAAACAAAATTTTGAAAGAAACGGAATTCTTTATGAGTTTTTTAATAATTCCTAGGGGAAATAAAGTTTTGTTTTTAATAAACATAAAAATTCTAGGGATCACTTGTAGCTGGGTGTTTAGCATAACGGTCTCATATGCCAAAGGTCACGAGTTCCAACCCGAAGGTGGTCATAGGATTTTTTAATGGGAGTAAAAAATCCCTTGTTATGCCGTCCTTCGGAGGGGACGTTAAAAGGTGGTCCCGAGCCTGTCCGATGTCAGGTACTCGTTAAAGATCCATATCCTAATAGGCAAAATTTAGGAATCCCAATGTAGCACCGTCCGATTAGCCATAGTAGCATAAAGTGACGTTGAATAAATAAACAAACAAACATGAAAATTCTAAGCAAACCCGAAAGCTGGAGTAAAACCATGCTATGTTTAAAATTCGTCCATTTATAAGGTAGGAAATATGATATGCAATAACTAATTCTTGAAGGCCTTTTGTTTAAAGGCGTTCTTCCATCAAGTTATTAGACGAGAGACAATAACAGAAGACAGGAAAATATTTTGTAAATTTAGAGTTTTTCAGCAGCAGAGATCTAAGTATTTCCAGTTGGAATTTTTTTTCTGCTGAATTACGTTTTCCTAGTAATCATCGGTCCTGAAAGCTTATATGTCTTTTTGTGCTTAATCGTGTACACAAATAAATTTATATATATATATATATATATATATATATATATATATATATATATATATATGTTTGTGTGTACGATGGGGTGCTAAGTAATGGGGACGATAAATTTTGTCTTTTCCTTATTTTTAACCAGTCTTTTAGCCCTTTGCCAGTTTTCTTGAAGGTTATATTTTTTTTTTTAGAAAGAAGATAATCCGGGGAATCGGGGTAGAAACTGACGGTTTAGCGTAATCTAGGCTTAAAAACCTTGTACAGGCGTTGGCCTTGAAAACAGTACGTGTTTCGTTGGCTCGAGAGAGTTTTTTGTTTTCTTTTTAAAAAATGAATTTGAATGAAAATCTAAACTATTTGTTGGTATTAGTCAGACGTACACATAAAAAACCTATTTTGATTTGTAGCTCTCCATCTTGAAGGTAATTTGAATGATTAAAATCCTCAATTAATTACTAATTAACACAACCCCTAATTCACTGTAATTAAAAGCTTTTACGATTAGGATTTCCTATAAGTAGAGTTGTTAAAGGAATTCAATCGGCAAAATGAACGTATTCAATTACGAATTGAAGTTAATCTGAGGAAATAAACGTTATATCCCTGCTTAGCTTTAACCTCATTAGCCTATAAAGCTGGGCATGTGATAAGGTCAGTCCATTTGAAACGTAGGAAGCCGGGGCACTTTATCTGCAAGCTCCCGGCTACCGGGGGTATCATATGTCATGGGATCGATTCACGCGTTGTGGAGAGAGGTGCCTCATCCGGTCCGACGTATCAACACTAATTGAAAAGTCAATCAAAAGTGGGTAATATTCAGTTGGCAATCTCATTCAAACGAGTTGGTCACGGCAACTTCATTATTCATATGCAATCGATACTTTTTTCTATAAAAAGGAAAATTAAAAAAAATCTAGTTTTTGATCTTTTATTGTTACCAGCGCAGCATTCAAATGTGATTGTTTTTTTACTTTCGCTTACATATATATGACGTATATAGTTAGAGAAGAAAGTACTGCGATCATGAAAATTTTCGAATTCTAGTTGTCACCGGTAGAGTGCTAGTCTACTGTGGGTTCGAATCCCGGCTGTGGCGGAATATTATTTATTCTAGTATTTCAACCGGGGGCGATCCTAGGGTATGGAGACCCTCCTGGTACACACCCAGCCTCAATCAAGTGGGGAAAAAACAACCTAAAAAAAGAAACCTGGCGGCTGAGCGTGATCTCGGCCGCATTGCCTCATTGCACGGACGTTGGCCCACAAACGGTACGAATCTCTACGTGTACTGAGCCCAAAACTCTTCATGGGTTGTAGTGGTACAGGTTTAGGTTTGTCACCGGTAATGCACGTTTTAGGGCCCCCCGTAGGTCTGTGTTTGTGTGAGTGCGTGTGTGTTAAGTTAACCTCGAAAGCGAAAAGTCGTTCAAAACTGGAATTACATATTTTAGCCAACTATACGCCTGAGATGTTACACCAACTTTTTCACTGAAATCGGCTGACCGGAAGTGATACTTTGTACCATTAATGATTTTGATTAAACTCGCTATATCTTTGTGAGATTTAATAGGATTTAATATAATGTAGTTTTTATTTTGATTATAATAGTCTTACAGGGTGCCAATATGTAAAATTGTCTTCCTCTGAAGTACCTTTAATTTTGTAAATTCGAAAAAAATTAACGCTATCATCTCAGCGTTGATAAAAAACGGGTAAATCTATAAAAATAACGAATTCGACGGCCAACGAAAGTAGAATAGGATAGAAGAAAATATTATTTTATACAGTTTTGGGGTTTCTGATCATAAGAACAGTATTATAGAGGTTTATTAAACCGTTCGAAAGCTAAACATTTCAAGAAAAATATTGTCGTGTGCACACAATTGTAAAAGTTAATAATACATATTTCTAAGCAAACTCAATGTAATTAATTCTTTAGCAATTTATTCCTAAATTTTGCTTATCTAGTAATTATTATATCTACCTATTTGTATTTTTCTTTCTTTTTTTTTGGCAATTATTTTTCCATTCTGGTATTGCTTTTCATATAAATTATTTAAAGTGTTAACTGGCCAAAAAAATATATATAACTACAATTCAATAACACAATAATGAAAAAAAGAAAAAAAGGGTCATAGTACCATCTCTATTTACAAATTCTAGTAATAAATGAATAAGAATAAATATAAAATGTAACTTTTACATCTCATTAAAGTAAGTGCATTAAAGTAAAATGCACCTTACATAAGTTGGCATAATAAAAATTAGCTAACTTCTGTCTGAAGAGAAAGGAAGTATTGAAAGAGGAGGGATTTAAAAGATGATAGGGAAGGAGCATGACGGATGTTTGAAGGGAGAGTATTCCAGGAGGCAGTGGAACGGGCTAAAAAGGAGCAGTCATATTTTTTGGTTCTATGGAAAGTAGTGTGGAGGTCGGACAGACGGGATCTTGTTTCCTGGTGATGGGTTGAGGATTTAAATACAGAAGGCTGTAGACATAAAATGGATGGTGGGAGCTTATGATTTGATAAAGGCATGATCCAAGGAAATATTGTCTTTGAAAGGTTGGGGTTAACCACTTTAACTCGTCGTAGAGGTGGGATACATGGGACCGTCTCGAGGTACTGAACACAAATTTAAGAACAACTTAAGAAGCAATTCATATATATATATTGGGTTGTCCGAAAAGTTCGCTGAGATTTTTAAAATAAAATTTACTTTTTATTTTTTCTACTAAAAATCACGAAGCTAATGTTTATTTATATGCCTTTAATCCTCATGAAATTAACTGTGTTTACACACTGAAATCGTCTTTATTAAGGCTCAGTAGTGTAGTTTATTACACACGAACATAAGTGACGATTCAGTTCATTTTTGGCATATTATACTGTTCTTTTTAAAAGAAGGGGCAGGGATTCAGTTGCTGATAGTCATCGCAAGAAATACACGAATTAATGTCCGTGAGATAGCTGTGGAGTTAAGATCCTGGAGGATCCATTTTTGAAAGGATTTGTAACTGGTGACGAAAAATGGATTTCTTACATCACTGTAGCTAGAACAATAAATTCTTCTAGTTATAAACAACAAATCGTTCTAGTTACCGTGCTCTACATCAACACCAGCTGTAAAAAACCTTGGTGATTGCCTGGAACGACGCCGCTCGCAACACCAAAGCCCGGCTTGCATCCAAGAAGAATGATTAGGTATTAGGTGGGATTGGAAGGGACCCATACATTTTGAGCTCCTTCCACCAAACCAAACTGTAAATACGGACTTTTACTGCGCCCAGTTAGACTCCGTTATTTTCATTAAAAACTAATGTAAAGAAGCATTTTACACGGTCCCTATAATTTTCCTCAATAAATAAATCCGGTATACAGTTATCGATGGTTTCCTTGATGTATAAATTGTCACCCGTGTATCTCTTTAAATATTTAACGTGTTTAAGCCCGATGACACACATACAAAGGTCAGCTTCACTAATTATTAATGGAAGATGTTTTAATGAATAGTTTTGAAGAATATGACGCAACTGGCCCTCTTATATTGATTTCTTAATGAACTTTGTAGCATGTTAAAATTGTTACTTGATATAACAAATTAATTTTTTGTTGTTTCCATTCACCGATGTATTGACAGGACTTAAATGCCAATATTTTAAATTTTCTTCCTCTTAAGTATCTTTAATTTTTTAGATTCTATAAGAATAACCATATTATCTTGTTAGCATTGGTAAATAACAGCTAAATATGCAAGTTGAGCGGATTTGAAAAATAACTGAAGGAAAAAACTGAAAAAATATTTTTTTAATGCAATTTTTTTGTTTTTGAACATAAGATCAGTAATATACATGTATGATATAACCGTTGGAAAGCTAAATATTTTAGAAAAATATTATTTCATACACAAGCTTTTAAAATATAATCGAGACTGATGAAAAGCCGATAAAACTAAGTGATTATTTTAGATAATAATATAATAGATTTTTAATAAAACACTTGTTTCTATAGAAATTCCATTTAATTTAATTCTGTAATGGTTTCACTCATTTTTATCTCTTACTGTATTTGAAAATTCTTTAATCGATTTTAAAAACGGAGGTAAGTGAATGTCGTGTGTTGCCGTTGTCCGTTACGAGGTCAAGGTTCGTTATGGAAAATAATAAACCACTGTTTTTATTTACAATTTGTAAGAAAATCAAACATATTTTCTATTCGAAACGTTTCTCTCATATGTGCCTCTGAGTGGAAAACTTCAATTAGAAGTTAAGACATAAACTGAGGGTCCATGGGCAAACATTAAGGGGCCGATGAGCGTGTATCGGTTCCGAATCCCCACGGGACGTGAGTGCCTGGGGCGTGTCCCCTAGCCATCCTCCCCCCTCCGTGGAACATCTGCGCCCGGGATTTTCTGCTTATTAAATAATCACAAAGAAATTAGGGGTCCTTCTGGGGTAGAACAACTATTTCCGAAAACGTAAACATCCTAGTTCTACAATAGAAACTCACTAAGGCACTCGAACCTCAAGCATATAATACACGTGGCATAAGTGGAAATGTTACTAATAATGGTTGGATGTTTAATTGGGTCGTTTCATAAGAAAGAGTTTTACTTTCACTTACCTGTATATGATAGATAGATAGATAACTGTTTTTTTATTTTTTCTTTCAGCATATTACAACAAAAATATCACCTATAAAAATAAAAATATAAATGTGGATGTAATTAGTTGACCGTTGAGAATTACTGGAAGGAATTAGTCCGGGTGGCGGTCATTAAATGAAACAACTAAATAGTTTCAATTATTTTATTGTTTGCCAACGTTTCGACCCCCTTTGTGGGTCATCATCAGGGCGCATGGTGGGAGAATGGAAACTGAGTTTTTGAGTCAGTTTCCATTCTCCCACCATGCGCCCTGATGATGACCCACAAAGGGGGTCGAAACGTTGGCAAACAATAAAATAGTTGAAACTATTTAGTTGTTTCATTTAATGACCGCCACCCGGACTAATTCCTTCCAGTAAAAATATAAATATATTACAATTTTTAAATATAGTTAAACTCTTTTATAAGTTTATATCTGTGGGGCCATGCTATTTTACAATATTTATACACAGCCATCCAGTTCTGTCCATTAAGATAGTTTATTACTTCATCGGTGTTTAAATAATGATTTCCGAAACACCTTATTCTAATTTCTGATAAAATGGGACCTGTGGCGAGGAAATGAAAGGTATTTCCTACTTCTTTTCTATTACAAAGCGAACACATCACATTGCTATTTGACCAAAATCTATTAAAGTTGAGGTATACCAATTCACATCTAACTTTAAATATCCATTTCGCCCCATTAAAACTTAATTTGGTATCAAACAAATATTGCGTCCCATTATCGTAATCTAAGTTCTTATATACAAACATTTTCTCTGAGACTATAGCCCTTTGTAAAAATTTTGATCTATAATTACCTGTCCTGTCAGTGATTGTCTAAATTGCTGTAAGATTAGAGCCCAGTTATATTTGTTTTTAAGTTGAATGTCTATAGAAATATTATGTTTTTCAGCCAGTTCTCTTACATCTTTAATCCAGAAAATATTTTGCTTGATTACATCCTCATTTATGAAATGTGGCAGTCTATTGTTTGGTAGATTTTTAACTTTTAGAATATAGTTATTTTGAATTTTTAAAGTTTCCGATTATTAGGACTATTTTTGTTTCGATGTGCAGCAGATATGACGGTGTGGCTTGTGGCAGGCTAAATATTTTTTTAATAAAATAATATAAATGTTTTTCAGTTTTTATATATTCCTTACTTCCCCATGTCTGAGTTCTATATCCTATGAATGATTTAAAAACGGCATTAAATACTTCAAGTTTTGATTTATAGGGTATACTATTGTTTAATATGAAATTTTTCTATATGGAGTTGATTGCCATTTTTGCTTTTGATAACTTCTGCTGTAGTTACTACAGTTATTATGAAATATATAGTAAGGGAAAGAATTGTGATCGTTAAAATTGTCAAAGTCCTTTTTTCAACGGAAATACATGTTTTAGGGTCCTCTAAATCCTAGAGTAACAAAGTCCCGAAAAAAAAGTGTGTGAGTGTGTTGTTAGAAACTGAGATTTCATAACAATGACTAGTATTCGCCCGAGATGGTACTGCAACTTTTTCACTGAAATCGGGTGATCGAAAGTGCTGCTTTATAACATGCATTTTGCTCACCTTTATATGATTTTCTGAAAAACGGCTCAAACGATTTTGATTATCTCTCTACAGCGATGTAAAATTTAATGCCCTTTAATATAATATATGTTTCATTCTAAATTGAATAGTTATACAGGGTTTAAATACTGAATTTTAGCAATTTCTTCTTCTAAAGTACCATTCAGAAAAATTGCCCACATCATCTCGTTATGATTAATAAAAAGCGGCTTCATATCAAAGGAGAAAGTAAAGAGAGTAAAGAGGAAGTCGAAATGGCTATAGGGAAATTAAAACGTTATAAAGCTGCAGGAAATGATAATTTCACGAGTTAATTAATCAAGACTTGTGGGGAAGCGGGCGTTTCCAAAATACATGTTTTATTTAAAAAGATCTGGGAAAATAAAAAAAATGCCCGAAGAATGGAAAGAATCAATACTTATTCCGATTCACAAAAAAGGACCGAGGGCGGATGGTAACAACTCTTCTCTAGTATGCTATAAAATATTCTCGTCAATACTAACTAGCCGAATCACGGAATACACTGAGAAAATTATCAGTGACTAAAAATGTGGTTTTAGGTGAAATCGCTCGACTATTGATCAAATATTTTCCTTACGTCAAATATTAGAGAAAAAGTTGGAATACAACGGTGCAGTCCATCAACTTTATATCGATTTTAAAAAGGCTTATGATTCCATAGACCGTCAGAAGCTGTATAACATAATGATTGAACAGGAAATACCTAGAAAGTTAGTAAATCTAGTAGAGATGTGTTTGTCGGAAACATTCTATAAATTTCGCATCGGTCATAATTACTCCGAGAGATTTGAGGTGCGATCGGGTTTGAAACAGGGTGACTCCCTTTCTCCTATTTAATTTAATATAGCCTTAGATTATGTCATAGAAAATATGGTTTGTACCGAGAAAGGAGTTCTGGGAAACGCCGATGATTTGGTGAAGACGCGGAAACTATACAACTATTTGATTAATAATAATAATAATAATAAATAATAATAAAAGTCTTTATTTATATGAAAATATAAAGTTAATTTCTCTGCGTTATGTATACAAAATCAAAACATAATATTTACATGAGATATATTTACATATAGACCTTCCCAATGGGAGATTAGAGTCTTTTGGGCGGAGACTAGCCGAACCTAAAACCTAAAATTTGAGTTGCTGCTGGCACTTAGTTTTCCACAACTTCCTATCTTGTGCATATCTCATCCATAGAGAACCATCGTTTTTCCTCAATTCGTCGGCCCAGCGTTTGCGTTGTCGGCCTCTGCGTCTTTTCTTATCAATAGGGATCCATTCGGCAGCTCGCTTTGCCCAGCTATCTTCTGTTTTCCGCATGAGATGTCCTGCCCATGTCCACTTCATTTTTCTAGCATGAGCAATAGCGTCTGAGACATTTGTTATTTTCCTTATTCTATTAGAGTTAATTTTGTCCCGCAGGAAGATTCCAAGCATAATCCGCTCCATTCTTCGTTGACAGACGTTTATTTTCTGTTCTATATTCTTTGTCAGCGACCATGTCTGGCATCCATATGTAAGCACTGGGACGATACAACTGTTGAAAGCTAGTGCTTTGTACTTTATGTCCAGTTGGCTTTTGAATATAATCTTGAGGCTCCAAAATTTCTTCCAGGCCTTACCTATTCTGGATTCTATTTCCTTTGTATCTCTATTTACAAATGAAATTATTTGTCCAAGATAATAGGCTTCATTAGAAATCTTCATGCCTGGGAGTTTGTGCTTAATTATTTCCGAAGGCCCGTTGGTCATGATGACAGTCTTCTCAGGGTTCAATATCAGGCCATGGAGAGAACTCTTTTCCTTTAGTTCATTAATCATTATGACGAGCTCATCTTCCGAACTTGCTATTAGAACTACGTCATCTGCGAATTTTAATGAATTGAGCTTCGTTCCATTGATAGAGATTCCCATATCTTCCCAATCTAGGGCTTCGAAGATTCGTTCTAATTCTGAAACGAAAATAGTTGGTGATAGTGGGTCTCCCTGCCTAACTCCTTTCCTAATCGGAAATATTTTTCCTCTCCTTTCCATTTCTATATATCCTTTGTTATCAGTGTACATCTCTTCTATTAGTTGGACATACCCTTTGTCTATTCCTTTACGTTTCAGTGCTGTTCCGATATTGTTGTGATATATACTGTCAAATGCTTTCTTGAAATCTATGAATCCCAGATATATTGTGAAATTATATTCGTTCGCTTTTTCTATCAACTGGTTTATGGTAAACAAATGGTCTATTACGGACATGTTCTTTCTAAATCCTGCTTGATCTTTTGGAAGGTTTTCATCTATTATTTTATGTATTCTAGTATTTATTATTTTAGAAAAGAGCTTGCAAAGATTGGAGCAAATTGAAATTGGGCGGTAGTTATTGAGATTTTTTCTGTCACCCTTCTTATGGATGAGAATTATCTTTGACATTTTCCATTCATGGGGTATTTCGTTTTTCTTAAGAATTTCGTTAAAGACAAAACGTATTATCATATTTAAATTATCACCTCCGGATTTTAAAACTTCGTTCGTTATTCCGTCTTCTCCAGGACATTTATTATTTTTTAGATTTTTCATTGCTGCCTCTATTTCAGTTTCCATTATAGGTAATACCATATTATTAGTGTCATCGTTCTTCGTTTTAATTAGGTATTTATCTGAAGAGTACAATTCTTGAAAGAAATCTGAAACCGAATCTATGATCTCTTGCCTGTTGCTTTCCATAACTCCTTTCTTGTTTACTAAGTCTGTTGGCCAGAATTGTCCCTCGTTTAGCTCATTTCTAATTCTTTTTATTGATCGATTATTACTAAGCATATCAACCATTCTTTGTTCTTTGAATAATTTTATGTCCTGTTTGATATGGTGCCTGATTAGTTTATTTAGGTGGGACTTATTGGAATTAGGTGAGTTTAAGATCGATATTTTTCTTTTTTCTATCAATTGCAATGTAGCCTCGGACAGTTTTGAGCGATAATCCTTGGATTTGTAAGATTTTAATTTAGCCTGAGTTGATGCTTCCTGAATTCTGTTTCTAATGTCTATATACAATTCTTGGATATCATTGTGTTTTCTGTTTTCAATATATCTTCTTATTTCTTCCATCTTCTTATGTAGATATTCGGTATTTATGTTTCTTACAACTGGTGTGAAATAAAATGGTCTGCTTTTCTTCATTTTATCAAGTCTGAGGGTAGTCCTGATCATTCTGTGGTCTGAGTTGAAATTTATATTTGATAATACCTCGCAGTTTTTAATTATGTCTATTTTGTTACTTAGGATATAATCTATTTCAAATTTCGCTCCTGTAGGAGACTTCCAGGTCCATTTGTTTTTTATTTTATTTTTGTAAAAAGTATTTAATATTTTGAGCCTATTGCTATGCGCGAAGTTGATGATGCGATCACCTCCGTCGTTGCGCTGGCCGAACCATGATTTCCCCATGATAGATTCCTCTCCCGGTCTGTACCTCCCCACTCGACCGTTCCAGTCTCCCATAACTAATAGAGTGTTCATAGGGCCAACTTTTATTCTATCTATCGTTGTTTGTAACTCCTCGTAGAAATTCTCTTTGTCGTGAATTGTTGAGGCAGCTGTTGGGGCGTAGATTTGTACAAGGAATAATTTCTTGTTTTTATTGATGTCTATAGTTAATACAGCAATTCTTGAATTAATTTCTTGGAAATCTATTATATTATCTACAAGTCTTTTATTTATTAGAAATCCTACACCTGCTAATCCTTTGACTGAGTGAGTATGAGTAAGTACCGATCTAGACTGCTTTCTCTGAATTTTAAATTCTGAGATTTGTTACTATTTTTTTTTTTGTAGGTTTTTTAAAATCAGGGGAATTTTCTTCTCTGTTTCTCGTTCTTTTTAGATTGCCATCTTGGTTTATTTCGATGAGTTCTTCTAAAGAATACAGTTTTCCTTCGAGCAAGAGTTTATCATATCTGATACTTACTTTACATCCTTGCTCTTTTTTGGCTAGTAAATATGGATATAACTCTGAACGAATTTTCCGCACTTGTGCTGGCAGATCTTCTTTAATAGTAATGTATTTATACGTCTCTTTTAATTTATTTTTGGCTTTCAGAATATCATTTCTTAGAAAAACAGATGTTAGGCTAACAAGACAAAGAGATCTAGAATTTTTTGTATTTATTGTCCTTATATTAGTAATATCGTATAAACGTATGTCACTCACCAAAAAGCTAAGTATCTGAAGGACTTCGAGTTGTCTTTCTCGCCAGTTCTCAGATTTGAGGCCTGTTATGATCACGTTTTTTTTTCTTTCTTGATCGATTGTTCTTTCAATTTTTGAAATTCTTATATTATGATATTCATAGTTCCTATTGCTGCAGTCTATTATTTGATTTATTTTATCGTCCAATGTATCCAGAGATTGAAGTTTTTTGAGAATTTCGTTTAGTTTCCCTTCAGAACTCATTGTTGTTAATGTGGTTTGTTTATAACCTACGATATAATATAATAAGGTTTCTCTTACCAGCTGATTCGGAGGCTAGGGGTCGACCGGTCTTCGCTTGTATACTGATAACAGAGCCAGTCCACCAGTTGTAATAGATTTGTTTTTTCTAATTAACCAAAAAGTATGAGGTCGATTGACACAAAATTTCACCAACTTGGTCACTTATGGTTAATTAACAACTATGCAAAATCTCACTCAAAAGGGTAACAAATTTCTAAATGAATATTAGAACGGTACGGAGATGTTCACTTATCCACGGCTGTCGAGCAACTCAAACAAATGCGTTAATAAAAACCAGTTAAAGAAAAAGGAATCGGAATAAAATAAAATTTATGATTAGTAGCAAAAACGGTTGCGATCTTGGTGATATCGATATATCAGGGCATACTTTTGAACACGTTGAGAAATTTAAGTCTTTAGGTTCAATGATAACGAGAAAAAATAAAATCCAGGAGCTAATAAAGTCTCAGTTAAAGGCGGGAAATGCGTGTTATTATTCAGTTGCTAAATTACTTAGCTCGCGGCTTCTGACTTTGAAGGATGAACAGCGTTTTAAGGTTTTCAAAAATAAGGTACTGCGTAAGATATTTGATCCAAAGAGAGATGACACCACTGGGGAGTTTGCAGGTTGCAGAAGGTTGCAAAACGCAGAATTGTGGAGCTTATATCCTGTGAATATAATAGAGTTGATTGCATCGCGGAGACTCAAATGGGCGTGTAAAGTTGTAAGGATCGGTAAAGAACGAATTCCGAGAAAGTTGGTACTCGCTAAGCCGACTGGTAGGCGTCCGAAAGGTGGGCTGAAGCGTCGATGGGAGGATTGCGATAAGGCTGATCTCGGGGGCTTGGTCTTGGACGGTGATATTGAACGAGTCGGTGTAGACAGTATTTGGTGGTATCGGCATCGAACCTTCGGGTTCGGTAGGCCTGTTATTATTATTAAATAAAGGAGAAAATAGCCATTTTTTTCAATGTAATTTTTATTGCTTGTTTTTTTTACCTAAAAACAGCTAGATAGATGTATAATATACCGTTTAAATGCTACAGATGCTGTTATTCATGCGTTTAACTGGAAAACTCAAATATATCTACTTGATGTGCAAGCACAGAAAAGTGGTACCAAATAAAAGAAGAGAGAATTTCTCAGCTGATTTATTCACCGGAAGTCGAACCCTCAAAATAGGAAAGTAACGTTATGCAGAGAACTAATTTTAATGTCTCTAGGAATATTCGAACATTTCGAACAGCTATTACTCTTCTATCGTTAGGTTTTAGATTTCCCGCATCTTAAAAAAAAATTAATAATAATAATTTCTTTCTGTTCTATGGCTTCTTCCGGTGTGCTTGTTATGATCGCTAGGTCGTCTGCGAAGGCTAAGTAAGGTACTTTGACTGCCTTTTTCCCTGTCCTATTTGTATAGGGTCCCATTTTCCTTTGTTTTTCAGGTCTTTTTCCCATTCCTTAATAACTTTGGCGAGTGTTATGATAAATAGTAGAGGCGATAGTCCATCCCCTTGTCTTACTCCTGTTCTGATTTCAAATTCTTCCGATATTCCTCTTAGAAATTTTACTTTTGATTTTGTGTGGTTAACGCCAGTTCTATTATTTTCCTGGCTTTTCTGTCTAATCCGTATTCGTCTAGGGTGTTGAAAAGTGATTGTCTGTCTATGGAGTCGTAAGTTTTCTTGAAATATTTTTATAAGTATTTTTTTGAACAGAAAAACACGCCAACTTTGAGACAGACATCAGGAAAAGAAGACTGAAATTCTATGGGCACATACAAAAACTTCCTGAAACAAGACTGACACGACAAATACACGAAGCAACAGCAACACTCAAAAGCACTACGAACTGGATCTAACAGACACGAGAAGATTTACGAAAAGCAGACATAAGACAAGAGGAAATCCAAGACAGAGACATATTTAGAGACAAAATAAACAAATGGGAAGTAACTCTAGAGCAAAACAATCAGAAACCATACAGACCCAAATGGTCTGCAGAAAGAAAAGGGAAGTTCAGCCAAAGAATGAGACAATACTGGCAAGACCAAAAGAACAAGAAATAAGAAAATTGAGTCATAAGTGCTTAGCGCCTTCCTTTTAGGGAGATATCGCACTAATAATTGTAATAATAATTTATTTTAATTAAATGAGATACCTTGTGTAGTTTCATCTTTTCCTTACAATAGCGCTTAAATCCTTTAATTTATGCTCTTAATTCTAAACGAAGTTTCTCATTGTGATGGTGCTAAAAACTTTTTGAAAAGAAAATACGTATTTATTTTCTTGTAAACTGTGATTATATTGTTAGTTATCGACTGTTGAAATTATTAGTTTTCCACGTGTTTCGTGGTTCAGTCAATCGATAAAAATTGTGTTAAGGCTACGTTTCGAGACTTTATTGTTCTCATATTCATTCATGCAATGAAAAAAAAGCTACATAATATTAAAATTAGCTTTTGATATCAACAATTAATTTTTGAATCGTTACGGTGATTAAAACCTTATATGTTTTATTAATAGGTTTTGTTACTTAATCCATTTCCCAATTTTTAATAAGTATAAATTGTAAATCTTTAAAGACTTTGTCATACCAAATTTTCCCTTGTTTGTAACTTTTCAAATTTGATGTACTTCTTAATTTAATAATGGCCTCTATTTTTTTTTTTTTTTTTTTTTTGTAATATTTTTATTTTCTCTTTTTTTTTTGTCGAGAAAGAACTTAAACGAGGAATGTTTTAATTAAAAAATGTTTCATTGTTATCAATACACCTTTCGAAGAGATTTTTCCCCTCTATTCCTCGTCTTTTTGAATATGTTAATTAAATTTTCCTTAGGGATATTTTTTCCCCTTGTCATATTTATGGAATTTGATGAACGCGTAACAACTTGTTCAATTTAGTTAATTACTCTTATTAATTATGACAATTATTAATAAATTAAGTAACAAAATCTTATTTATTTATATAATGACAATCTTTTGATACATGAGTGGAAGGTAGTCCTGCAGTAAGATATTAGCCCTGTGTTATGTCGGGTATTTGTTAAAAATCCTACTATTGTTTAACGTAAGGCTTAATTTAGGACTCCCGCTGTTGTATCCCCCAATTAGCCAAAGAGGCATAAAGTGATGTTAAATGAAAAACAAACAATGTACTGAGAACATTCCCATATTTAAATTACAATTTTTTTTACCGAATTCGTTGGTGGTTTATAGGTTATTGATAAAGTTCGTTATATCGATCCGGAATTACATACGATAAATGAACAAACGAATGTTTAATTATGACAGTTTTGAACCCGCGACCTTTGAAATGAAATGAAAAAAAAAATCTTTATTCTGGGATCCACTGGCTCACACCAATGATGCGGCTGAGATAGAGGCGCTGGGATCTCTTAGAGGGAAAGGCCCAGTCTGGGGTCCCTTTAGCAGTTGTATATATTGTATATAGTTATGATTCTATGATGTTTATTTATTTACCAACTTTCTATTTATCTCAATTATAGGTTGTTGTTTTGATTTGTTCTGTTTGTTTTATTTATTATTATTTTATTGTATATATACATGAATTTATTTATTATCCATTTTATGTAATTTGACTTTTATTATTATCTTATGTATATATATTGTATGAATGTGGTCTCGTATTACTATTACTCATTTTGTAACAAATTGTAATATATCTCAATAAATAAAAAGTTTAAAAATTATTCGAGGACCAAGTCCCCTTAAAGAAGAACAATGAAAACAAAAAATTACCTATAGTCCAGTTACATTTTAATAAAAGACAACAACAAATTTAATACAGCTACAAATCTTTGCATAATTATATACGCTTTGAGTAGGCACTTACATATTTATACTATGGATAACTACATTTACAATAGAACGGAAGATTGAGATTTCAGTAGGTAATGGAAGAGTTAATGTTTGAAAGAAGAGAGGGAGGCGGTTTTACGGATAGAGATAGGCAAAGAATTCCAAATTATGAGGAGCGAACGAGAAAGGATTTGTGAAAGGTTCTATGTGATGGGGTATAAAAATTGATTGATTGGGTTCTAGTGTTTAAGGAATGGATGTCAGAGCGGAGGGTGAGGAGTTCATTTATACAGGAAGGATTTTTATTTTTTAAGGTTTGGAATAGGTAAGAACCATGGAAATATTGCTTTACAACAAAAGGATAAAGCCACTTTAACTCAGTATAATACCCAGAGATATGGTTACGTCTACGTGCTCCAAAAATAAATCTTATAAAACAATTCATTAGACGTTTCAATTTCGTTTTCAGTTCAACGGTAAGTCCTCCATACACCAGGCAACAATAACCTTCGGGATAGATTAGTAACATAAAGTAACGTTAGATGAACAAACAATAACAAGATTTAATAAAAACATTCAGTACTTGATAACAAAACCCCATTAAACTAAATGTATAAAATGGGTTTAAGAAATTATAAAATTGATTGAAAAAATCATGAATTTGCCCGAAAAAAGTATGAAATCGACTGAAAAATTATGAATTTGAACGAAAAAATTATGAATTTGAACGAAAAAATTATGAATTTGCATGAAAAAAGCTATAATCTCTCTCTCTCTCTCTCTCTCTGTAATATATATATATATATATATATATATATACATACATATGTATAAATGTATCGCCTTTTTCCTTGGTCATCGCATCACATGTGAACGGCTTAAATGATTTCGCTAAGTTAGGGTTAAGACAGGACATCGTCTGTTGGGTCAGCGAGTTCTTTATAAGTTTCAATCGTTTTCATCTCTAACTGTCTTTGAAAATTCTTTAATCGATTTTAATAACGAAGATAAGTGAAAGTCGTGTGTTGCCTACCAGAGATATTTTTCATAATAATGTCTCTCTGATATCACTAAACAAGAATTTAGTATCTTTTCGACGCGTATTATTCATATTCCTTCTGATTTTTCTCTTTGACAATATTTATTAAGGATTACCTGCCACCTTATCCCATTTGGTATGCACCTTGGGTAGAATTCTTCGGGATGTAGCCATTTAAAGAATACCCTATTCCCAGGATTAGGCAGAATTACGAGTGTTATTTGTCATCCTTAGCTGTCAGGGTTAATACCCAGTGGAGGGGAATGGTTTATACCCTATTCATGAAGGGAACAGTACACGGTATACCCTCACGTCCACCTGGTCGCCCGAACGGCAATAGCACTTTTAAAATGTTCACCACGTCCCATTAATGTTGGCTAATTCCATCCGAATAAATCTACTTCTTTATTATTGGTTTTGGATACTTTACTATAAAATATTACACTCTTTTGCATTATGGGAGATAAACAAAAAACTCTGATGCGGACAACACACGACTTTCACTCACATCCGTAAAATTGAATTGTTTAGGAATTAATTTTATTGAGTTTCAATAGTAGCATGTGTTTTATTGAATAATCTATTATATTATTATCTGCATGTTATTATAAGATTTTTCATGGTTGTTAAATTGAAAATAAAAAACACGATCGTTTTTGTATTTAATTTTAACATGTTTAAGAAAATATGTATTTTAAATGGAATTTAATTGTTTAATTAGTTTTTGCCTTGGATTTGAAAACAAATATAAGAGAATCGTAATTATTTTATATTTAAGTCAATGGTTGAATAGTGTTGAGATAGAGTCTGAGCGGTGAGACTGTGCCATATCCAAACCTTATCTCAACGAACACTTTAACGTTTGCAAACTAGCCGGGTGGAATCAAACGGCTTAACTCAAATCCGGACGAGGCAGGTTATAGTAATAATAATATTATTGTCTATATATATTATTTACATATAATATTTTATTATAATAAAAATATTATTACAATACTATCTCAATCGCGGAGACTCAAATGGGCGAGTAAAGTTGTTGGGCTCGGTGAGGAACGGATTCCGAGAAAGTTGGTATCCGCTGATCGTAGGCGTCCCAAAGGTAGGCTGAAACATCGATGGGAGGATCGCTTTAAGGCTGATCTCGGGGGCGTGGGCTTGAACGGTGAACATTAGACGATTCTGTGAAGGCGGAGTTTGGTGGTATCGGATTCGAATCTTCGGGTTCGGTAAGCCTATTAATATTATTATCTACGACGAGCAGTTAGTGTCACCCGCTTTTCAACACTCTCCATTAACTTTAACCATTTTGTGTATAAGATAATATTTTTTTCTTTAGTTTTCTAACTGTAAATTATACATCAAAGACTCCAACATTACATAATAAATATTTGTTTGTTCTTTTCTCCTTTAATTGGATCTCTAATTCGTTCAGCTTATATATCTAATGGTTTTTTATCAATGCTAACAAGATGATATGGTTGATTTTTTCGAATCTATATAATTTAAGGTACTTTAGAGGAAGAGAATTTAAAATATCGGCATCTACGCCCTGTCATAATATTTCAATAAGTATGAAACATATATTATATTAAAGCCTATTAAATTTTACATCGATATAGCGGGTTTGATAAAAATCGTAACAGCCCTTTCTGATTTAATTGTAAAAAGGTGCTAAGTGTAATGTTTAAACTGGCTCTTATGGTTCACTGATTTTGATGAAAAAGTTTCTGTAACATCTCGGGCTTATAGTTGTATTAAATATGGAAATTTAGTTTCGTATGATTTCACACACACACACACACACACTCACGCACGCGAGGTCACGCGTCCGAAACTCTCTGGTGGCTCTAGGATTTGTTAATAGGAGTAACAAATCCTTTTACATTAGCCACAGTAGCATAAAGTAACTATGAATAAATAAAAACACACCCACAGACCATGCGCGACTTGGTTGAACCCTAAAACGTGCATTTTCTTTGAAAACTGGAATTCGAAAATTTTCACAATCGCAATAATTTCCCCTATATATTTCATGTTATAGTAAAAAAAAAGAAGTAAGAAATGTAAAAGTATTAAAGAGCTATAATAACTTCTAAAACCAATTGACATCGATAGCTTATATTTTAACGGAAGAAAGAAAAATGTTGCGCGCAACACACGACTTTCTCTTATCTTGCTTGTTAATAAAAAATCAATTAAAAACCTTTTAAACAATTCAGAGTTGAAAAAAAAGTTTAAGGAATTATATTGATTTTCCTTACATAACATAGGAATTATATGTTTTAGAATAAATAATATATATATTTTTTTTTAATCATTTTATTGGCATTTACAACTGTATTAACAAAAATACATCAATGTGGATATAATTAGTTGACCGTTGAGAATTACTGAAGGAATTAGTCCGGGTGGCGGTCATTAAATGAAACAACTGAATAGTTTCAACTATTTTATTGTTTGCCAACGTTTCGACCCCCATTGTGGGTCATCATCAGAGCGTCTGGTAGGCGAGTGGAAACTAGGAGTTTTCCGCTAGTTTCCACTCGCCTACCAGACGCCCTGATGATGACCCACAACGGGGGTCGAAACGTTGGCAAACAATAAAATAGTTGAAACTATTCAGTTGTTTCATTTAATGACCGCCACCCGGTGTAATTCCTTCAGTAAAAATACATCAAGTAAATGTGATGTGTTATATAATACAATGACATGATATACATGTAGAGAAGCTTCCCGTTGGAAGCACTCTAAAAATATTCTAAACTAGAAGGTCCCGGGGCCATTTCCTTTTTAGGCGCCTCGGAGGATTATCCGGAATTGAAGAGGAAGAAAGGATTGAAACTAGTGGGTTAAAGTGCGAATCGAGTTTGTCATGAAAGGATTGATATCTGGTCCGGGCCAAATCAGTAACAAAGGGAACATTAAGGTCTTTATGGATAAGTCTATTCGTGACAAAGTAAGGAGCGTTGAGGATTTTACGAAGTATTTTTAATTGTAAGGATTAGATGCGGGAAGAATTTGATGGTTTAGTAGAGCCCCAAAGCTCTACTCCGTAAGTCCAGATTGGTCTTATAATAGTCATGTAGATGAGCCTTTTGTAGTTCAGAGGAAGGTTTGACCGTTTGTCTAGTAAGTGTTGAAGTAGCCTAAAGCGGCGAAATAAATAATATAAATTTTTTTTTTCACTTTATTTATTGATTTCCACCATTCAAGTAATAAAACCGATTGACCGAGACGTAGGGGGGACTGTCTCTTCGTGTTTTAGGCTATGAGTGGATATTGAATGGACTTATGTAGGAAAATATATTTCATATTATCATCAAATCTTCAGATTCGCTAAGAATAGTATTTGATTTATTTATTATACAAATATACACGTATCATACAATATTACTTCTTTTTTTAAGGAACTTTTTGTGGTTGAAGTTTTGTCATTAAATCCATATATAAGCATGCTGTGGGAGGTTATGGTGTTGTTTTTTTTAAATCGTTATATTCCTTACCTGATGCAATTTTGATACAGCATCACTACCCTTGGTTTAATTTACATCCCATACAATCAATATCACATGATCGAAAAATAATTCTTAACCGTCTCAATGACGGATTTGTTTTCAATATCCGGACCCTAATTACATCTCGGAATCGATGAATTGGTGACCATAATTTATTTCGTATATTTAAATGTTATACTTAATAAAAAGTGAATTCTGGAGGTTTATTATATTTTTATTAAATCATAGTTTCAATTTTTATCATACATTAGTTACATTTATCTTCTCACAATATTTTGAAAGTAATATATATTACTAAAAATATAAAAAAATACGGTGAATTTCAAATTAAATTAAACAAAAAAAATCAGCATTAACTATACAGATGTTATAAATAGATTGAATATTTAATCGAAATAAAAATGAAGTTCTGGAAGGAATTAGTCCGGGTGGTGGTCATTAAATGAAACAACTAAATAGTTTTAACTATTTTATTGTTTGCCAACGTTTCGACCCCCTTTGTGGGTCATCATCATGGCGCATGGTGGGAGAATGGAAACTCCGGATGTAATTAGTTGACCGTTGAGAATTACTGGAAGGAATTAGTCCGGGTGGCGGTCATTAAATGAAACAACTAAATAGTTTCAACTATTTTATTGTTTGCCAACGTTTTGACCCCCTTTGTGGGTCATCATCAGAGCGCTTGGTGGGAGAATGGAAACTAAATCATCCACAATGATAAAAACATCCACAATGATAAAAATGAAGTTATACATACGTCTAAAGATTTCTCTTTTATTTGTTAAGTTAGCTTAAAAATACTGAAATGTTGGCAAATGTGAATTTAGAATAAAAAAAGATTAAAGGTTAATATTTTAGTCCAATAGTGATGAATTGAGTGGTTAATATGTGACGATGAAAAGAAAAAACCTTTAAGTAATAAGATATTGTAAAAAAAAGATAATAAATAAAATATATCCGTGACTAATTTTAAATAACAAAAAATAAATGATTTTATTGATTATAGACCTATATTAATGTTAAATATGGAAGGTATGTTACAAAAAATAGAAATAGTATATCGATTTAAGTGTAGTATAGTTGTTTAAAATTATTTCAATTTTTTAAATATATATATATATATATATATATATATATATATATATATATATACTCTTCGTTTTACTAATTTTAATATTAATAGTTTCCATTTTTATTGTTTATGGATGGTGCGGTTTTTATATCTATTTTATACATTTTCTATCTATAAAATGTTTGTCCTTTTAATTATTTATGTATCTAATTATAATCAGTTGATTTTTTTTTTTTTTTTATGAAGATATTTTGTACGACGCGTTATTCCCTTAAAATCATTGAATTACGACATCCATTTTACTGAACAGATGTGTTTGATTTGAGCTGTTCCCCCTCACCCTATGGAAATTTTCTCCCCCATATCACCGTATGTTAGTAATTGTTGGTTCAGTAATTAGATACTATGTTGTAATTTTTTTTTCATTTTATATTTTTTACACTTCATTATACGATTATATGTATATTCAAAGTTATTACCAATTATTTATACAATTTAGCTTGCTACTTGAAATAAAATTAGAAAGTTTATGAAAATTAATGAATCTTTAATACAATACTATTCATTGTTCTAAATATTCAACACTAAAGGTAGTTTAAATGAAAAACAATTTAAACATTATGCATTTTTCAAATCATGCAGAGGAAGATTATAAAGGTAACTTTGGCTATTAATCCAAGATCTCTTTCAATAAACATATTCTCGGACTTAAGTGTATTACCTGTAAAAAAATTATTGATAATCTCAATTATGAACTAGCTGTATTTTAGATAGGATAAGCTAGTCGGGAAGTTTGACCGACATTTTTTCATAAGATTAAAAACTAACTATAGCTTGGCTTAGAATAGGCCATACAAATCTAACCCATTTCTTCGTCATCAGCAACAGCTACCCCTTTAATGTCAACACTGCAATAATATTCTCAAATTTCAGACACATTTTCGAAGAATGCCCCTTTTACATTTCGAGTCTTACTACATTGGGACTTACTCCTGACATTTTAATTACTCTAGGTGATGATGCAGTATGAAATATATAATTTTTAAATAATAAATATATATATATTTTATATATATATATTTTTTTTTTTTTTTTTTTTTTTCATACCCTCTGGTTTTATTTTTACACAAAATACAAATACAAATATGATATGTACACGTCACAGATTGTCCTTCTATTACCCGAAGGTATTAGCATAACATGCACTATTAACCTTTCAAGGGCTTGTATGTCGTTATTTATCAATTACAAAATGTGAGGGACCATTCTTCAGGGTTGAAAATAAATAACATGTCAAATAAACTTTAGTACTTATCGTAATTAATATTATATATGAGCATATAATTTAATTGATTTATATGATTTTTTGTATTAATCTTGATGATAGCGATAAAACGTAGGCAGATGATAATTTTAGAAATTTTTTATTAAACGAACATTTTGGTGATGAATAATTATTCTTAAGAAGTTAATTATACACCAATAATTATTTTGTGTCTACGTTACGTCTCTTATTAGGGGCCAAATTTTATATGTTGACTTCTTTATTTATTTTATTATTGGCAAAACCTAAGATAATGTATACCTACATAACTGATATTTGTGGATATAATTAATTGAGACGTTGATTTCCAAAAGGTACTATGTCCATTCTAGGAAATTTTACAGGAAGAGCCAAAATCTCTGGTTATCATATTATTAAACCAGCTAATTTGATTATTTTCGCATAAAATTATAGAAATGTTTTTTTTTTTACAATATTAATAACATCTATTAAAGTTATGAAATGAAATGTTTTAGTATGATTTAGAACGAAACTAAATGTGTAATTAGTACCTTAAGAAATTAATAGCTTTTCTAAATCGCGTTATTAAAAGACTTGAGTGTTCATTAGATACAATCAAATTTAAGATTCAGATAAAACTAAATGAGGAGAATATAAATATGTCAAAATATCAATTTCGTAAAAAATGTCCTTTAGTACCTTTTGGAAATCAACGTCTCAATTGACCGTTGAGAATTACTGAAAAAATTAGTCCGGGTGGCGGTCAGTAAATGAAACAACTAAATAATTTCAACTATTTATTGTCTGACCTATTGTTACCATTTGTTGTTGGCAGCCAAAAAATAGTTGAAACTACGCTGTCTCATTTACTAACCGCCACCCGGACTAATGTCTTCCAATAATTGATATTAGTAAACATAGGTTGCTGTCAGTGAGTTCTAAAGAAGTGGTAAACCTCCGAAACGTATGCTGTATTTACTTGTGTATAATAAACTTTTTGGGAAGAATTAAGAAGCAATAATTTATCATTAATATATGTTTCTTCTGAATAATTAATATCATTATAAACATATCGAATGTAAATGGTGGTCATTTATAAAAATAAAAGAAAACTTCTTAAATTCAAGGAAATAGAAATGTATAGGTTCTATTTGACAGTTTTATTTCATTTATCGATTTCAAGCTTATATATGACCTGTGGCATATTTTTCTCCTGATGACGCTATTCACACTGGTAGAAACGTCGTGTTGATTTGTAGGCAGAGATTGTTACGTCAAGTTAGCCGACTGGAGTCACGTAACATCTTAAATAAAGTCTTGTTTAACGGTCACGGCCCCGGCATAAAAGAAAATGAATAAACCTTTGGACTGGTGGTTAGTAGTACGTGCTACTAATTTGTTATAGCAGCTTCTTTCAATCCACCCCACCCTTCCCACTTCGGTTTAATTAGTTCCCTTTTCTATCCTCTCTGGGAACTCATGTATTTGTTAAACAAATAGTTGGAATTCATCCGAGGGGGGGTGGTTAAATTTTAAAACGGTTCTTCTTTATTTTCCTTATGCTAATTCAAAAGAACAAAAAAACAACATTGAAATGGCAGAATGTTTTGCGGCTGTTTCGTGTATGTTTCTCGGGAAATATTTCCCGATTTTCTATCTGTTTTATTTGCATATGTTAATTATTCATGCGGTTGAGTACAGTGTCGCTTTCATGTGGCTGTGTGCTTTCTGATATAATATATTTTATTTCGCTTGTTTCTAGCAATATTTTATATTTTTTTTTTCCTTATCATTACAGTGGGTTTTAAATTATAATGAATGTGTTCAATTTAATACAATTTATTTTAAAGTAGGGCTTGTTGCAATTTTGACTACAGAAGTTTGATTATATATCATACTTTAGTATATATATATATATATATATATATATATATATATATATATATATATATATATTATATATTATATATGAATGAATGAATAAAGCTTTTCTTGCAAGAATAAATATATATTCAATTAGAGTTCTAATATAAGTGAAAAATAATAATAATGTATGTACTTAATAAATGAAAAAAACATATAACTAATTATCCTTAATTGCTTACAAAATTCTACTATATGTTATCCCTACAGGCCTCTCCTACAGAGTATGTCTACATCCCGTGACCAAACTACGGGAATGGAATGTTATATACATCATATATAACTATGGAATATATATTATATATATATATATTATATATAATACAATACTGCTAATGCCCAGATATTCTGCCCAAGTACTTACTATAGCCCACTAACTTTGAATCCACTGCTTTCTAACAAAAAAACAGTGTAGATTTCAGGAAACAGATCCAAAACTGTATTTTATTTTATTTTTTTTTTAAATGAAAATATATCAATAAACTTCTTTTGGAAACGGCAAAATATATATCTTAAAAAATTGAACCAAAAGAAAACCTTGGACAATGATTGGAGAAAATCAAAATGACTGTATTATTTTGTTTTATACTATATTATATCCTATATGTCGGTAAATCCTGTATTTTATTAACCTTTTCTATAAAGTATGAGAAGCTGAAGTTTCCATCCGAGGAACATTAAAAACATTTTAACCTGTCTAGTCCAGATTTGAGTTGGAGGCGTTTGACTCCTCCCTGCTTGCTTATGGCACTGTCTCAACACTATTCAGCCATTGACTAAAATAAAATAACTACGATTCTCTTATATTTGTTTTTTAGATCCAAGGCAAAAACTAATTAAACAATTAAATTCTATTTAAAATAAATATTTTCTTAGCTCAAGAAGGTCAGGAAGGGAAGAAACCATAATATGCTGCCGACTTTGAATAGGTCACCGTGAATTCACTCATGGCTATCTCCTCAGAGGTCTGGAGGCTCCAACATGTGAACATTTCAACAATACGTTACAATCTGTCAACATGTCCTACTGGAGTGTCCCCTATTTGAACCAAGTAGACGAAAATTAGACTTATTGGAGACTGTTGAGAAACTTTTAGAATACAAAGAAGAATCAACTATGAAACAGTTCAAGGTCCTCAAAGAAACTAAATATTATAATAGAGTCTAATTTCCAAAACATGCTAATGACCCTCTGGGGTAGAAGCAAATGAAACAAATTTTTAAACATATACATATATAATATATATATATATTTTTTTTTTTTTTTTTTTTTCTTAAACATGTTAAAATTAAATACAAAAACGATCGTGTTTTTTATTTTCAATTTAAGAACCATGAAAAATCTTATCAGGCCATAACAAAACGGCGTTAACAATGTTATTTCTAATCGATGGGATTTACGTTCACCCTTGCCAAGTTAGGAATCGCCGGATACATAATGGTTTTTGTCAATGTTTTTCTGGTAAAACTTGTGTTTCTACAAGTAACATTTCATGAACAACGTTTTCCAATTAGGATCCAAGTAAGTTGGGTGTGCTTTTTAAGGATTACAATTGCTAAACAGCTCCGGCTGTTATACTAGACGTCTACTTATACTTTTAGTCCGAGTGCTTTTGAAATATGAAGCGGAGGGGGGAAAAATGAAACCTGTTGCCAAGAGTTTGTGTATTAGTCTGTGATGCCGTTGGTGGTATCATTTCTCAGCCGTAGGTACGTGTAATTGCGTTTCTACTCCCTCCCACCACCCTTCAGCCTGTCCCTTCTTCTGATTAATATCCTTCTTAAAAGTGATTCTCCTTGCATTTCCTCTCTTAAAATCACATCATAATTTTATGATTGCTTCTCAACGCCATTTGTTATTCCATTTGGTTTACAAATGTTTTCGAGATGATTTATATTTCGATTCTGACTTCTCCGATCCATTTTAAATTATATACTATTGCTATCTACTAGAACAGTGGTTCTACAGACAATTTCTAGTGGTTCCGGGAAATTTCATTGGAAAATTATTTAAAAAAAAAAAAAAAAATATATAATATATATATATATATATATATATATATATATATATATATATATATATATATATTCGAAGGCATGGCTTGTACACTTATTAAATTTCGGGTGGTAACTGTAATTAAATATATATCTATATTGTATTAATAGGTTTTGTTATATTATAGCCGATTTTTAGTTTAATTTAGTGTATTATGATTGATTATTAGCCCTTGTTTCAAATACTGTTTTGGATTTTCTTTAGAAACGTATATTAATTGTGGTTATAAAATCTGTAGTCCATTTTTTCATGAACAAAAAGTAATTGTAAGTTGGATGAACCTACAGGATTAAGGATTAGTAACTGTTTACTTTAAATATGTAAACATTCGGAAGAAAACAACAGAGACCTGTAAAATCTTTTATGTATTTTAGAAACTCTAGAAACGGACATTTCATGTGAAACAACCCAATAGTAGCACATCAGAAGAGGAAGGCATGCCCATAGTTAATCAGTATATTTCAACTATTAAGCATAATCGTGGTACTCACTACGTTTGCTAAAGCACATTTTTTGTGCTATTTTGCTAAACCTGCCGAGCAGGCTACTGTAGAAACTAAGCAAAATAAGGGTTAAGCAAAATAGCACAAAAAAATGTGCTATAGCAAACGTAGTGAGTACCCTTATTGTCACAATCGTTTTTAACATAATGCTAATTTTTCCAAACCTGGGTGAAAGCTTTTATCTTTAATATATTCGTATTCATAGATTATAGAAATACAATGTTCTATCACATGTTTTAAAATGAAACGTTTTAGCGTATTGAAATTATTTTTAATTAACCAACAAGAATGAACATGTGTCGTGGGACCTGCACACGAAACATGGTTACTATACTATACTCAATATGCTTAATATATTTTTTATAAATTATTATGTATTACTTTGTAAAACTGGTCAGATTAAGACAATTTTGTTTCCAAGTGGTTAGAAATTCGATTGTCAGTTAAATGAGTACTTATAATTTTTCAGGAGATGTATTGTTTCTGAGTTATTCGAAACAATTTGTTTTACTTTTTAGAAAAATATTTTGTCACTACTAATTTTCGAATGCCCAGCCTTATTGCACACCTAGACGGTAATGCGAAACTCAGGAAACATTTCTACTTCACAACCATAGTCATTTTTGAGATAGTGCGATGACCAGAAAATCGAGTGGAATGACATTTCTTTTATAATATAGTATTCAGTTACTCACTCCATGCCAAAAAAAAAGAAAATTATATTTTAAAAATAAAACATAAAGATTAAATTCTATAAGAATAATTATGCGAGAAGACTTGGATATTCCAAAGAGCATTTCTGTTCATTCACATACAAGCCGGACTATAACTACACTACGTGACCGGCGGTATATTTAACGCAAAGATAAAATCTTGTGCACACACACGATCTGAAGTTTCCCGATAATGGGATGAGAATGATAATATTTAAATGTGGTTTTTGCCGAGGAGAGGGAGGGGGGCAAACTTTTGAAAATTGAGTACGACCCGGTTTCATGGGCACTCACGCACGGCTAGAGCAAACAGAAAGCCCGGTTCAGATCCGTTGATAGAGCAAGTAAACCGATAATATTTCACTTGTGTGCCGCCCATAAATTTCCGGGAAGCGTTGAAGTTACAAAAATTAATTTAAACCTCGATGGAGGCTATACCAATTAAAATAAGATCGTATCTCCTGATTTATGTTCCCCTTTATCCAGAGAGACAAATCAGCCTGGGGCAAATATTGTATATATGATTATTGAAATTGGATTTCGAGTCAGTAAAAATGCGAGTAATGTAATAAGACGGCGCACTGTAGGGAAAACTGCTATTTTAGGAGTGCAAAAGTCAAAATTCGAAAGTTCGATAAGAAGCCCAATATTATTACAGATGTAAAAACAAGTGTCTTAAGAAATGAAAAACGAGTCCCTCTACCTTTTAAACATCCTTTATTTGTAAGTAATTATTAACAAACTTAGTACGTATTGATATCTCAGTTCGGTTCAGACCTCGTTTAGATAGGTTGTGAAAAAAAAAAAAAAAATTTTAATTATAATCATAAATTGCAGCTTCAATTGAATATTACAGATACAAATTATAATTAAAAATACGATGCCAAATATGAATTTTCTAATTTTTGAAAAATTTACTTACAATCATTCTACACTCTATGATTTACTGGATTTACTTTGAATCCAACAAACATTTTTTAAATGGACTTTTAGAACAACTTACAAGAATCATCTGCGCTATTTGCGGCATCGCTAGTTACATATATTTGATTATATATATAATAATAGTTGTCAGTGTTTGTTAAATATTTTAATTTTACCGACGTTTCGGCTCAAGCTTGTGAGCCATCATCAGGGCATACTGAGCCATGATTGAGTTTATGCTTGGACAGGCTCAGCCCTGTGGTTCACAAGCTTTAGCCGAAACGTCAGCAAAATTAAAATCTTAAACATAAGACCACTCTCGATTATTTCACCTACAATAGTTTCTAAAGTCGACTATAAATCCTCTATAAAAACGACAAATTTTACTATTTCAAAGGATATTCCCGATTTTAATATATGAAGGACTGTTTAAATTTTACTGACAAAACCTTACTGTGTTGTAAACCTCCTTCAAGGTTTATAGTGCTACAGTCATTTTTTATTTACTTTTATTTTTATTCGATGAAACATTGACGTGCTGTATGTTTTATGAACCATTTTAAAAGAGCTGAGAATGATAAACATGGTGTTACAAGAGCGTGTTGAATAAATATTATAATAGGTTTGAATTGTTGAGTTATCTCTTCGGGGCGTCGTATATCTTTAAGGTCCCGATAGGCCAGTCCATCATGGCCTGACTTCTTACAGTTGTTCATGTTTATTTCCATTTTGCTCTCCTTTTATAAATCGTCTGTAAGAATTTATTGTGTATTATACAAAAACATTCATTGAAACATCTTTTACTTTTACCAATCTATATATGATGTATATACAATAGTTAGGAGAAGTAGTACGATCATGAAAAGTTTTTAATTTCATTTTCCAACCGGAATACACGTTTTAAAGTCGCACAAAAAGGAGTTTGTGTGTGTGGTAATTCTAGAACGAAAGAGAAAAGTCATACGAATCTAAAATTTCATTTTTTATTGAAATTTACAATTGTATATTATAATACAAGTAAATATGCTGATTAATGATAATATAAATAAAAAAACAAGAAGACAAACTGCCCATTTGCAACACTCATTAGTTTTGAATCTAAACAAGAAGGTTTTGAGGCCATCTTCTTTTCAGACGACTAGATGGATTATCAGGAATTGAAGAGGAAGCATGGATTGAAACTAGCGGATTAGAGTGGGAGAGGAGTTCTTCAGTTGCCAAATCGGCAACATATGGAACATTAAGGTCTTTTTGATTTTTATTTTATTTTACATCATCCACCAACAAACAGGCCTAGGCCCAATTACACGTAGTAAATCATACAAAAAAAACAACATTACTATACAATGATTGAAATTATAAGTAAATAGTAATGTACTACATACCAGCTTAATTTATATAATGAAACAAAAAAAAAAGATATATAACTTACAAATATCATAATCTAACACAAAATAAATAAAACATTAAACAATTCATATATATACTCCCAACAAAAATTAATTATATTAAGATAAAAAAACAAAGCAATAAAAGATAGAAACAAAAAGAAGCAGAGAAATGGAGAAATAAATAAAAAAAAAAAAAGAGAAAAAAGATATGGAACTTACAAATATCATAATGTAACTAAAAAAGAAATAAAAGTTTAAACAATTCATCATATATATACTCCTAAAAAACTAATTATATTACGATAAACAAAATAAAACAATAAAAGATAGAAACAAAAAGAAGCAGAGAAATAAATATTAAAAAAAAAAATAGATTATTGTATTCGTGAAATATTAAGGAGCGTTAAGGATTTTGCGAAAGATTTTGAATTGGATACGTATCCGTAGGTCTAGATAGTCTTATGATTGTCATAAATATGAGTCTTTTCTAGTCAAGTATAAGGTTAGAGGGTCTGTCCAGTAAGTGTTGAAGTAACCGAAATCGGCGAGAAGTGTTTTGTAGGCGGATTCCACGTAAGACGTTTGTTAAGCAGGGGTCCGAAATAGCAGCTCTGTTGAACCAGGACAAGAGGAATATCATTAAAGGACACTATAGGGCAGAATGTCATAGGTTTACGATGAATACATTTCATATTTATGATAACTATACTCCTGAGATTTTACACCAACTTTTTCACTAAAATCGGATAACCAGAAGTGCTACTTTATGTCAGGAATTTTGAACCTTTTTGCTATCTTCATAAAAAAAGTTCTAACGATTTGGATTAAACTTCCTAAATAGATTTAAAATTTAATGGGCCTAAAGATCATGTATGTTTCATTCTTATTGAAATACTCTGAAAGGATTTAAATGCCGATATTTTAAATTTCCTTCCTCTAAAGTACCTTTAATTGTGTAGATTAAAAAACATAATACTATATTATCAGAATTGATGATAAAAAAAGGGAATTTCATAAGTTAAAAGAATTTGATATATATATATTTATATATATATTATATCACTTGTAGCTGGATGGTTAGCATAACAGCCTTCTATGCCAAAGATCACGGGTTCAGACCCGTGGGTGGTTCTAGGATTTTTTAATGGGAGTAAAAAAATCCTTAGTTATGCCGTCCTTCGGAGGGGACGTTTAAAGGTGGTCCCGAGCCTGTGCGATGTCAGGTACTCGTTAAAGATCCCTATCCTAATAAAACCTGGATAGGCAAAATTTAGGACTCCCACTGTAGCATCGTCCGGTTAGACATGGTAGCATAAAGTGACGTTAAATAAATAAACAAACAAACAATATATATATATATTATATATATATATATATATATATATATATATATATATATATATGTATATATATGTATATATATATATATATATATATATATAATATATATATATATATATATATATATATATATATATATTATCCAAAATACAAAGTTGTAAAAGGTTATGTAAAGTGATGAATAGAATATAACCTTGTTATTGATTATTGTACATTATTGTACATTTTATATTGTTATATTATTTTATGTAAAATACATGTTTCCAAATAAACCGAATATCATCCAGTTTGTTTTATTTTTTGTTTAATGTTTTGCTATCCAGCACTAGATCACGTTGTGTTTTCTACATGTAAATTATGTAATGATTTTTTACTAGACTTTGTCTTTCACTATATAAGAACTATATAATATATGTGGGACTAATTATGTCAGATTTAAAAAAAAAAAACTTAAAATAAATCAAGTACCAGTAGAACCCATGAAGGGCCTTGGGCTCAGTAAATATAGAGATTAGAACTGTTTCTAGGCCAACGGTCGTGCAATGAGGTGGTTAGGACGAGATCACACACAGCCGCCAGGTTTTTCCCATTTTCGGTACCTCTAGGAGGGTCTTCATACCCTCAGGGCTGCCTTACGCCTAAATAACAGAACAAATAATATCCTGCTACAGCCGAGATTCGAATCCGGAGAACGGTAGACTGTTCTATCTACTGGGCCACGCCGCTTTAAATATGTCAGATTTTCGTATGTGTTTTTCTTTTTTTTAAAGCTTTTTCGCCCTTTTGATCAAATAGTAAAAGGATTGTTTGAATCGAGTTTGTTTTAGAAAAGTTTCTTCGGGTGGTTTCAACTTTGTTCCCCCCTTGCTGTTTCCATGTTTTGAATTTCGTTTTTAGTTACTACTAATACTACCCAACCTCGTTCTTTCTTTTTCAGAGTTATTTTTATTCATGTTTATCCATATGGCTTATTACTTTCACTTACCTATATATGAAATGTATAGTAAGGGAAAGTATTGCGATCGTGAAAATTTTCGAATTCTAGTTTTCAACGGAAAGACACGTTTTAGGGTCCCCTCAGTCCAAATGACCAAGTCTCGCAAAAAGGTCTGTGTGTGTGGTAACTCCCGGGCGAAAACTAAAAGTCCTATGAAAATGAAATTTCATATTTAAGACAACTATACGCCCGAGATGTCACAGCAACTTTTTCATCAAAATCAGCAAACCAGAAGAGCTTCTTTATACCATGTATTTTGCACGTTTTTACGATTTTCTCAAAAACGGCTCTAAAGAATTCGATTAAATTTGCTATATCGATGTAAAATTTAATGAGCTTTAATATGATGTAGGTTTCATTCTCATTGAAATAGCCTGACAGGGCTTAAATGCCGATAGTTTAAATTTTCTTCTTTCAAAGTACTTCTAATTTAGTAGATTCTATAAAAATAATCTTCTTAGCATTGGTAAATAACAGCTAAATATGAAGTTGAGCGAATATGATGTACAACTAAAGGAGAAAACTATGATAAGCATGTTGAAAAGCCCAAGATTTTTGAAAATAAATATAATCCCATACACAACCTTTTAAAATATAATCGAGACCGATGCAAAGCCGATAAAACTAACTGATTTTTTTAGATAATAAAAAAAATATAAAAATAAACTTTATTCACATATTTACATTTTGACAAAATGTTAACAATGATTTTGGATGAGTCATCCTTACAATCAGAAAATATTTTTGTTTTTTTGTGATTATAGTACAATAGCCTAAATGGCAAACATATGGTGAAAAATTGAGGTTACATTGCGATTGTAGGAAAAATTATACAAAAAACCTACGCATAAAAACTACACATAAAATAATTGAGAATACATAAAATATTTAAAGATACATGAAATAATTGAAAATACATAACATAATTGAAAATACATGAAATAATTGAAAATACATAAATTAATAGAAAATACATGATATGATTGAAAATTATAAAATTTAGAAATTTATAACATAAGAAAGTAAGTTAATTTAATAATACATGAATTGTAAATATTGTATGAATGAGATCCTGTAGCACTATTATTATTGTCTATTATGACAAATTATAATATATACGAATAAAAAAAAAAAAATAATAAAAATAATACATGTTTTGTTCTCTTATGAGTATATCGTTTTAGTGAAAATTTATTGTAATTACCGATTTCTTGTATTAATGGGTTTTTAGAGACTGGAGTTTTACTGAAGTAAGAAGCTGTTTGTGAATGGACAAGTTGTTTGATTGTAGGAAGCTGCAAGTCTTGGAGCATTGATGATATTTTCGTGTATCGGGGGAAATTATTAATTATCCGCATTGACAAGTTTTGAATTCTCTCGAGTTTATGGAAGTTAGTCGAGCAGGATGAGCTCCAGACTGGAGAGGCGTATGTGATTAACGGGCGGATGACTGATTTATATATTGTTAATTTGTTTTGAGTACTCAAACGGGATTTTCTATTAAAGTATTTTAGATAATAGATTTTTTAATAAAACACGTGTTTGTATAGAAATTCCATTTAATTAATTCTTTAATGGTTTCACTCATTTTTATTTCTTAATGTATTTTAAAAAAAATTAATCGATTTTAAAAACGTAGGTAAGAGAAAGTCGTGTGTTGCCCGCACCAGATTTTTACAACGTATGACTGGTTACTTATTCATTATCGTTTCCTATAATCGTAAAACTTCATTGATATTTCTGACATTGAATGGCGGGTTGTAATGGAAGTGATTGAAATTCGTAGTAGAATGACGGGTTGCAACCGGGCTGTTTCTGATATTGACCTGTCAAGATGCCAAATATCAATTAACCGTCCTGTTGATCAAAGGGCTAATACTGAATTATGTTTAGGATATTGCGCCACGCAATTGCGTCCGCCGGACCCCTTTACAGTTATCATACTGTTCATGATAGTTTCGTATATTATGTCATGACTTACTTTAATTAAGATTTCTTAGTTCTTTTCGTGTATGTATACAAGGTAACTCATAAATGTCTCATCACATTGAGAGAGCAGATATTAGAAGTCGAGTGGAACAAAAAAGTTCACATGGCCTATAGTCTGAATCCCAACGGTTAGAGGAGAAAATCAAATTTTGAGTTTTTTGCTGCTATCCATGGTTTTCATTAAAAAGCATAAAGTAGGGATCACTTGTAGCTGGATGGTTAGCATAACAGCCTCCTATGCCAAAGGTCACGGGTCCGAACCCGCAGGTGGTCTTTTAATGGGAGTAAAAAATCCTTAGTTATGCCGTCCTTCGGAGGGGACGTTAAAAGGTGGTCCCGAGCCTGTGCGATGTCAGGTACTCGTTGGAGATCCCTATCCTAATAAAACCTGGATAGGCAAAATGTAGGACTCCCACTGTAGCATCGTCCGATTAGCCATAGTAGCATAGAGCCTGTACCACTACAACCCATGAAGAGTTTTGGGCTCAGTACATGTAGAGATTCGTACTGTTTCTAGGCCAACGGCCGTGCAATTACGTGATTCGGCCAAGAATAGTAGCATAAAGTGACGTAAAATAAATAAACAAAGAGCATAAATCTCAAAATTTGATTTTCCTCTCTAACCCTTGACAATCGGACTATGGGTCATATGAACATTCTTGTTTCTCTAGATGTCTAGCATCTATCGGCTCCCAAAATATCATAAGGTATTTATCAGACCCATATTGTGCACAAAGTAATCAAAATTTAAGATTGTCATGCCTTATGACAACTGGAGCTATGAGTACGACTCCGACTGCTGCATTGGAAGTTCCACTGAACTTTACACAGCCTATAGGCTCTCTAAGTTAGGAATAAGATCTAATTCCCCGGTATATCGGGGTCATGGTAACTTGTTCAGAAGGATCGATGAAGATTCGGTGTAGCCATGCATTCCGATCTTCAAGTAAAGAAATACACGGACACTCTTTATAGTTAAGGGATTAACAGGACTGGCTCGCACAAACCGTGTAATGGAGTCAACTGTTATACAGATGGATCCCTGACAGAGTTAGGCTCAGGTGCTGGAATATGGAGAAGGGATAAACCCAAGGAAGGGATGTCCATTACTCTTAGTAAACATACTTTAGTCTTTCAGGTTGAAGTAATGGCAATAAATATCTGTGCTTAAACCCTAATTTCAGAAGGAATGAGAGACAGACAGATAACTATCCATACCGATAGTCAAGCTGCTATCGGAGCGCTGGGTAATTACATGACTCGGTCCAAATTAGTAGAGGAATGCAAAAGTAATCTTAATATGCTTTCCCTGCTGAATAAAGTCCGGGTACAGTCGGTGCCTGGTCACTCGGGCATCCTAGGAAATGAGAGAGCTGAAAGCCTCACGAGGAGGGGTTCTGCTCAGCTACCCTCCACACCTGAACCTGTGTGCGGAATTAGCCTCAGCAATGCTAAAGGTCTGATTAAGGCGGCTGCTGACAATAGATCCAGGCAATACTGGAGGGATACTGATAAGCAGCATCACTCTAAGATGTTTCTGAATGGACCCTGCAAAGAGAGAAGTTATACTCTACTCTCAATGGATAGGACAACTCTAAGGAGGGTAACAGGACTGTACACAGGACACTGTCAACATAATAAGCATCTCCATAATATGGGTTTGGTGGCCTCACCGACCTGCTGGTTCTGCAAGGAGGATGAAACTGCATTTCATGTGATATGCAGTTGTCCAGAGGTTGCCAGGATACGGTTTTACCACTTTGGCGTCGACCGTATCTCTGATCCCAAGTTGTGTGAACTGATTAACCCCTACAGGTTAGTCAGATTCACCAAGGCGCTAGCCCTGTATTAATAGTAGATTGGACGGAGCACAATAAGCCTAATAAGGCTGCAGTGCATCACATTAGCCGGGAAAAGAAAAAAAAATGGGCCATATGAACATTCTTGTTTCTCTAGAGGTCTAGCATCTATCGGCTCCAACAATATCATAAGGTATTTATAAGACACATGTTATGCTTTTGGTAATTTTTATTTTTATTATTATTCCTTCCACGCATCATTGATAGGCCTATGAAGACAGGTTTGTTTTGTACCATTTTAAAGCTAAATATATGCTTTTTTTTCTGAGATACGGAATCTAAACTAAACGATATATGAGGAGTAATAGCTCATTGAAATGTCCGAATATTCATAAAAATATTAAAATTTAATTTTCTGCATGACGATCAACACTTGTGAAATCTTATCTTCTTTCATTTGACACCACTTGTTTTTAATTAATTAATTAGATATATTTGAGTTGTTCTGATGAAAAATTCGTATAACTGCAAAAAAAAAAACTCAAAATTTGATTTGCCTCTCTATCTAACCTTATAGAATCGGAATATATGCTGTATGAAATTTTTCGTTCTACTAATGGTCTAGTACCTACTCTCACAATTTGGCAAGACATTTATTAGACATCCTGTATATGGGATATTATGATGTCCTGATTACCTTGCCAATTTGAGCTAATCTCGAAAATTATAGGTCACCCTTATGTGAAAGGCAAACCTATTTTACTTAATTTTACTTTTTTAGTGGGGAAGTGGCTTGAAGTGTATTGTTCTTTTTAACTCCAATCAACTTTTATTGTAGTTAAGTGGAAGATTAGAACGTTTGTCTAGTAAGTGTTGAAGTAGTCGAAAACGTCGTGCAGTTTCTTGTTTCAGTCTTGTATGGGGGTCGGAGGGAACCTAAAATGGTGTTTCGGAATCGGTGCGAAGTCAGTTATTGTAAGGTGCATGGGCAAAATTTAGGACTCTCACTATAAAGTCTTTCGATTAGCCAAATTAGCTTATGAGTTACGTTAAATGAATAAATAAAGAATTATACGAGAAATGCTTATTTATTTGGCAATGCTGCCCAAATACATCGGGTTGCTTATATAACACAACATACTTATCAATCACTTGGACATATTTTACTTACATTTTCAATTTTTTTTTTTTTTTCCATATTCCTATACTAATATGATATTACTATAAAATAACGAAGTTACAAGTGCACATATAGATAATATTTAAATTTTTTCTCCTTTTATTTATTTATTTTTATTCAACTCGTTGTCCTGATCCTAAAACTCACTACATTTTTTTTCTCTGTGTCTTGAAAAATAAATGATTTAATGGCGCATTTTTTGGACAAAATTTTAATTTTTTCTTATCTAAAAGAAAAAAAAAAAACATTCCCGATTTATTGGTTACGAAACTCCAATTGCATTTTTCTTTAGCTTCAAAAATAACTGAGTCATTGAATTAGATCATTTTTACTTGCTCGCCATTTTAAAATTAATCGGCTGACGGTTAGAGTTAAAATATGGTTCTAGGAGTTAAAATAATCTTTGCATGACCTAGAATTTTTGAGCCAAATTTCAATAAAATTGGTCAAGTAATAATTTTAATGAGTAATTTTCGGAGAAAAGCCGCTGACGGCGTACAGGGGACAAACGGATGGTTTTTAATTCTTTATTCGGTTTCTACGTTTCTAGAAACGTAAGCCGTAAATTTTTTTCTTTTCTTTGATGACCAAGGTTTATTATTGAAAATAAGAAATTAAATCCATTTGTTTTTTCATTTACTTGACGGAAACTTACAACAAAAAATATTTGTATACCTTATTGAAAATACTGAGGAATCTGGTGTACGTGTTTCACAATTTTTACTTATCTCACTAACTAAAATAAATTTTTAAGAGTTCAACAAATTAAGAATAATATATATAATTATATAAAAAATAATTACTAAAGTTAATGGGTTCCTTACCTGATCTTTTATCATTTCATAGTAAATTTAAGTTGCAAGTTAGATAGTAAATTTTCTAAAATCTTGAGCTGTATATCATACATCTAAATTCATTAATTTAAAAAACCTTTCTTATTACAATAATTAAAAGATGGTTCATTATTTTAAATTAATAAAGTTAAAGGTAATTTTTGGAATTATGCTTTGAATTTTTTTTTTATTTAAGCCTTCTCAGACTAATTTAATGAAGCCTACTTGATGTTGAAGAACATTTAATTAAACATTGATATAACGAGCTTAAAAAAAATATATTGTGTTATTTTCCATAAAATGTTCAACATTTTCCTTTACTTTTTTATAACATTTGGGTATTTTATTTCAGTTTCGTACGAGTTTAATTTCGACTTTGATTTTGCGACCTTAATTTTTGTTATATTTTATGACAAATATTGGATCATCGTTTGCAATGAAATAGACTTCGTTTATGATCCACATTCCTTTTTCTATTTCTTGATTGGTTATATTTTTACTTTCACTTACCAATTTATGAAATATATAGTAAGGGAAAGTATTGCGACTGTGAAAATTTTCGAATTCCAGTTTTCAACGGAAATACACGTTTTAGGGGACCCTTATCCCAAATAACCAAAAATGGTCCCGCAAAAAGGTCTGTGTGTGTGTGTGTGTGTGTGTGTGGCAACGCCCGGGCGAAAACGAAAAGTCCTATGAAACCATATCATAAAATAAAAATCAGCTAAGATCTACTTCATACCATTTTGCATTTTGCACCTTTTTACGATTTTCTCAAAAACTGCTCTATCGATTTTTATTAAACTCTATATATCAATGTAAAATTTGATGGGCTTTAATACGATGTAGGTTTCATTCTGATTGAAATAGTCTGACAGGGCTTAAATGCCGATATTTAAAAAATATTTTCCTATAAAGTGCCTTTCATTTTGTGGATTTTAAATAGTTTGGTACATTATCTTATGAGCATTGATAAATATAGGGTAAATATGCAAGTTGAGCAAATTTGATTAACAACTGAAGGAGAAAAGTGAAATCATATTTCTGTGTGCAATTTTTGTGTTTTTAAACATATTATCTATTATATATTTTGATATGATAATATTAAATTTTTTTATCTAATTCTCGAAATTTTAAAGGTTAATGGAGAGTGCTAAAAAGCCGATAAATCTAACTGATTGTTGTAGATAAAAATATCATAGATTATTTAATAAAACACATGTTTCTATTGAAATTCAAAATAATTAATTCTTTAACAATTTATTTGTATCTTTAAGTGTATTTAAAAATTCTTAAATTAATTTTAACAACGGAGGTAAGTGAAAGTCGTGTGTTGCGCTCACCAGATTTTTAAAAACGGAATTTTTGGAAATTTACAACTGTATTATTAAATACTTAAAATAAATTTGAGGAATATCTTAGAGAAACTACCCATTGACATCCTATAGATAATCTAAAGGAGTCGGTCTCGGGGCCATCTTTTCTTCAGACACATCGGAGGATTATCAGGAATCGAAGAGGAGGCTAGGATCGAAACAAGTGTGTTAAATGGGAAAGGAGTTTTCCATGAAAGGAATGGTGCCTGGTTCAGTCTGAATAAGCAGCACGTGGAACATTAGGGTCGTAATGCATGAGTTTATTCGTGACAGACTAAGAAGCAATGAGGATTTAAGGGAGGAATTCGATTGTTCTGTATAGCCCAGAAGCTTAGTTCCGTAAATCCATATTGAACTTATAGAGTCATTTTGTAGTTAAGTGAAAAGTTTCTGCGTTGGTCTAGTAAGTGTTGAAGTAGCAAACAGGTTTTAAAAATCTTAATTAAGATATGGAATGAAGATTTTAATTTCACGATTTAACAACGAAATAACGTAGCCCCTTTATCGTTATCTGATTCATTTCATAAAGAGTGAGGATTTTCGAATTGAGATAATTGAATTTTACTGAAAAGTTTTAACAACTTTATAGGTAATGTTCAAACACAATTTATATTTCTCTATTTGTACAATAGATTATTCAGGATCCCAGTATTCAATATTGGTTTCATATAATTTAGATTTTATTAAATTCACTTGAATAACTTTTAATAAATCGCATAGTTCTGAAAAACTATTATTATTATTTATTTTTTTTGGTCCAGTTTTAATTTTTCGGTATTCATTATTTCTTTCTATGACAACCATAAGCTTATGTTGACCTTATAGAATTTAATGGAGATGTCATCCATGTAATAAATATATCAATTAAAAAATAAAAATAAATAATACTAATCTGTGCCCTTAGTAAAAATATATCAAAATGGCCCAAAATTAGCTCCCTTGGTGTGTTGCAAATTTAATCCGTGGTTCGACGGTCGTCGATGGGCCCTGACGTGATTGGTTTTTTAATCGGCGAGGCAGAAAGCCATTCATTAGGCGGGTGTAAAAATTTAATCATCACTCCCTAATCATTATCCGTTCCGGCTCATTGTCAATCACCACTCTTAAAGGTAGTTATTATATTGTGTGAATGAAATCTCTTATCAGTATTGCCACTGTATCTTGTTAAGCTGAAAAGTAAAAAATCTGTTGCGCGCAGATAATATTTTTTCTACAATATTCTGATTTTCAACGGAATATTACGCATCTATATTACTGTTCTTATTCTCAAAACAAAAAAAGAAAGTCTTAACTGTTGCTTTTTATGTCTTTGTTGTTGTTTCATTTTATTCTTATTTCTTGTTCAATAAAGGAGATTTGAAAAAAAAAATCTACAAAAGTAGGGTTGATTTATTTAAAGAAAAAAAAATAAGAAGAACGAAAAGACAATTTAAATTATCGGAGTTAAAGTCCCGTAGGACTATTTCAATCAGAATCAAAACTTACATCAAATTAACCTGTTAAAGGGGAAAGCCATTTTTAACTACGTAGCATATAACGGGAGGAAACTCTTTCACAAAGACGTGTCAATACATCACGTTCGAAAGACGTAATATATATATATATATATATATATATATATATATATATATATATATATATATATATATATATATATATATATTTTTTTTTTTTTTTTTTTTTTATGCCTATAAAAAATAAAAAGACAATGAATTTTGAACACACTCGGTTAACAGGTTAAAACTCAATAAATTTTACATCTATTTAACGAGTTTAATCAAAATCGTAACATCTGGGCGTTTTTTTTTTTTGTTTTTTTTTCGAGCTAGACCTACCACACACACACACAGAAGCTTGCGGGGCTTTGGACTCATGGGACCCTAAAACAAATAAAGGATTTTCGCTGAAAACTGGATTTGAAAATTTTCACGATCGCGATACTTTCCTTGCTATATATTATATATATATATAGGTTATAAACGTAAAAAGAACACTATATTTAGAAATAAAATAACTAAATAAAAACAAAGAGGGGTTGGCAAAACACGGAATATAGAAGGGAAGAAGGGAGGGAATAGGGACAGATTTGGCCCTCTATCAAGGAGATGGCCCTGGATTCTGGAAGATGGAGTATCTTCATCCACCCGTATGCCTCTTCGCTATTGGCCAAACAATAATATATTACTAAATATAACAGTATATAGCTTTTTTCAGTCAAATTCATAATTTTTTCAGTCAAATTCATAATTTTTTCAATCGAATTCATAATTTTTTCAGTCAAATTCATAATTTTTTCAGTCAAATTCATAATTTTTTCAGTCAAATTCATAATTTTTTCAATCAAATTCATAATTTTTTCAGTCAATTTCATAATTTCTTGTACCCATTTTATACAGTAAATTTAATGAGGTTTTGCTACCAAGGACTTAACATTTGTATTAAATCTTGTTGTTGTTTATCCCCTAAACGTTACTTTATGTTATTGTGCTTAATCCGACGGTGCAGCGGGAGTCTTAAGTTTTGCCTATCCAGGTTTACTTAAGATAGGGATCTTTCACGAGTTACACTTTTTAAATCTTTTAAGGGTCACTTGTGGAGCACAAATATAGGATGACCTGCTGGTTTTGGACTTGCGACCTTAAGCATAGAAGGCTGTTATGCTAGCCACTACTCCACAGGTGACCCTCAATGTTCCAAAAATCCACAGGTGTTTGAATCTGCCGGGTTTAAACACGGGACCTTGGGCTTATAGATCTTTAACTCCTTGCTGAATGCATCCAGGGTCATCTGTGGAGTAGTGGCTAGCATAACAGCCTCTTTTAAAGGACGAAATAACCAAGGGTTTTTTACTCCCTGGCCATCTGCCAGGTATGAACCTTAATCATAGAGAGCTGTTATGGCTAGCCACTACTCCACAGGTGAACCTTTATGCATTCTAAAAGGTGTTAAGAACTAATATGTCCAAGGTAAGGGGTTCAAACCCGGCAGATTTAAACACCTTGTTGAATGCATCGAGGGTCACCTGTGGTGCAGTGGCTAGCATAACATCCTTCTATCCACTAAATAGCGAGTCCATACCTGGCAGATGGCATTATATTTGCTTTTAGGGAGTAAAAATCCTTGGTTATTTCGTCCTTTAAAAGAGGCTGTTATGCTAGCCACTACTCCACAGGTGAACCTTTATGCATTCTAAAAGGTGTTAAGGACTAATATGTCCAAGGTCAGGGGTTCAAACCCGGCAGATTCAAACACCTTGTTGAGTGCATCGAGGGTCACCTGTGGAGTAGTGACTAGCATAACAACCTTAAGATCGCAAGTCCTAGTGGATAGAAGGATGTTATGCTAGCCACTACACCACAGGTGACCCTCGATGCACTCAACAAGGTGTTTGAATCTGCCGGGTTTGAACCTCTGACCTTGGACATATTAGTCCTTAACACCTTTTAGAATGCATAAAGGTTCACCTGTGGAGTAGTGGCTAGCCATAACAGCTCTCTATGATTAAGATCGCAAGTTCAAAACTAGCAGATGGTTCTATATTTCCTTTTGGGGATTTAAAATCCTTGGTTATTTCGTCCTTTAAAAGGAGCTGTTATGCTAGCCACTACTCCACAGGTGACTCTGGATGGATTCAGTAAGGTGTTAAAGATCAATATGCCCAAAGTCACGTGTTCAAAACCGGCATGTTCAAACACCTGTGGATTTTTGGAACATTGAGGGTCACCTGTGGAGTAGTGGCTAGCATAACAGCCTTCTATGCTAAAGGTCGCAAGTACAAAATCAGCAGATCGCCCTATATTTGTGTACCACAAGTGACCCTTAAATGATTTAAAAAGTGTAACTCGTAAAAGATCCCTATCTTAAGTAAACCTGGATAGGCAAAACTTAAGACTCCCGCGGCACCGTCGGATTAAGCACAGTAACATAAAGTAACGTTTAGTGGATAAACAACAACAAGATTTAATAAAAATGTTAAGTTCTTGATTGCAAAACCTCATTAAATTGACTGTATAAAATGGGTACAAGAAATTATGAAATTGACTGAAAAAATTATGAATTTGATTGAAAAAATTATGAATTTGACTGAAGAAATTATGAATTTGACTGAAAAAATTATGAATTTGACTGAAAAAATTATGAATTCGATTGAAAAAATTATGAATTTGACTGAAAAAATTATGAATTTGACTGAAAAAAGCTATATTATTATTACAGCTGTAAATTATTAGCTCGCGAATATTTATTTATATATATATATATATATATATATATATATATATATATATATATATATATATATATATTTTGTTTGATCAGTTCTCAACTGTTGATAATTTACGTTTTTGTTGTTCTCAAGTTTCAGTGAATGAATAAACAATTTTATCTATGCAACGTTTCGAGAATTTATTGTTCTCATAATCATGCCTTAACAATGGAAAAACAAAAAAACAGAACATTATTATTATACAATGATTAATATATGATTTAATTGTTTGAGATATAGAAAAGAATACATTGAACTAGGAATACTCATACAGTAGGTACATAGATATTTTAAATCGGGATTTACATTAAAGATATTATTATAAAATTACTTACTATTTTGGACAAAATAGTGTCTTAATTAGACATGTGTAGTCTACAAACTTTGAAAGAAAATTGAAAAAGTAAAAAAGGAATAGTTCAAGTATGGAAGATTTTCCAGGAATTTATGATTTACAGACGTTTATTTTATTTTTAAAAATTTTAATATGTGTTTATCAAATTTGAGTAACATGCATTAGGGTTTTGGACATCCGATTTTTTATTTATGGCGCGATTTTTGTATTTCTCTATGGTAATCATTTTATTAAAATTTCGCTAGAACTGCTTTTTTCATAATGAATAATTTTGGGTGAGTGAAATTTAAATGAATGTTCCGTTTTTCTGAAATGAGTAGAGAGGGCAGTTTGGTCAGGTTTATTTGGTTTTTTTTTTAATTGAAGTGCAGCTATATTTGTGTTGGTATACTCTCCTTTTTAAATATTGTTCAGATGTTCCAAAATAAGACTTTCCGCATTTGTCTTCACAAGGTATTTCTTTAATACATTTGATTGAAGGTCTAATTTGTCGGAATCTTTAGTTGTTGTAAATAATCATATATATATACATGCGTTTATGGTAACGGTAAATACTGTACTGGGTGTCTCACAAATGTCAAGTCATATTGTTGGAGCAGATACTAGTCCGATACTCAACGGTTAAGGAGGAAAATCAAATTTTGAGTTTTTTGCTGTTATTCATGTTTTTATTAGAAAAAAACTCCAGTGTGATTATATCTAGTAAGTTTTTTATTTTCTTGGTTTATAAGTAAAACAATACACAAGACATCATTTTAAAATATTACAGCCTCAATTATACTTAGACCGATCCTACGATAAAGGTATGTAAACCTCAATTTTATTTAGGATTAACTGATTATCAAATATTAAAAAAAAATATATAATTTCAGGAGACCCACAACATGGGTCAAAACATAGGTAAATAAATAGTTGTTCACTAATTTTAAATATTTTTTTACCGCTTCCTGAACCATCTCACTATTAATATTTAGAACAAGGTAAAAAAAAAAAAATCAAGTAAATAAAGATAAACAACTTAAAGGTAATTACTAAATCCAATGGGGAGAAGGTGTTGAGAAACACATGCCCTTTAAATACCAACACGCTAGTATATTATAAGCGAGTATAAAGAGAAGGAGGGGTCACCTTAACCCTTCAACTGGAAACATACGACTTTAGCCTTTAACGATCTAAGAGTCCTGTATTGTCCTCTTCAAACATTGTAAAAATAACGCGTATTAACTGCTATAATGACGCTAAAGCTTGGCACAGATCCGCTGTGAATTATCAATAAGCGAAATGTGATATTCATTCACTTAAAACATTATTGTGGTTACTAGACGGAGAAGAGCGCACAAAAAAAACGTAGCTCTTGAGACAGTACGCCGAACATGCGTAGGAGCCGATTACATCACACCAATATTACTATCCTTAGGTTAAAAAAATTATTTGAAGAATGGTGTCAAAAGCGGAGGATCAAAATAAATCCTACTAAATCCCACCAAATTACCTTTACCCTGCGCCGCGAACCTATGTCTGCCTGTCCCACTATTTCCTTTGGCAATATTCCACTCACCTCAGTTGAACAGATCCGATACCTTGGACTGCATCTTGACAGACGACTTACTTGGAATCCTCACACTAGACTGAAACGACAAGAAACAGCTCGCAGATATCGCTTATTACAACATTTACTTGACAAACGTTCAAAACTTCCCACCTACTACAAAAAACTAATTTATATTACCATACTTAGGCCTATTTGGACATATTTAATTGAACTATGGGGATCCACCAAGCCATCAAATTCCTCTCGCATCTAGTCCTTGCAATCCAAAATCCTCCGAAAGATCCTAAATGCCCCTTACTTTGTCACCAATAAAATAATCCACAAAAACCTGAATATCTCATTAGTTGCAGACTTAGCCCGAATTAGATATACTTCCTTTCACTCCAAATTACCACTCCACCCAAACCCACTTGTCCGCATTCTCTCATCTCCTTCTATTCCTGATCATCCTCCGAGGCGGCTGAAACGACGATGGCCTCGAGACCTCCTTGTCTGAAAAACCTTTGAAGTGCTACCAATGGTTAGATTCTTCTCACGCCTATCATGTCCATATCTCATGTGTGAACAGTCACATTTACTTGATGTATTTTTGTGTTAATACAGTTGTAAATATCTCTATAATAAATTTAAAAAAAATAAATAAATAAAAAAATTATAAATACAAAAATGTGTTAGCTTTTTTATTCTTTAGTTGGTTATGAAATTCGTTCAACTTGTGTAATGATTGATTTCTACCAATGCTAGTAAGAAGATTTATTACAATCTACAAAATAACAGGTACTTAAGAGAAGAAAATTGAGAAAATCGTCAAAATGCATAGTATAAAGTGGTTCTTTTGGTTCAAAGATTTTTGTTTTTAAATTTTTGTAACATCTCAGGCCTTTAAGCTTCTTAAATATGAAATTTCAGTTCCATAAAACCTATCGTTTTTGAGCTGAACTTACCGAATTCACTCAGAGAGATCGTTTTTCGGGACTTGCTCATTTGGATTCAATGTACCCCGAAATTCCAATAACTGTCATCATCTGTATAATTTTTTCTTTATGCCTTCCATATACTTTGAAATTAATTACGACTCCCCATTGGTTCAAATGTTTTATTGTATTTCATATTATTACTACAACTTTTATTAATCATATTTTTTATATATTTAATTCATTTTTATAATTTGTTTTTAAAAAACTATTTTTCTCTCCTTTAACAAAATCATTAGAGCTGTTCTTAGTAAAATCGTAAAAAGGTTGAAAATACATGTCATAATTGATCACTTTCATTCAGTCGATTTGAATGAAAAAGTTGATATAACATCCAGCGCGTTTAGTTGTCTTTAATATGAAATTTGTGTTTTTTACGACATACCAAACAGACCTTTTTCTCTTGGGTCATTTGGACACAGGAGATCTTAAAATCTATATTTCCTGTGAAAACTCAAAATCGAAAATTAATAATTGAGCCGTAACTTTTATCTAAAATTTTTTACCTGCAAATTTTATATTTTCTACTTCCAGTTCAACAAATGTCTTATTATTATAAGCATTACCATTAACAGTATCTCTTGATGGCCTCCGCCACCACGGCTCTGGAGTTTCCAGAAGTAATTGGACCATGAAGTCACGGTTCCTTGGGGCCTCCCGTCAATGCACCCTCTTCATTTTAAATGAAGTTAAGATGGGGACGAAAACCTTTCATCGATTCTACCTCTAAGAGGAATTTTCGACAACTGTGAACTCTGGGTTTCTTCAAAGTATCGTCATCATAGAGAGGTTTTTCTTGTCGAAACGCTATATTTTTTTTTATCAACCTGTGACATTACACAAGCATGTGCGATATATTCAATCCAATGTAATTGGAACTAAGGAGAGAGTGAAATCACTCACCTATATTTAATGTATGCAGTTAGGAGAATTATTCTAATCGAGTAATAGTAAGGCTACTTCACAATATTCTCTATGAGTCTTAGCCATTTTTTTTTTTTCGAAAACAGCTTTAACGAATTTGAGCAAACTGGTTTTTGTTTCGTTAATTCGTTCTTTTTTTATTTTTCACTTCATTTACTAATTCGTACCTGTCAGCATTATTGTGACAACCAACAAATGGGATAAAAAAAAAGAGAACAAAATGATAACATGCCAGGCACGAGGAAGGACCATCCCAGCAGCACGTCTTCTCGTCAACTAGTTTTATTGTATGTTTTCAGCGTATTTTACTTAATTGAAGGATTTTATGTGGTGTTCATCAGTCTATCATTATTTTATTAGGGACCATTTGGAGGGTTCACAGCTTTAGTTAGCTTAGCGAAGTCTTGGAGAAGGCTCAAAAGGGGCTGGATAAGATTATTCAACCCTTTTATTTATTTATTTGGAGGGTTCACAGCTTTAGTTAGCTTAGCGAAGTCTTGGAGAAGGCTCAAAAGGGGCTGGATAAGATTATTCAACCCTTTTATTTATTTATTTGGAGGGTTCACAGCTTTAGTTAGCTTAGCGAAGTCTTGGAGAAGGCTCAAAAGGGCTGGATAAGATTATTCAACCCTTTTATTTATTTATTTGGAGGGTTCACAGCTTTAGTTAGCTTAGCGAAGTCTTGGAGAAGGCTCAAAAGGGGCTGGATAAGATATTCAACCCTTTTATTTATTTATTTGGAGGGTTCACAGCTTAGTTAGCTTAGCGAAGTCTTGAGAAGGCTCAAAAGGGCTGGATAAGATTATTCAACCCTTTTATTTATTTTATTGGAGGGTTCACAGCTTTAGTTAGCTTAGCGAAGTCTTGGAGAAGGCTCAAAAGGGGCTGGATAAGATTATTCAACCCTTTTATTATTTATTTGGAGGTTCACAGCTTAGTAGCTAGCGAATCTTGGAAAGGCTCAAAGGGGCTGGATAAATATCAACCTTTTATTTATTTATTTGGAGGTTCACAGCTTTAGTTAGCTTAGCGAAGTCTTGGAGAAGGCTCAAAAGGGCTGGATAAGATATTCAACCCTTTTATTATTTATTTGGAGGGTTCACAGCTTTAGTTAGCTTAGCGAAGTCTTGGAGAAGCTCAAAGGGGCTGGATAAGATTATCAACCCTTTTTATTTATTTATTTGGAGGGTTCACAGCTTTAGTTAGCTTAGCGAAGTCTTGGAGAAGGCTCAAAAGGGGCTGGATAAGATTATTCAACCCTTTTATTTATTTATTGGAGGGTTCACAGCTTTAGTAGCTTAGCGAAGTCTTGGAGAAGGCTCAAAGGGCTGGATAAGATTATTCAACCCTTTTATTTATTTATTTGGAGGGTTCACAGCTTTAGTTAGCTTAGCGAAGTCTTGGAGAAGGCTCAAAAGGGCTGGATAAGATATTCAACCCTTTATTTATTATTTGGAGGTTCACAGCTTTAGTTAGCTTAGCGAAGTCTTGGAGAAGGCTCAAAAGGGCTGGATAAGATTATTCAACCCTTTATTTATTTATTTGGAGGTTCACAGCTTTAGTTAGCTTAGCGAAGTCTTGGAGAAGGCTCAAAGGGGCTGGATAAGATTATTCAACCCTTTATTTATTTATTTGGAGGGTTCACAGCTTTAGTTAGCTTAGCGAATCTTGGAGAAGGCTCAAAAGGGGCTGTAAGATATTCAACCTTTATTTATTTATTGGAGGGTTCACAGCTTTAGTTAGCTTAGCGAAGCTTGGAGAAGGCTCAAAGGGGCGGATAAATTATTCAACCCTTTATTTATTTATTTGGAGGGTTCACAGCTTTAGTTAGCTAGCGAGTCTTGGAGAAGCTCAAAAGGGGCGGATAAATTATCACCCTTTATTTTATTGAGGTTCACAGCTTTAGTAGCTTAGCGAAGTCTGGAGAAGGCTCAAAGGGCTGGATAAGATTATTCAACCTTTTATTATTTATTTGGAGGGTTCACAGCTTTAGTTAGCTTAGCGAAGTCTTGGAGAAGGCCAAAAGGGTGAAGATATTCAACCCTTTTATTTATTTATTTGGAGGTTCACAGCTTTAGTAGCTTACGAAGTCTTGGAGAAGCTCAAAAGGCTGGATAAGATATTCACCCTTTATTTATTTATTTGGAGGGTTCACAGCTTTAGTTAGCTTAGCGAGTCTTGGAGAGCTCAAAGGGGCTGATAGATTATTCAACCTTTTATTTATTTATTTGGAGGGTTCACAGCTTTAGTTAGCTTAGCGAAGTCTTGGAGAAGGCTCAAAGGGGCTGGATAAGATTATTCAACCCTTTTATTTATTATTTGGAGGGTTCACAGCTTAGTTAGCTTAGCGAAGTCTTGGAGAAGGCTCAAAAGGGGCTGGATAAGATTATTCAACCCTTTTATTTATTTATTTGGAGGGTTCACAGCTTTAGTTAGCTTAGCGAAGTCTTGGAGAAGGCTCAAAAGGGGCTGGATAAGATTATTCAACCCTTTTATTTATTTATTTGGAGGGTTCACAGCTTTAGTTAGCTTAGCGAAGTCTTGGAGAAGGCTCAGAAGGGGCTGGATAAGATTATTCAACCCTTTTATTTATTTATTTGGAGGGTTCACAGCTTTAGTTAGCTTAGCGAAGTCTTGGAGAAGGCTCAAAAGGGGCTGGATAAGATTATTCAACCCTTTTATTATTTGCAAAATTTGGGATGAGCTTTCACCTGAAGACGGATGCTGAGGAATTTCCCTCCTCACACCCGAGCCTGTTGGGTCATGGTTGTCATCAACAACAATTTCATTGGTTGTCATCGTGTTTCTCTTAGCCCTGATGAAGGCTCACAATGAAGGCCAAAACGTTGACACACAAGTACAATAAGTGTCATTTATTAGGGTGTTAATTTTAGATGACTGCATCCCCAACCATCTTCCTCATTAAACTTTTAAGGTTTGGTTGAAAAGTTGTGCCATGTTTGCATCAGATTTTTACACTGAATTAGGTGCAAAAAAAAGAAGATTTTTGGACGAATAAAGAAAATAGACTTATCCTACTTGTTTATCGGAAAGGTTACTAACCATAACTCAATATCCGAGCCTGTATACAATACAAGAGACAGAGAAGAAGGGACGGCTGTTCAATATTCAAGGTGAAGTTATCCAATCAGTCTCCTCCGACAATATCCTTCCACCAGCCAATACCCTCCTCAGCAGAGCAATATGATTCTAAATTCAATACGAGGAGCTGTATAATTACTCTCTGGACCGGATTCCAATATGGCCGGGCCCTGAGGTGGCCTACAAAGGATGCCGAGTGTAGGTAGGCAGGTCCCTGTATGCATACGTTGAGAACACCTCTCTCGCCATGGCAAGGTGTTCTGCTCTTGAATATTTTACAAGGGGAAAATGCAGTCCTAGGGAAACTGTACGGGCGCAGCCTCCCTTATTGAGCAAATATTTTAAAAGAAATTTTCGAATTTAAATATATTTTTCTTAGCAACTCAATATTTTTTTTATTTTAAACAAAATTTTATATTTTATACCTATATGAGTAACTGAACTTAAAAAAACTATTGTCAGTTATGGGAGAATGATACAAATAGATTTTTTTATTATTATTAATAATAATAATGGGCTTACCGAACCCGAAGGTTTGATGCCGATACCACCAAACTCCGCCTATCGTCCAATGATGACCGTTTATGTCCAAGCTCCCGAAATCAGCCTTTATGCAATCCTCCCATCGACACCTCGGCCTACCTTTCAGACGCCTACCAGTCAGTTCAGCGAATATCAACTTTCTCGGAATCCGTTCATCACCGACCCCAACGTTATATTCACAGGGTAAAAGCTCCACAACTCCGCATTAGGAACTTTCGAAACTCCCCAGTGGCCTCATCTCTCTCCGGACAAAATATTGTACGCAGTACCTTATTTTCGAAAACCTTATGCCGTTGTTCATCCTTAGTAAGCGGCCACGTTTCACATCCGTAAAGGACCGTCGGAAGAATAACACAAATCTTAAAAACAATTCATAAAATATCTCTATGACGAGTTAAGGTAGTTATCCCCCACCTTTCGAAGAGAATATTTCCTTTGATCATTTCTCTGTAAAATCGTTAATTCCCACTACCCATTTTATGTTGACAGCCTCTTGGTATTCAAACCCTCTAACCGTTCTCGGGAAACAAGATCCCGCCAGTCCGATATCTATACTACTTTCCATAGAACAAAAAAATTGAGTGCTACTTTTAAGCCCGGTGCACTGTATTTTGGAATTTTCTCCCGTCATACATACGTCATGCTTCTTCCCTATTATCGTTAAAATCCTCCCTCTTTTAATACTTTCATTCTCTCCAGTCAGATGTTAACTAATTTCTATTGTGCCTACTTGTGTGAGGTGGATAGTGTATACACATTAATGAGGTGTAAGAGTTAAATTTTATGTTTATTCTTATTTCTTCCTTTCTGGAACAGAGAAGTCACTATGACCTGTTCTTTTTTTATTTTTTTTCCCTCCTTTCTTTTGTTATTTAAATGTAGTAATATATACTTATTATAATTGTTTTTGGCCTATTATAAATTATTATTTTGTTCATTAATGTTATTCTTTAGGGATATTGTCCCAGAATAAAGTTTTTTGTTCTATTCTATTCTATATCAATATGAGATTTCTCATTAAATGATTTGATACCGATTATAAGGTACTACCACACTCTAATGAAATGAATGTGATATCTTTGAATACAAAATGGCTTGAAGAGCAAGCTAAAAGTACTCCTAGTTTTCCTTTTGTTCTACAATATAAAAATAAAATAAACCATAATGAGGGTATTAAAAAGTAAAAAACGTCTGTAGTGGGTTATTTCAAAAATATCATTAGTTACTCTCATAGTTTTCAAAAGAGGAGAGAAGAGAATTGGCGGCTGAGCCTAATCACTTCTTCTTTTACAATTGATTGTTTCTTTTTTTTTTATTATTACTTTTATTTATTCATTTATTTTATGTGTGTGGCGTGATGATGTGAGGGCGATAGTAACCAGTAGGTTTTAACCAACCGGTTTAATACCGAAAATGAGGTCTTACCGCATTTCAAGTCAGATTCTAAGTAAGATGGCACACTTATTTTTCTTTTATTTTTTTAAAAATTTTTATTGAAATTTACAACTGTATTTTGTAATACAACAAGTAAATATGCTGGTAATGATAAAATACTTGAAAAAAACAGAAAGAGGAACTGCCCATTGGCAGCACTCTAGTAGTCAATCTAAACAAGAATGTTTCGAGGCCATCTTCTTTTCAGACGCCTCGGAGGGTTATCAGAGATCGAAGAGGAAGCTAGGATAGAAACTAGTAGGTTAGAGTGGGATGGCGTTTGGCCTGGAAGGATTCATACCTCGTTCGGGCCAAAACAGTAACATAGGGAACATCAAGGTGTTTGTGGATGAGTTTATTCGTGACAAAGTAAGCAGCGTTGAGGATTTTACGAAGGATTTCGGATTGTAAGGATTCGATACGAGGGGAATTAGATGGTTTGGTAGAGCCACTGTAAAGGTAAGATTTATTTTTTTTAATAATGTATGAATTATTGGCATTTTAAGACTTGCAATAGCCCATATGCTTCTTGTTAATTGAAGAAATAATTTTGTTTCTAAATGTTTGTTATAATATTATATTTTGAATTACTAACTCGTTCATGAGAACAATAAATGTTAATAAGCAATGCAGAACACTCCATCGACAAGTTTAGGCCACTGCCTTAGCAAGATTTTATCTACCGCACAGCTGATATGCTAATAGTAACATTGTGCCATGGTTCTATGCGGATCGAATGCTTGCAATCTAGACAAATGTGTTCCGTCCTTTAAGAAAAAAAGGAGCTACAACCCGAATAGGGATCTTGCATGTCTATCTACAGTTGGTAATAATGCATGTTATGGTAATCCCTCACCTGCGTGTTTAATGGCGTCATATTGAATTTGTAAATGTTCTTTAGCAGGTGGAAGTATTTCCTTTAAACTGTTCTTGCCATTATTTTAATACGGAAAGATTAGACACATAAAAAGTACGAGTATAATTTTTACTTTTTTTTACATACATATATATATATATATATATATATATATATATAATATATATATATATATGTGTGTGTGTGTGGTTGTGTATTTTCGAATAGGAACGTCTCTGTTCATATTGCAAATCGGAAAACATATACGATACAGCTCTATCATATGTTCTACCTTATTATCTGCGGAGTAGATGTATGGGCTCCGAAAAACCGTCCGAATCCGGGAACAATAACGATGAAATATGTTAAGCTAAGATGCCAATTTTCTAGATACAATTAAATAGATTTATTGTTATTTACAACTGTATAATGATATACATCTAGTAAATGAGATACAAGATACTAATGTCGTCATGATTCATATGTGGGGGTACTACCCATTGGCAGCTCAGACGCCTCGGAGGATTATCAGGGATTGTAGAGGATGCAAGAATTGAAACTAATGGGTTAGAGTGGGAGTGGTGTAATGAAAGGAGTGGTACCTGGTTCGGGCTAATCAGCTACATAGGGAACGTTCAGGTCTTTATGGATGAGTTTATTTGTGACAAAATAAGGAGCATTGAGGATTTTTCGAAGCATTTTTGATTGAAAGGATTGGAAGCGGGAAGAATTTAATGGTTTAGTTGAGCCCCGTAATATCTACTCCGTAAGTCCATAAAGGTCTTATGATGGTCATGTAGATGAGCATTTGTACACGTACTTTAGTGGAAGGTTTGAGCGTTTTCCAGTAAGTGTGAAGTAGTCGAAAACGTCGGACAGTTTCTTGTATTTTCAGTCTTGTATGAGGGTCTCGTACATTATAAAATTAAAAACAGGAATTTCATACGTTGAAATGAAAGTGGTGAAATAAATGTAGAGATCACTCTATTAAAAATGCTAAAGGAATGATTACTTTCCTAGGACATGCTTTAACATACTAAGAAAACTGGATGGTAACAAAAATACCAGATTCTAACACCCGGGATTTCTTTACTAACTCCGATAATTCCTCCCATCATCATCATCATCCGTGGCGCTACAGACCGATGTGGTCCTTGGCCTCCTCAATAAGTCTTCGCCAGATGGTTCGGTCTTGCGCAGCCGCTCGCCAGTTGCGGGTGTCAAGTAGGCGAAGAGCATCCCTGGCAACGGTGTCCTCCCATCTAAGCCGAGGTCTTCCTCTTCCCCTTGTCCGGTGGAGCCTCCCATCCATCAGCTTTTTTGGAACTACATCGTCTGGCATCCGTACAACGTGGCCAGCCCAGCGCAGCCTTCCTAAGTTGATTAACCTCATCACATCAGCTTCGCCATAGATCCGGTAGATTTCCAGGTTTGTCCTCCGCCTCCAGCTTTCCCCGATCTTAACTGGCCCAAATATCTTTCTTTTAAATATGAGGATTTCCCTCTCCTCTTTACCAGTGAGGGTCCATGTCTCAGATCCATAAGTTAAGACGGGCCTAATGAGAGTCTTATAAAAAAGGCACTTTGTGCGACGGGTGAGGTAGGCACTTCTCAGGTGCTTTCTGAGGCCAAAATAGCACCTGTTGGCTTTGAGGAGACGCTGACTTGTTTCCCCGGAGATCCTATTTCCACAATTCACAACTGATCCGAGGTATACAAATTGGTCAACGCTCTGGAACGCAAATGGGCCCATTATTACAGGATGTCGGTCTGCAGTCTCTGTCCCCGGCCCAGCTCTCATGTATTTTGTATTTTCCTGGTTGATGTGCATCCCCATATCCTTCGCTGCCTCCGCCAACCTGAGGAAAGCATTTTTTAAGGACTCAAATGACCTTGCGACAATGTCCAGGTCGTCAGCAAAGCCGAGAATTTGGACCAGCCGATTGAAGATGGTGTCCGAAGTCTGTATCCCTGAATCCCGCACTACCTTTTCCAAAGCCAAATTGAACAACAAACAGGTGAGGCCATCACCCTGCCTAACACCTTTTGCAGTTTCAAACTGTGGGGAGAGGTCCGTTTGAATACGTACAGTGCACCATGTGTCTTCCATTGCCATCCTGATCAGCCGAACCAATTTCAGAGGAACTCCAAGCTCTACCAACGCTGCGTACAACTTCGGCCTCTTTATGCTATCACAAGCACTCCGGAAGTCCACAAATAGGTGATGGGTAATCATTCTGTACTCCTGGAACTTCTCGAGAATCATTCTTAGGCCAAACATTTGATCCGCTGTTGATTTACCTCCCCTGAAACCAGCCTGATATTTACCTATTTTTCTCTCGGCAAATGGTTGAAGATTTTTATAAATGACGTTGGAGAGAACCTTGTAGGCGCATTGTAAAAGCGATATGCCACGGTAATTAGAGCATTCCAGGATATCACCTTTCTTATGGAGTGGATGAATAATGGCTTTCTTCCACTGTTGAGGCATTTTCTCTTCGATCCAGACTGGGAGAATTCCTCCCACACATCCTCATTATACAGTCCTGCTTCACTGACAGATCCTTATAAGCAATCACAATAGTTCCTATTCTCCTTTTTCACAGACTGTTGGTGTTCTTCAAGGCAGCATTCTTGAGCCCATCCGTTGTAGTCCTCAGGGGTGTTAATACTGGTGGTACACCATTCTGATCCTACCGTCTTTATTCCTGCACCTTAGGGTTTCGCTTTGCCTTGTCATATGCGGCACGACCCTGTTCTGTTATATATATATATATATATATATATATATATATATATATAATATATTATATCTTGTGTGTGTGTGTGTGTATGTTTAGCATTTAAGTAATTGACTGAAGGGGACCGCAAACATTTTTTATCGAGAACCACTGCTTTGCACTCTATACAGCTCATATCCTAACTCATCTGAACACCTTACTTTTTACTTGAACTGATGATACTCAGGTATTATCATTCAATAACTGTCCAATAATTGCTTCCCAAACTCTTCAAACCCACTTTTGGAGATTTTGAGGTATGGTGTCGGAATTGGATGGTAAAAAATAATAACTTTTTCCATTACTCGCAAACTTATGATTTTCTGTCCTCCTTTAACAAGATTCATCTCCTCCCAGTTGGACAGATCCGATACCTTAGACTTCATCTTGATAAACGTCTAATTTAGAATTTTAATAAATCCCACCTTATAACCTTCATCTTTTGACACGCAGCGCCATAGTTGTTTAGAGTAATCACCTCCAACTAAATGTTAAGATGATCACTCCTTTTAGTATAGCAGTGGACTGTTTGAAAATTAGAATTAAATGAAAGAAGGCTGGACCTAGATAAAAGAAACACAGTATGGGAGAAAAATGGATTATATTACAAAAAAAAACATCTGAATTTGATTGCCAGATGTTAATTTGGTTAGTAAACGGTATTATTGCAAATTTGAAACATGTGACTAACTTAAGTGGTGGAAATCCGATGGTGAAGATGCTCTGGAAAGGTGAACCTGTTCTCTTCTCTCCTCCTCCCCTTTGGCGTGGGGTCTTCTAAAATACTTCTACTCCATATCAAATAGGTGGTGCTACAGGAGGAAAAAACTAGAGCAAACTATCTGGCACAACCAGCTAGGACCTGCATTTTCTGTTTCTTTTTTCGGCCGCTAGGGGCGCTTTTTTTATTCCTTTGGCCACTAGGTGCGCTCTGGTTAATTTAACTGGCCGCTAGGTGGCAGTGCGGTCAACATGAATTTCTCTTTTGGGAACCCGAAACAACAGTATCCTTTAATAATATTCCGCTTGTCTCGGTTGAACAGATCCTTTACCTAGGACTTCATCTTGACAAACGTCTTACTTGGAACCTTCATAAAGACTGAAACGGCTAGTAACTGCTTGACATAAGAGTTAAAGAATAAAAAAAAAAAAAAAAAAGCGTCAGAAAAGATGGTTCGGAGGCCTTTTAGTTAAAGTATTTTTTGAATGCTGCAAATATGGGATTTATTTATAATTGTATCACCCTTTTTTTTTGTTATACTCATAATCACTCGGTGTATGTAATAATAAAGTTGGGAATTTCAAAAAATATATATATTTTTAATTATTATTTATGCCATAATTTACCGGATTTGTACATGTAAATGTTAAATGAGATTGTTGTTATATTCTTTCTTCACCCCATTCTTGTCATCTTCTAGCCTTACAAACCTCTGAATAGTTAATTTCCATAATTCATAAAGATAAAAGCTGTTGGATTTGTGTTAATTCGTTTATATGAAACATATGTTGTTCAGGATCCTAAAATACAGAAATGTTAGTAGCCTATGTTTCAAGAGAATAATTGTTACTACAATTTATGTTTCTAAGTACGAAGACGGTTCGTTATGAATAATTTAGACGAGAAGTATAGACTGAAGGATCTTTAAATTTCCATCTATACGTGACCTGACTTATCATTGCAGTCTAAAAGCAAAGTGGTGCCCTATTTCGTACTTTCTTATGTTTTCTGTATAAACATCTTTGTGTGCAGGTTTATACGTAGTGTAACATGTTCAAATTATAAACATATTTTTTATGGATTTAATAATTATATGGAATTTCTTATTGATATTAATTTCGACTAAAAATCACATTGCCATCATTAATAAAATGGTTATCAATTCTACCACAAATTTATTTCCAGTCGTTCAGGATGTTATTATCTTCAGAAATCACCATTAATTTAATTTCGTCAAAATAAAATTCAAATTTTTGTCAAAGTATTTAATTAAATAAAATTTAACATATTTAGCTACTCATACTTTCCCTTTATAATTAATTAATTAAGTCCCTTACTAATGGCAAAATGTTACTAATAAAGATATGAAATGTTATTTAAAATATATTAAATGATTTAATTATTTACAAACTTAATTATTAAAGGAGGGAGAAAAAGAGGTTAAAAAATAATAATACAAATTACATCAAGCAAAAAAAAAAAAAAAAACAACATCTAATATACTATTGAATACTAGACCTTCACCTTATTTTATCAAAACTCATGTTGGTTTTCGTTTGAATATATTATTACTTCGTTTTTTTTACTTTTGATTTTATACTCGAGTATTTGATAGTTATTGTTTATGAAATTCTTTAGAAAATTACCCAGACCAGGTGATTCATAGCTAATGATTATTTGATGGTTTGGAAGGGAACCGCGAACTGTTTCCACCCTGCATTGATTTCTACTTTGCCAAATTGCCGGGGTCACATGAGGCCCTGATGACGGGCCAAGTCCCGAAATCGTCCGTCACGAGTGAACGCCTAAGGGAAAAAGTTATTCCTTCATTTGAAATAAGTTTATTTTTTTAAGAAAAATAATATTTGATATTATAATGTATTAATCAACGAAATATTAGTAGTGTATGTTTCGTTCTTGCTTGATAATATCTGTGGTCCCATTAATAAATAAAGATATAGACAATTATTTGCAATTTTTGATCCAAAGAAGAATGATGCTTCTGAATAATTTAGAAGATTGCGCAAACCGAAATTACGAAGTTATTACCCCTTCAGTATAAATGAGGTAGCATCGCAGAGGCTATAATGGGCGTTATTAGGCTAAACGGGTTCCTATAGGAGCATGGATTCCTATAAGTCCCTCAGCCAGCAACGAAAAATGCAACCCATTTTACCAAAATTTTTAATATGTTTAATGCAAAGCATCTATCATTGTAGAGCTAAAAATACACGTCTGCCAACTCAAAACGGGTGGGTTACAAAATAGTGGCCATTCAAAAAGGGAATATCACTCTTTTCTAACATAATTATGGCTATCATGGAAACGGCTCATCCTATGAGGATAATCTTTATAAAGTAAATCATCAAGAATTTATTAATCTTTCATTTCAGCTCTAAAAGGCATTTTTATGTCTAATATTCAGCTATATAGAGGTATTACGATTTTTTTTTTTTTTTGTTTTTTTGTTGGAAACGCGATATCACTCTTTTTTATCATAATTATGGTTACTATCATAGAACAGGCTTATCCTATTAGGATAATTGTTAGAATGTAAATCATCAAGTATTTAATAACCTTTTATTTGAGTGGTAAAAGACATTTAAAAGACATGTTCCAAATAAAGATATAGAGATATTACAAAAAAAAAAAAAAAAAAAAAGAGATATCACTCTGTTTTAACATTATTATGAATATATCTATATCTAATATGAATATATATATATATATATATATATATATATATATATATATATATATATATATATATATATATATAACATTATTATCATGGAAACGGCTCAACAATTAATATATAATATTAAATCACCTTTATTTTGAGTTATAAAACACGTCTGTATGACTAATAGTTACTAATAGATATGGTTCTTACAAAAAACTGGGAACCGAGAAACATCTTATTTTTGTCATTAGTATCTGTTCCTAACAATATATTGGTTTGTACTATTTTACGAGGCATAAAATTAGCTTTAATTTGAGTAGTGATAGAAATCCGTAGGTCTACTAGTCTGCGACATAATGTCAGTGGAATGGTTACATGATTCAAAATTTCTGTCCATAACAGCGTGTCAGCCACGGCTTACCACCTACATGTGAATGGCAGACTAATGTTGTTTGATTCGTAATATGGCCTAGTATAATGGGGTCAAAAGGAAAATCGTGGTCAAATGAGTCTGAATTTCGTCTCCATCTTTCATTTTTAAATGGCCGCCATTTTGTAATACACCCGTTTTGAGTGGGAAGGCGTGCAATTTTTGCTTTGCCATGGTAGATGCTTTGCATGAAACGTGGTTTGTATTTTTCGTTGCTGTCCCACCGGCTATTTGGGAGTATTGTGTTAGATGAGATCTTAGGGATTAAGGTTTGGACGGTGGTGATTGTATTGAACCATGTAGGCAAACATTGATGATATCTGGTTCGCTAAGCCTATTATTATTATAGATAATAATTTAGATGTTCTAGGCAATAATTTATTTTAAGTAGTAAGCTATCACTGCTTAGCTATTATTCTCCTCAGATTCTATTAACTAAAGTTATATAGTATATTTTAAAATTTTTTTACAGGGATAAAATATTGTTGTTATTGAAAACAATAAACCATAAGATCAATGTGTATGTATTTTATGATCTTATTTTGCTTAATTTTAAGCTATTAATAAATAAAAAATCCATGGCTTATTTACATAAAATTTTCTTGGGATCACTTATAGCCGGGTGGCTAGCATAACAGCCTCCTATGCCAAAGGTTACGGGTTCAAGCCCGCAGGTGGTCCTAGGATTTTTTAATGGGAGTAAAAAATTCTTAGTATATGCCGTCCTTCGGAGGGGACGTTAAAAGGTGGTCCCGAGCCTATACGATGTCAGGTACTCGTTAAAGATCCTGACAACCTGACATCCTAATAAAACCTGGATAGGAAAAATTTAGGACTCCCACTGTAGCATCGTCCGATCAGAAATAGTAGCATAAAGTGACGTTAAATGAACAAACAAAATTTTCTTATATGATCATTTCTTCTTCATTAATTCAAGTCGACAAATATTTGCCTTCTACTGTGTAATTTTCAAGTTTTTAAAAACGCTTCGATAACCGAATGTAGACTGCGATTAAGAAATTAGATACACCATAGCAGCATATGATAGTATCCACAGTAGGTACCCAAGGTTCTGGCTAGAGTGACACATGAGGACCGGAAAAACCGGTTACAGGTAACAGGATGTGATCCATTCACCTGTTCTTTAGTTACGGCATTTGAAGTGATATCTCGATTTGGTTTGGATCCTTTTAACAGAATATCTCGATTATAGACAATTCTGGAATTAGTGTTATCAATTAGGTTATATTGTTTATAAAAATAAGATGTAAATCGCAGTACAATTTCAAGTAAGAGCAGTGTAAAGAATGTGGTAATATTTTTTTATGAATATATCTTATTGTTTTTTACAACTGTGGATATAATTAGTTGACCGTTGAGAATTACTGAAGGAATTAGTCCGGGTGGCGGTCATTAAATGAAACAACTGAATAGTTTCAACTATTTTATTGTTTGCCAACGTTTCGACCCCCATTGTGGGTCATCATCAGGGCGTCTGGTAGGCGAGAAACTGATTTTACGTGAATATATATTGATTATTTTTCATTTTTTACCTTTAAATATTATGATTTTAAAGTTTGATTCTTTTGCTTTATTTTTTTAGGATTTAAATAGTTTAATATGTAAGAATAATAATTTGTGGTATTATTGGTGAATTTATTTTCTTTAAATCCATTTTTCACACTAATTCTTTAAATCCAGTTTCCACTCGCCTACCAGACGCCCTGATGATGGCCCACAATGGGGGTCGAAACGTTGGCAAACAATAAAATAGTTGAAACTATTCAGTTGTTTCATTTAATGACCGCCACCCGGACTAATTCCTTCAGTTTTTTACAACTGTATGTACAAATACAATAAGTAAAATGCCTGAATTACAATAATAGGCATAAATAGACATGTAAAGAATCTAAGATCCCAGTGGTAGTACTTCAAAGTTTATTTTATGAGCCGGTCTCGAGGCCACAGTCTTTTCAGGCGCCTCTGACGATTATCGGGAATATATTTGATGAGAGGTTACGAACCAGCGGGTTCGAGTGAACTGGTAGTTTGGAATTAAAGGAGGTGTATCTCTCGCGGGCCTAGTCTGCATCCAGTGGGATATTTAGGTCTCTATGGATGAGTTTATCAAATTAAGGAGTATTGAGGATTTTTCGTAGGGTTTTAGGTTGCGAATTTCTGAGAAGGGTAAAAAGTCAAACCCTAAAAATAAAAAAGTAAGTGTCGTACAACTTCATGCAGAATATTTGGACATTTCAAGAAGCTATTACTCTTCTATCATTAGGTTTTAGATTTCCCTTAAAATGGTACAAAACATTGATTAGCCCAGTGGTTCCCAACAAAAACATTTCGCGGACCCCTTCGTACAATCACTTCACTGTCAAGGACCCCCAAATCCTAAATATTATATATATATATATATATATATATATATATATATATATATATAGAGAGAGAGAGAGAGAGAGAGAGAGAGAGAGAGAGAGAGTGAGAGAGAATGAGTGGGAGGGGGAGAGAGCCTATTAGTAGAAGATCCGAACTTGAAACGATCTGCACCGAGCTGATAATAGAATGAAACATTTTATAACAAATTTAGTATATTAGAAAATATGTTAAGAATGGGTTGCCTAAAAAAATCCTGGATAGACTATGTTTAAAAAAAATATTTTTAATTAAATGTTGCAACATCATGATAATAAGAAAACTTTTATCCTGTAATTTGGTATTTGTGTAAAAAATGGTCCTGTAATTTTATATGGGATGTCAAACTTTCTTATATTCAATGTCCGATTACGTGCGGCTGCAATGTTGGGTCCTTTATTATTACACGCTATACTCAACTCTGATCTCTCTGTCACGCATTTTCACTCGCGTTAAAATTTAAACTTAAAAATTCAGTAACCCAGATTAGGACCAAGTTTTTTGTAGGCAACCCTATATCAATGTGTTTGCAATAAAACAACGCTTATAATTATATAATTTTTATTCTATTATCAAGCCGGTGCAGATAACTGATATCGACATACTCGCTTTTATCTGACAACCGATAGTTTGTCCAGGAAAAGATTAGGCAACCCAACGGCTGCACATTCTATACCTTTGATACATTAAGTCAGGGTAAAAGTTTTCTTATTAATATGATGTTGCATCATTAGATTAAAAATATTTTTTTTTTAAATAATTAAAAATAGTCTGTCCAGTTTTTTTTTTAGGCAACCCATTCTTAACATATTTTCTAATATACTAAATTTGTTGTAAAATATGTTTCATTCTATTATCAGCTTGGTGCAGATTGTTTCAAGTTCGGATCTTAGACTATATATAGACCTCATGAGAAACAAAAAATTTCTCATGGCCCATAGTCTGACTATCAACGGTTAAAATTGGATTTTTTATAGAGTTTAGGAATCGGAGGAAAACATTATGCCATACTTAATCCGTAGTTAATCAAATCATTGTTTTCTTTTCCTAATTGAAAACAGTTGAATTTTTATTTCATTATTTATTTTCGAATTGGTGGGCTTAGAGTTGGTAGAATAACAAACGAAGTCGGACTGATGGAAGTTTTGAAATATTTATCAAGCGCGGGAAACTGTACCGTGCCCTAATCAATCACATGTCACCCTGGTTCAATAATATATAAATATGTAATATGCATCGCTTTTTAATTACATTAATCCTGGACGGTCGATCACCAGTGCATCTGGGTTCTGTCTTTGTTGTCATGATTTGTGTAACTTTTACCAATTTTTTTTTCTTTTTTCCTGATCAAACATTTTTAATCTGTAATATTAAGAAAAAAACGCATCAATAAAGGGAAATGATACAAAATTTTTATATTGGTCTGTTGGTAACTGAGGATAATTACAATGCGTTGAATTTCTATATATATATTATGTATTGAGGATACTGAGGGGAGTAAGTTAATTATTAAGTAATTGTAATATTAATTAAATAAATATTGATAAGCCTATATCTGCAAAAGTACAGAGGGCGTGTACCTACTCCTCTTGGATTCTCCAATAGGCCCCCCGCCATACCTCGGGAAACTTCCTTGACCCCCAGCGGCAGCCGTCAGGAATATTAAGAGTGGTCAAAAGATAAAAATAAGATTACAAAGGCCGTACCGCCAACCGAGGCACTTCCCATATCAACCCACCCAAGGTGACGAGGATGAGAGATGATTCGGAAAGGGAGTCATATTCGAACCACGAGAGTGGAAGTCTAGAGTGAGAAAAGTCGGGGTTCTATCCTCAAGAAGTCAAGTTCCATCTACAAAAGAGACCGTCGGGGTTCTGAGAGCAGTTGGAGGATGAAGCAGAGAAGGGGCCTAAGACTGATCCACCTTCGCCAGCCGATTAAGTGTTTTAAAGGTATTTCTTTTATGGTTTGGTAAACTTAAAGGTAATATTGTATGGTAAACTTAGTTGTGAAAATGTCCCTCAGTATTCTCAACGAAAGTACACGGTAATGTGTCAATATAATGGATATATGTAAGTTGTTTTAGTAAAAATTGTTTACTTTAATACTCCCCTGTATGCCATCTACCGGGATTGGTAAACACGAAACCTTTAGAAAAGAAATCTAATGGTTTTATTAAATATCTAGTTTATATATCGATCAAAGATAACAAGTAAGCTAGTTTTTGAAGCTACCGCTGCCTTAGAACAGCAGCCGTTAGCCATCGCTATGTTTATATATATATATATATATATATATATATATATATATATATATATATAATATATATATATATATATATATATATATATATATTGCTATGTTTTTAACCGGCTGCTTTTCTAAGGCAGCGGTAGCTTCAAAAACTAGCTTACTTGATATCTTTGTATATAAATGTAAATAAAACCTATCTGCAACAACTTATTTTCTGTTTATTTATTTATTATAGTTGAATTCCTTAATTAAAAAATCTCTATAGCTTACAGCACATTTCATGAATTTAAACAATGAGTTCCAATTATTTTCATTTAACATTTCTATTATTTTGTATTCAGTTAAAATTCTCTCTCCAAAATTCCTTTTCCTAAAATTATTAAATGCCGTACACTTACCTAATATATGAATTAGTTCAATTTTCATCATCCTTATTGTTACAAATTGAGCATGTGTAAACTATTTCCCTCATCCATGGTTTACAATTTAGGGATATCATTTCAGCCTTTGTCTTAAGAACCATTCTTATTAAATCTATATAGTACTTTCTCGTCAAACATCCCCATGCCCATTAGCTATCATTATTCACAATGGCTTCCCAACCAATTTCTCGCCGATTTGAGTTAGCCAAGGATCAGTAAGCTAATGAATATAATAAGGATAGAGAATATGCATGGGGAATGTTTGACAAAAGACTATTCTAGAAGACAATGGACAGGACAAATGCGGAGCGCTCATATATTTTTTAATATTGTGGATTTACTATTTTCGGCTATTTGAACACTTTATAGACAAATGATCAAACTTTGCTCTTAACTACAAAGGCCCATCTACATACCAGTCATAAGACCAATCTTAACTTACGGAGATGAGCTTTGAGACTCCACTAAACCATCGAATTCTTCCTATATCCAATCCTAAAATTCAAAATCCTTCGTAAAATCCGCAATTCTTCTTACTTTTGTTACAAGTTAACTCATCTATAAGGGCATTAAGGTTCCTTATGTTGCTAATTTTTCTCCAACCGGGTACTATTCCTTTTATGACAAACTTCATTCTAACTCTTAACTACTAGATTCTGCTTTTGCTTGCTCTTTGATTCATGATAATCTTCACAAATGTCTAATATGAGGATAGCCTTCTGAATGAGAACACTTTTTGGAGGGCTATAATATGGATTTTTTTTATATTCTACACACACTTATTAGATTGTATTAATATAAATACAGTTGTGAATTTTAATAATTTTTTATTTATATGATTTGTTAAAACATATTTAATAGAATTTAAAACTGTAACAACAACATATGTAGAGAAACTTCCTTTTGGAAGCACTCTAAAAATATTATAAACTAAAAGGTCTTGGGGCCATCACCTTTTCAGACGCCTTTTAAGAGTGAGAATGGAATTGCCATGAAAGGAATGATATCTTGTTCGGACCAAGTCAGCAGTATATGGAACATTAAAGTTTCAATAAATGTATAAAAAAACAAACAAATAAACTTGTGGTAATGCAGCATGTTGTTTTCCACTTGGAAGCATTTAATTGAAATGGATAATTTAAAAAACATAAGCATTATATTTGTGGATTTTTTAATCTAATCTATTTCAAACATTTCAGATAATACGATTCCGTCACAATATTTAATAAAAAAAGTCATGGGTTTTAATGTTTCATCTCTATTTATCCTACTAAATTTAATTTATATTTCCTGTATATACCAGAGAGGAGCCGCTGTCCTCAAATTCGCCCCCTCCCCTTAATATATTTAACGTGTCAGAAAAACTTTTACCCTCTGACATAGAGGTATCATGTTTCATTTTTTTCCCCAGCCCTCAGAGACGGCTCGTTCAATAGGACCTGGCCCCACGGACCTCAAATAAATTTCTTCACTAAGAGATTAAAACTAGTTCCCGTCAGCTTCTAGGTCATCTAGACCACAAAACTAAATTAACTCACCGCAATTCTATTTTTTATGTAGTCTACTGTTTTTTTACATAGGAAACCACTAAAAAACTACTGAACATCTCCAGTCCTCGAAAAGATCGACAATAATAATTGTCGTTACTTCATACGTTTTTAAGTTGCAGCTTGCATATCACAGAATTTTTATTTACCTCTCTGCTTGTGATACTTGTTAGAAGTGTACTGTAGTCATTGATTTACAAAAATGTAATTCAATCAATGAACTGAAACATAAGAGAAAAGTATTAAATAGCCTAGCATCACAGCCTTCTGTACCCCACCATTTTTAAATATAGTAAAAAAATCCTTGGTTATGTTTTGTTTCGTAGGGAGTGTAAAATGGTATTACTGAACAAGTGCTTTACCAGGTCTCGTCAAAGACCATCATCATCCTTGGTGCTACAACACCTATAGAGTCAAGGACTTCTTCAGCTTGTTCCGCCAGTCTTCTCTGTTGGTTGCCACGGCTCTCCAAATGCGGATCTTCAAGTTGGACCTGGCTTCCACCGCCACTCCATCGATCCATCGGAGCCTAGGTCATCCCACTCTCACTGTCCCATAAATCTTTTCATCTAGGACCATCCTAGGAATCTGGTTATGGGTCATTCTACTTATATGACTCCCAACGAAGCCGTGCCCCTTGATGACTTTTATGACTGTTACGATTTCTGAATTCTCGTAAATACTTGTTAACTCAGCATTAGTCTTCATCCTCCAGACTCCATTGGTGCAAACTGGGCCATACATTCTCCTTAATATTTTTCTCTAGAACCTCAGGAGAAGGGCTTCCTGCGAATTCTGTAATATCCAGCAATCTGAGGCAGAAGTGAGAATTGGTGTTACGAGCTTCTTGTACAGTTGCACCTTCGTGTTTTGAGAAATGGTCCTGCTCCATAACATTATTTATTAGCGGACATAGTCCTGAGATGAATTATAGCTTTCATATCATTATCTGCGTAAACTTGTAAGCCGATATCCACAAATTCTTTCAATCTTTCAAAAGTCCTCCAGATATACAATATGATGGTTCGTAAGCATTCAAGTTATGGGCCTGAAGGCATATATTTGGTTTTCGATTCATTAACTTTTAAACCTATCCGGAGACTTAAAAGCGCTTTTTAAATCTGTAGTTGTTCTTACAACAATATCTATGTCATCAGCGAAACCCAAAATCATTAATCGTTAAATATAACATAACAGGTAATATCCGGTTTCGAATCCGCTGGCTCTAGCTTTTTTCTTTAGGGAGTTAAAAATCCTTGTTTATGCTGAACTTCGGAGGGGACGTGAAATGGTGGTCCTGACCATGGGAAATATCAAGTACTTGGTTAGGTCAAATTAAGGACTACCACTCTAGCAATGCCCGATTAATCACATTACCATAAAGTGAATTTAAATGAATAAGCAAGCAATAACTACTGCTTTATTTACACATAACGAATAATTTGATCTATAAATAAAACATGTTTCCTGTCCAATATTCTTTGAAGAGGTCAAGGTGAACCGAATCGATTTATTATTTTATTACTTCTTCATCGGTCTGCTGCTGCCATATTTGTAATATTGTACATGAGAATCATACCCGTAGGTGTTTATATAATAATATTATGCATTGACCAAGCACGAAAACACATTCTTGACTTAAAACCAATGTAGCTTCCTTGGAAATTTTCCAAATAAGAAATCATGGCGTATCTTAAGGTAATAACTTTTAAAAAATGGATTAATTTTTTAATAAAGTTGATCCAGATCCAAAATATAGAATAGAAAATACCAAGTAGTTCTATTTTGTGAGGTAGAAACCGTGTAGAAGGAACATATAGTCTCCTACCTCGAGCTGGTATTCCCAGCCTATGAAAATTAAATGAGCACAAGAAACTATGACAAATGTATTTTCTGGTAAAGTTGGAATTTTCTTTCACGTTTCCTGACTTTGGTATTATTATAGTAATATTTTTTCTGCACCTAGATAAGAAAAATATTATATGCATCTGAGAAATCTAACTAAAAAACTCATTGAACTGAAATTACACGATCACGATAGGTATGTACCACAGATGTCCTGGTACTTTTTTATTGAAAGTACGTATACATCTTTTTACTAGTTTATCTAAATGGTTGTACGGTTTGATTAAATCGCTACATGTTATAATTAAATTGTATTTATTACTCTGGTAAATTTTTTCTCCTGTTAAAATAGTCTGCCATGGTTTAAATGCCGAATATGACCTTCTCTGAATTTACAAGATTGAATAAACAATCAACTCACTGTGTTAAATAATAAAAACACATACATTATAAGCCCACTTATTAAGCATGATTTATTAATTAAACAATTTTTACTTTTACTTACAATATATAGTAAGGGAAAGTATTGCGATCCTGAAAATTTTCGAATTCCAGTTTTCAACTGAAATACACGTTTTAGGGTCTCCTGAGTCCAAATGGCCAAGTCCCGCAAAAAGATCTGTGTTGGTGGGTGTGTGTGTGTGGTAATTACCGGGCGAAAACTAAAAGTGCTATGAAACTGAAATTTCATATTTAGGACAACTATACGCAAGAGACGTTACAAACCTTTTTCATCAAAATGAGCTTCTTATACCAAAATAGCCACTTTATACCATGCATTTTGCACCTTTTTTCGATTTTCTTCAAAGCGGTTCCGACGATTTTGATTAAACTCGCTATATCGATGTAAAATTTAATGGACTTTAATATCATGTAGGTTTCATTCTGATTATAATGGTCTGACAGGGCTTAAATGCCGATATTTTAAATTTTCTTTCTTTAATAATAATAATAATAATAATAATAGGCTTAGCGAACCCGAAGGTTCGATGCCGATACCACCAAATTCCGCCTACACAGACTCGTCCAATGCTCACCATTCAAGCCCAAGCTCCCGAGATCAGCCTTAACGCAATCCTCCCATCTCCGCTTCGGCCTACCTTTCGGACGCCTACCAGTCGGATCAGCAAATACCAACTTTCTCGGAATCCGTTCGACATCGAGCCCAACAACTTTACTCGCCCATTTGAGTCTCCGCGATGCAATCAGCTCAATTATATTCACAGGATGCAAGTTCCGCAATTCCGCGTTATGCAACCTTCTAAACTCAACAGTGGCCTCATCTCTCTTTGAACCAAATATTTTACGCAATACTTTATTTTCGAAAACCTTAAGCCGCTGTTCATCCTTTAAAGTAAGCGGCCACGTTTCACATCCGTAAAGAACCGTTGGAAGAATAATAGTTTTATAAATTCTAATCTTTAAGTTTTTAGATAGAAGCCGCGAACTAAGTAACTTAGCAACTGAATAATAACACGCATTTCCCACCTTTAACCGGGACTTTATTTCTTCCTGGATTTCATTTTTTCTAGTTATAATTGAACCTAAATACTTGAATTTCTCTACGTGTTCAAAAGTATGACCTGATACATCAATATCTCCAAGATCGACACCGTTTCTGCTACTAATCATATACTTCGTTTTATCGGTATTTAATTCGAGTCCTATTTCTTTACCGGTTTTTATTAACACACTTGTATTTAGTTGTATGGTTTCCGTGTCTTCACCTAGCAGTACCAGATCATCTGCATACCCCAAAACCGGAATCTTGTCACCCATATTTAAGCCTTTCTCGGTACACATCACCTTTTCTATGACATATTCTAAAGCTATATTAAATAACACAGGTGAAAGGGAGTCACCCTGTTTTAAACCCGATCGCACCTCAAATCTCTCGGAGTAATTATGACCGATTCTAACTTTATGGAATGTTTCCGACAAACACATCTCTACTAGGTTTACTAACTTTCTAGGTATTCCCTGTTCAATCATGATGTTATATAGCTTCTGACGGTCTATTGAATCATAAGCCTTTTTAAAATCGATATAAAGTTGATGGACTACACCGTTGTATATCAATTTTTTCTCTAATATTTGACGTAGGGAAAATATTTGGTCAATAGTCGAGCGATTCCGCCTAAAACCACATTGGTAATCTCCGATAATTTCCTCAGCGTATTCCGTGATTCGACTAGTTAGAATTGACGAGAATATTTTATAGCATACTGGGAGAAGAGAGATCCCACGATAGTTGTTACAATCCGACCTCGGTCCTTTTTTGTGAATCGGAATAAGTATTGATTCTTTCCATTCCTCGGGCATTTTTTCAGTTTCCCAGATCTTTTTAACTAAAAAATGTATTTTGGAAACGCCCGCTTCTCCACACGCCTTGATTAATTCACTCGTGATATTATCATTTCCTGCGGCCTTATAACGTTTTAATTTTCCTATCGCCATTTCGACTTCCTCTTTACTCGGTGCGTCTATCCATGGTTCAGCGCTCTGATATTCAGAGAGAGGAGATTGATTATTATTTTCCGTATTTAAGATGCCGTCAAAGTGTTGTTTAAAATTATTTAATATCTCAGAAGGATCCGCAATTATATTATTATTTGCATCTTTAATCGCATTCAATAGAGGTTCAAATCTTTTACGCGATTTGTTTATACCTTTGTACATCTCTCTTACGTCATTTTCGTTTCTGTGTTTTTCTATTTCTATTATTTTGCCTTTAAGATACTCTCTTTTCTTATTTTTTAAGAGTTTTGAAGTTTCATTCTTTACTAACCGAAAATAAGCCACATTATTATCGCTTGGATTATTTAAGGAATTCAGTTTAGCGGTTTTTCTTTTTTCGCACATATTTTGACAATCCCTGTCGAACCAAGGTTTGTTCTTTTTATTTTCAATTTTTCCAAGACATAAATTACCGACCTCTTTAATATTATCCCTGATCCCTTCCCATAGTTTGTTTACATCTTTGTGTTCCTCGTCTGAAGATTCCAAAGCTTCGAACCGATTTTTTACTTCTATCGCGAATTGTTTTCTAATTTCGAGGTTGTTCAATTTAACTAAATCAAAATTCTCGGGACGAATATAGTTCGGTGTTCTCTTTTTTGTATTTAGTTTTTGTCGAAGTTTCGCGATTACTAATTCATGATGAGAACCGCATTCTGCACCCCGATACGATCTCACGTTAATTATGCTACTTTGCCATCTGTTTTGTATTAAAACATGATCGATTTGATTTCGTGTTTGTCCATCCGGCGATGTCCACGTATACTTATGAATATCCTTATGTTTAAATGTAGTACTTTTGATTACTAGGTTTTTCGAAACGGCAAACTTTATTAGTCGGGTCCCATTATCATTACTATATTCGTGCAAACTTTCTTTACCGATTGTAGGACGATATACTTCTTCCCTTCCAACCTTTGCGTTCGCGTCGCCTAGTATTATCTTAATGTAATTTCGTGGTAACTTATCGTAAACCGACTCTAGTTTATCATAAAATTCGCATTTTACTTCATCATCACTGTCTTCGGTGGGAGAATGAATGTTTATAAACGCGATTTTAAACCAACGCCCTTGAAATATAGCAACCGATATTCTTTCACTAAAGAACTGTACGTCCCGTAAAGCGGAAAGAAATCTATTCCTAATCAGAAACCCGGTACCTAGACAATAATTAACGCTCCCCCCGTACCAAATAGTATACTTTCCTTCTGTTAACGAACCCTCCCCTGGCCAGCGAACCTCTTGTAATGCAACGATATCTAAATGGTACCCCTTAACTTCATTCGCGACCGACTTTAACCCACCTGCCGTATTTAAACTTCTAACGTTCCACGTTCCTATTGTTAGATCTCTAATTTTCATCTTGCGCCATGATTCCCCTGAAGCAGTCCCCACCCGGAGACCCGAACGGGGGACTAGTTTACCTCCGGATAATGAGCGTTTTACCTCAGAGGAATCCATGACTTTTGGTGATATTTTGTGAACTAAAATATGTGAGTAGGGCGTTCGAACCTACGTCACACCCTCCAGCAAGCCTGGGGGGCCGCTCTCATTGTTGGTCAGCGAGTCCATCGGACTTAGCCGGGAGGAGCTTCCGAGGAAATTCCACCGACCATCCCCACATCCGCCACCCGTGGGACGCTCCCCATACGCGGTAATGAGATCCGTGCGAGGTTTCTTTCTTTAAAGTACCTTTAATTTTGTTGGTTCTATAAAAGTAACTATATTATCTTGTTATTTTACCACTGGTGAAAAACAGCTAAATATGTAAGTTGAGCGAATTTGAAAAGCACTAAAGGAGAAAACTGAAAAAATATTTTTTTAATGCAATGTTTTTGTTTTTAAACATAAGAACAGTAATATACATGTATGATATAACGTTGTGAAGCTAAAGATTTTAGAAAAAATATTATCTTATACTCAAGCTTTTAAAAGTTAATAGAGAGCGATGAAAAGAAGATAAAACTAACTGATTATTTTAGATGATAATATAATCGATTTTTTAATAAAACACATGTTTCTATATAAATTCAATTTAATTAATTCTTTACCAGTAGAAAATATCTGTTTTCAATGTATGAATAACACTTAAAATAATTTTAAAATGACAAATTTAGCCAAATGTACCAGATTGATGAAAACACTTGCTAGCGGTTTGGTTCTTGGAATCATATAGGTCGGATATGATTTCAAGAAACGGTGTGTTTTGTCTATTGGATGAATTAATTTAGATTTTATATCGGTTTGTCTTCTTTCTTCTTTATTTACAGTTCATAAATTCAGTGTTCAGTTCCATTGATCGATATTTGATATAGATGATATTATACAAAATGTAAGTAGGTAACATATTTTAATATTATTTATTTTTTTTTTTTTTTGAGAGAGAAACAATTCTTTATTGAGCAATATTACAATCTGTCCAATTCAGGACATTTTTAATAGTGATAACGTACAACATTCATACTACATTCACACGATATATACAAAACAATAAATTTATATAATAATAATAATACAATATACATATATACAAAACAAAATCAATAAAAATATATACAAAAGTCACTCATACCTATATACAATTCACAAGCATACTGCACGTGAGTGGAGAATCTAGCCAATGGTAGAACTCCAATATACATTTTACAAGAGGTCTAATATAAATTTTTAAAATCAGGTTTTAAAAACTATTAAGCCTAGTTCGGTTGCAAGTGAGAGTGTATTTTCTATTTCGAGGAATTTTGTGAATAAACTAAAGACACAGCTAAATAGCAAATAGATAGACGTCCTCTGTTTTCTGAAATCATATTTCATTTAACAAAAAAAATAAATAGAATATTTAAATTTGTATTAAAATTGTCCTGAATAGAAAATACTCGGTCCTTCGCTTAATTGTCTTTAAAACTAAAATTGATTTTAATAAGTATGTATACATAAACTTTATTTACTCTTATATTTCGGCTTCGATTATAATTTACATTATATAATACACAGTTATATATTTTCTGATTGTTTTTATTTATTCGAACCCTTTGATGAATAACTCGTTTCACTATTATTAAAATATTTACACCCTTATAGTGAAAAATTATGTATAAACAACGAATAATTGTTTTTAAAGTTATTTAATCCTGGTCAACTATTATTTCTTTGTTCTACTAAATTGCATAAAAATTGTTTACTGTCAATAAAATGGAACAGTAAATAATTTAAGTCAAAAACTGCTTTTCATCATTCTAAATTTTCTGTTAAAATTTTTTGTTCGAATTACAGAATATTCCAGTAATATTTTTTTTATATAAAAATTCGAAACCGGTTAAAACTAAAATGTCGGTTTTTGTATAAACCCTAACTTTGTACAAGAATTAATCGATTAATCATAAGCAATGCAGGTGATGAGGCTCAGCGAAACGTGGGCTATCTTTATATTTTACACAATATTGAATACTTGGAAATATCAAGTAACATCCGAAGTTTGAAAATTTTTAATTCGCAGATTGTAGACAAACTAAGCCATTACGACGTCACAGAGAGTCCACTAGGATATAATTTCAGTTACATGAAACTGAGCCAAAATTACCGTTCTGCCATTTCATTCCCCTGTCAATATTTAACTCAATTATACCTCGGGACGAAATGAGACCTGGCAGTCACCCTAAAGAAGAGGGCAATTTCTCAAAAAGTTTGGAAGAGAAATTGATTTACGGACCATGAATGCCCAATGCTGCCGGATTCAAGGCATAATAATGGGATTTAAGCCAATTTTACAATTATAACAATAGCTTTCAATTATAATTTTTAAAAATCCTGGATAAAACAAATTATAATTTATTTTTTTTCGACTGCCAATTTTTTTTTCTTAATAAGCCAATTAATATTTACAACTATTTAATGTTAGTTACATATATGTTTGTTTGTTTATTTATTTAACGTCACTTTATGCTACCATGTCTAATCGGACGATGCTACAGTGGGAGTCCTAAATTTTGTCTATCCAGGTTTTATTAGGATAGGGATCTTTAACGAGTACCTGACATCGCACAGACTCGGGACCACCTTTTAACGTCCCCTACGAAGGATGGCATAACTAAGGATTTTTTACTCCCATTAAAAAATTCTAAACCACCTGCGGGTTTGAACCCGTGACCTTTGGCATAGGAGGCTGTTATGCTAGCCACCCAGCTACAAGTGACCCCCCTGATAAGCTTAAACAAAATTATTGAAGTTTCACACTAGCGTGCACTCTAGAATTTTCATAATACATTATTCATTTTCATTGTGATTTCTGTTGCTAATGGTTTCATGACATCTGTTTTTACACTAATGCAGTAACCGTGTTTCGCATTCTCATTATATGCACTGTAACCGTTTTATATTACATTTCCATTAAACAATTAGGGGAGCCCGTGGCTGAGTGGCTAGCGCGATAGTATCTGATGCTAAAGGTTGTGGGTTCGAATCCCCGGCGGGACTTTTTCAAGCATTTAACTAAAGGGGGTTGTCACTTCTAATTAGTCCTGAGTTTTTTTGATAGTATTTAGTTTTGAAAGATAAGTATTAGGAGCGTTTACGATTTTTATATTAAATGCTAAATATTTTATTGAACTTTACTGCTGCATATAACAGTAATATAAAAAGTAAACGTTTTGAATTATAATGAAGGGCGTGAAAAGGCTTTTGAAGAAACTATAATGCGGTAGAACTTCGATGTTTGTTTAAATAAGTAGATCCTGAGGCCATCCTTTTAAATTGCCTCGGAGGGTTGTCAGGAATATATGATGTTTATAGGCCCGGGGGGTTATGTGGGATGGGAGTTTGGAATGGAAAGTGGTATATTTGGTACGAGAAAGGTCTGGAACAAGTGGGATATTAAGGTCGTTATGGATGATTTTATTTGTGACGAAATAAGAAGCATTCAGGATTTTGAATTGTAAGGATTGGATGCGGGAGGAATTAGATGGCTTAGTAGAGCCCCAAAGCTCGATTCCATGTGTCCAGATGGGTCTGATGACAGTTACAGAAATGAGGTTTTTGTAATAAATTTGAAGTTTTGAACGTTTGTCTAGTAAGTGTTGTAGTAATCCGTATATTACGAGCATTTGCTTGTCGTTTTAGTCTCGTATGAGGATTCCATGTAAGACGTTTGTCAAGATGGAGGGAGTTCTAGGTATCATATTTGTTTAACAGGTAAGAGTGGGGTATTATTAAAGGATACAAATGGGCAGGAAGTCATCGGTTTGCGGCGAAGGGTAAAGTTAATTTAGTGGGATTTATTTTAATCCTTCAGTTCTGATACAGTTGCTCAATGACTGTGATGTGAGACTGGAGGGTTTGGGATGCATCTGTTGGATCATTATGGACGGATAACACACAAGTGTCATCCGCGTAAGTTGTGAGGACAGTGCTATTATTGTGTGACATGCAGGAGAAGCTTTCCGTGCTACATGAATATTGCAAATAAACTTGAAATTAATGCGGTCAAAACCAGGGTAATAAAATTTCAATAAGGAAGACCAAAAAAAGAAAACAGATTTGTTTATAATAATCAGATCATCGAAATGGTTGATAACATAAATTACCTAGGAGTCGTTTTATCAAAAGTCCGGATTATTTTTAAAAGCAGCTTTAGCAGGCAGTATCAAAGGTGGAGCCACGAAGGACATCCTTGCTAAGGCGAAAAGTAAAGATAGGGGTTCAAAGAGAAAACTTTGTGAAGCGATGGTCCTCAGTGTTCTACTCTACGGTTCGGAGGTGTGGGGGCTGCGCTATCTACCGATCCTAGAGCGAAGTCAGCTTCAATATTACAAGAGAATACTGGGATTACACCGTACCACTCGAGACTACATTGTCCGACTTGAATGTGGAGTCCTTCCTGTCTCAACTATCGTGCTCCGAAAAGCACTGAAATGGACCGGTAAAATATTAAACATGGAAGACTCTAGGTATCCAAAAATATGTATTACGAAACTCAATAAATTAGCTGAGAAATTTCCGAATACCACAAAAAGAATTTTTTACTACAACTGAGACAGCTAATCAGCACATGTAAAGAAAAAGACACCATTACAAATTGTAAGGATGCAAAAGAGAGGAAAAATATAAGTAAAAAGCATAAAAATGTCTGATTTAACCAAAATGGAAATGTTGAATTACTGTCCGAATTATATAGAAATGTTTGATGGAACCCAAATAACTCAAATGTACCTCACAACTGACCTTCCCTCTACGCATAAAAAACTTATGGTTCAAATCCGGACTGCTAATAATAAATTCCAGCAAATCACAAATGAAAAACATAACGCACAGATTCAATCCAATAGAAAACTGTACCATCTGCAATAAGAAAGAAGCTGACAATATTCATCATACCTTCACATCATGCCCAGCGTACTCCTCCTATCGCTCAACCATCATACCAGCCATAGCCTAGTTGACACCTTCAAACTTCAGACTATATCTCAGAAATATAACCTCTGAAAATACTAAAAAACTGTACTTTTACACCTGAGCAAGTCTAAATTTAAGAGGTTTTGTGATAGATCACTAACTCAAAAAATGTATCTAAATTTATTTATTATGATTTTGTTTTGTTTTTGAAGTCATAAGCTAATTATTATTGTTTATTTTATTTTTTTTATTTTGGCTAAATATAATTTATTTTTTATTGTACTCATATATGACTATGTAAATATATTTATTATTATTTTATATATATAATAATAATAATAATAAATTCTTTATTTATTATGGGACACGTCCCTTCAGAATAATGTTACAGACAAATCAAATTGGAACTTCAGTATCTTAGAGTAATAAAAAAATAAATAAATAAAATAAGCAAAAAACAGCAGAAATAACAAAGAAAATGAATAATAGTAATAATATAACAGAATAGCTTCTAATAATAATAATTTAGAAAAACAAATAAACAAACTAGACAAAAAATAAAATATTTACATATTCATATATACAGGGCTAATTAAAATAAATTTACAATGCTTGTGAAAAGTCTAACATAAAATACATAAATGTTTGAATACAATGCACAATAAGATATAGTAAATTTTTTTTTCTCTGCTCTATTTACTGATTTTTATTGAAATTTGCTGATTAATTGGGGTTATTTGAGAATTGGATAGACAAAAAGTGTTTGAACAAACGGGATTTGAAGGCCGGAAGAGTATTGGAGTGACGGATATGAGAAGGAATAGAATTCCATAAGGACGAGGATCGGATAAGTAAAGATCTGTCGAAAGCTGCGGTTCGATGAGGCGTTACATACAGGTCCGAAGGTCGTGAACGAGTGTTGCAGGTGTGGAACGGAGGATTTAAATGAAAATATATCTGAGATGTAAGATGGACGTTGAGATCGGAGAACTTGGTAAAGAAAGGATGCCAGGAGGTACTTAGAACGGTAGAAAGGATAAAGCCACTTTAACTCATCGTAGAATCGGGTTACAGAGGTGTCCCTGGATATCCCAAAGATGAAAACGTATCAGGCAGTTTATAGCTTCAAGATCTCCAGAGACACCCTCATACACCGCACAACAGTAGTCAAAGTGGGGGAATATTAATGAGCAAACCAAGAGCCTACGGGTTTCAAATGGGAGAAGGTGACGGTGGTAATTAAGGAGTTTCAGGATGGAAATTGTGCGTCGGGAAATTTCGGGAACATGGATTTTCCAGGAAAGAGATTGATCGACAGTTACTCCAAGGTTTTTGACGGATTGGTGGAACTTTATAGGTTGATTATTTAAAAATAGTGTTGGGATTAGGGAAAGGGTTTTTAGGAGTGGATTGGAACCTATTACTATCGCTTTAGTTTTCTCAGCATTTAACTTTAGCTTGTTGTCAGCTGCCCAACATCTAATTCTGTTTAAATCTTCCTGAAGCTTTTCTGTTGCTAGTAATAGGTCCGACGGAGGGAAGGATAAATAAATTTGGAGGTCATCCGCATACATATGATATTGTGAGTGATGGATATAGAAGGGAAGGTCGTTTACGTAGATAGCAAAGAGGGTAGGAGATAGTGATGATCCCTGGGGAACACCACATGACAATGGTAAAGGTCTAGAAGGAGGTTGGCCTGGAACTACCACATACTATGAGCGATCGGAGAGGAAAGACTTGAACCAGTGCAGAGCGCTATTGGATAAAGGAAGGTTTCGTAGTTTGGTAAGGAGGATTGTATGGTCTACTGTATCAAATGCCTTGGTAAAATCTAGCAAGACAATAATGGTAAGTTTTTGGTGTTCTATTGCATATTGTAGGTCGTGAGTTATTTTTAGGAGAGCGGATTGCGTTGAGTGACCAATTAGGAAGCCGGATTGGAGAGGATTGATAAGGGAACGTTCTTCCAGGAAATTCGATAATTGCTTTTGTACAATACGTTCTAATGGTTTGGAAAGATTAGAAAGAAAGGAAATAGGGCGAAAGTCAGAAGGTGTTGTAGGATTTGGGATCTTATTAAGTGGTCTAACTAAAGCGGTTTTCCAAGAAGCAGGGAATATAGAGTTTTGCAAGGAAAAATTGTAAATATGATACAAAACTGGTATAAGGACTGGAAGACAGGATTTTATTAGTTTAACTGGAATGTCGTCTGGTCCGTAATCGTTTGTGTGGGATTTAAGGATGGCTGTTAATAATTCGTCTTAGGAATATGGGTAAAGAAGAAACTTTCAGGATTAAAACTGTGGTGTTCAATATCGGTAGTGGATGATGGGTGAGGAGATAAGGATACGAAGTGCTTGTTGAGATCATTTGGTGGGACAGGAATGGAATAGTAGTTATTGGATTCTGGAAGAGATAATTTTCGGAGGATTTTCCATTTGGATTTAGGATCTGGAGCATTGGACAAGGCACTGTGGATATAGAGGGATTTCGCACGTCGCACTGCGTCCTGGGTTCTGTTCCGAAGTTGCTTAAAACTAGTGTAGTCATCTGGAAAGCGAGTGTGGCGGAATTTACGTCTATGCAGTTTCTTCTTTTAATCAGATCCTTTAGTTCAGGAGTCAGCAAGGAGCAGTGGGACGGCGTAAGGTTCGGGTTTTAAGAGGAGCATGGGTGTCAAGTATGGTTCTTAGGTTGAGGTGAGAGTGGATATCATTGGGTCGATTGAATTGTGGGAGTAATATAGTATCCCAATGGAGTTTTTCGAGATCAGTTTGAAGGGATACGTAGGAAATGAGGTCCAAACTACGATAGGTGACTACTTTAGGAGTGAAGGATTTTATAGGTAGGTTGTATGAAATCTCTAGAGATCATGTGATGAAAGAAACGGTACCGGGTGCTGAGAGGATGAAAGGACCTTTACAGATGATCAGTTATGTGAAGATCCAGCCAGGAGTCGGATAGTTGCGTATGATGGGTAGGGAGGTATGGAACTAGATAAAGATTTAGGGAAAACAGTAGGTTTACCAGGAAGGATTTATCGTGAGATTCAGAGATCATATTAGCATTGAAATCTCTGGAGATGATGATGTTGGAGTACTTGGAGACGAATTGGACTAGGGAGGATTCAAAAAGGGTATCGAATGGAACTTGAGGAGGTCGATAAACAATGGCATACAGGAGAGGAGATGAAAGAGTAGAGATTTCCACAAACATGTATTCGATATGAGGATGATCAGGAGAAGGGAATTGGAAAAGGATTTTTGGCTTGAGACTGTCGTGTATATACAGCCCCACCCCACCACCCCTGCGATCAGATCTGTCATGTCGAAGAAAGGAGTAATTGGTGAGGGATACATGGGAGGTAGGAATAAAAGGTTTTAACCAGGTTTCAGATACTGCTATGATGTGGTAAAAGTTGTCGAGAAAATATTTTTGAAATTCATCATAGTGGGCAATAAGGGATTGTGCATTAATGTGACATGAGGTGAGAATGTTAGTCATGACTGTGGAAGTGGGAATGAGAATAACTGTGAAAGGGTTGGAAGTCAGGAGGTAGGTTAATGCAATTTCTTAAGGTATGCATCATTTCAAGATCATACATAGTGTAGGCATACAGCAAAACATGATAAAAAATAAAGCAAAGAAAAATTGATAATTTTAAAAGAGAATATAAATTTATACTAAACCTTTTAGAAAACAAACAAAACACTGGCAGATGGAACATATTCATAACAATTATGAAAATAATATAAAAATAAATAGGATATAGCAATAAGAAGAGTGTGGATATAAAAATATTCTGAGGAAAATTTGATTTTAAAGAAAATATAATTTTAGACTATACCTTTTCGAAAAAAAAATAAATAATAGTAATAAATACAGACAGTTATTACATATAGATAACGATTGTAAATATAGAAAGTAAATAGCATATAGTAATGAGAAAAATGTGGATATAAAATAAAAATATCCCAAAGAAAATTTGATAATTTTAAAAGAAAATATAAATTTAGGCTTAGTTTTAGGAAAATAAAAAAATAAATAAATAAAATGAAATAAATACAGACAGATAGATCATATAGATAACGATTATAAAAGTGAAAAGAAAGTAGATAACATATCCAAGTTAAAATAATGTGGATATAAAATAGAAATATTCCACAAAAAAAATTGATAACTTGAGAGGTAAATATAAGTATAGGCTCATTGATTTAGAAAAATAAAATAAAATATAGATGCTGATAATAAAGATTAAACAAAAAGTAAATAGAATATTAAAATAAGAAGAATGTGAATATAAGATAAAAATATCAGAAAGAAAATTTGATAATTTTAAAAGAAAATATAAATTTGGACTATGTTTTAGGAGAAAAAATAAAAAATAAAATGAAATAAATACAGACAGATAGAACATATAGGTAATGATTATGAGGGTCAAAAAGAAAGTATATAAAATATTCAAGTTAAAATAATGCTGATAAAAGACAGAAATATTCCAAAGTGAATTGATAACTTGAAAGAAAAATATAAGTATAGGCTAAAAGAATTAGAAAAAATAAAATAAAATATAGACATGTAGATACATATAATAAAGGTTAAACAAAAAGTAAATATAATATTAAAATAAAAAGGTTGTAAATATAAAATAAAAATATACCAAAGAGAAATTGATAATTTTAAAGGAAAATATAGGTTCAGACTAAATGTTTCAAAATAAAATAAAATACAGATGGATAAAATATATAAATAATGACTATAAAGATGAAAAAAAGAAAATTGAATATAATAGTAGAAATAATGCGGATATAAACTGAAAATGTTCCAAAACAACAAACTAAGATTTATGACTTGTACAGAGCTAAAGAAAATAAACAGAAATAATAAATCTTTTAAAAAACATAGAATAGAAAAAAAGACAAATAAAATATTGGTAACTTAAACTAAATTTTCCAATAAAAGCATCTAATTCGGATGATTTATTTATAATTACAGCTGGGCAACCATCCGACTTCCGGCACCTGACCCGACCCCCACTAAACCACACATACTTAATATTGGCCGACACCTTTTTCTGTCTGGCAAGCCAGTATAAGTGCCTGTTAGTGGCTGTCATTGCTTCGCTGACGTAGATGGGTTGACTGTTGTTTTGTTCCCATCCGAGGTGGCGCGTAGAAAAGTCGCTTTTCACTCTTCGTTGTCTCACCAAATCGTCTTTCACCGTCCGTCTGATGAAACGAGCAATGATGGTCCCCGGGTTCCCAGGTGCCTTAGGGGCCCCAGACGTAGCGCGTGGTCCAGGTCTCCAGGGCTGAGCTTGACGCCCAGGCCCGCGCCGACGCTAAGTATCGTTCTCACTACGGTCTCACCCGGCCTTTCCGGTATACCTCTAATTTCAATTGTGTTGTTCAACTGGCTTTGTTCAGCGCTATTTACACGTGCTTCTAGAGTGACTATTTTTTCTTTTAATGTCTGGTTTTCCAATGTCAGTTTTTCGATCTGATTTTTTTGATTTTCCAGAAGGCCTTCAATTTTTTGCAATCTTTCCATATTTTGAAAAGATAATTCCGAATGTTTTTCCAGCGTTTCCTTTATATCTTTTAGTTCGTCTATGGCTTGAAGCTTAGCCTTCACTCCCCTAACTTCTTCGGTCAGCGCTCTCAGCAGGTAGATCGCGGAACTAGACTCCGTGTCTGGTGATGCCCGCGTTGACGACTCACAGTCAGTGCAGACCCATTTTTTGAATCCCTCTTGGTCTGCAGATTCTATTTTTATACATTTAGTGTGATATACGTTTTGACAAATCGTACACGCCAAACGTAATTTGTCATCTCGACCGGCTGTTTTGTTGCATATTTTGCAGTTGACCATTTTGATTAATTGTATAACGTTTTACGTAATATAATAAGAGAATAATGACCGTAATAATAATATCAAGCTGTGTATTTACGCAAAGCCTGTTAGTATTAGTGCAAGTAAACAGACTATCCCCACTACTACTGCACAATAGCTCTAACTTCGTAAACACTTTATATGTTTTTTCTTTTATATAAAATAGCTACTAAGTTAATTATAGTGTTACCTGATTTAGCCAGTAAATATTTACGGAGAAATTTTACTAAAGATTTCAAATATATTCTGTTGAAATAAAGAAAATAACGGGAGACACAAAACTATGATCCTTATTCCACCAGAGATACTCTAAGACTGATATATATATATATGTGTTTTCTTTAGTTTGTTACACCAAAAAGTTGAAAACTGTCTATAAAAATATTATTTATGTACACACTCCTATTGTATGGTGACATCCCGATTGCAATAAAATTATTATTATTCTATTCAGTGCTATTATGGAGTGGGATATCAGTTTTACATACCGTATAAAGAATGGAACCTAAGACACAACAGCACACTTGAAAATATGGAAGAGTAGGAAAGATTCTGATTTACTTTTAAGGTTCTATCAGTAAGGTAAGAACGGATTATCAGGAAGTACGTAGCGGGAAGGAATTGAAGGAGTTTTTAAAGGAGTTGTGGGTGCCGGACTCGGCCGAACGCTTGTTCCACGTCGAGAAAAGCACCCGTGCACTACATTCCGCTATTCAATTTGAAGAATGTAACATGGCATTGCTGAATTGTAAAATGGACTGTCCGAAATCCAAACTGATGGTTAGAAATTACGTAAATTCATTTTTAGGATCGAATAAAGGCGTTTCAAAATAAGTTTTTCCCAGAATCTTGGCCATGATGGGCAAAAGGGAGATCGGACGGTATGAGGACGCATATTCAGGTGGCTTTTGAGGTTTTGGGATCATTTTGGTTTTTGATAGTTTCTCCGAGGTTCAGGGAAATAGGTGGTTCGGAGAGTAGCATTGAATATATAAGTGAGGTAGAGGATTGCTTTTCGAGGAAGCTGTTAAAATTTCAGAGCTTTCGTTTTAAGATGCGTAGAATCTGAATAACGAATAACAAAAATCCATTTGTCCGCCGTCAGCGGCATTTCTCCCAAACTACTGGAACAATTTTTTTTTTTAATCGCCACATAAATACTAGTCCATGTAACGATGATCTTAACAGTTAGTACGTTGATATCTTCTGGTTAGTTTTTAAAATGGCGGCCTATGCCACTAAACCCTTGCTCGCCGTTTCTTTGCTAATAACTTTTGAATGTGATTCGGTACGTTAGTGTTCGGGAATAATTATTTTTGGGATGTGATGAGTAGTTATTAATTGTAGTAGTCATTGTTGTTAGTTTTTCGATTCAAAGTTAATTAATTATGTTGAAGTTTCAAGTATATTTTCTAGAGCTATTAATCGAATAAGAGTAAATCTGTCAATGACAACTTTGAATTTATTGTTTTGTTTTAATATTGTTAAATACACATTTTTTATTATGTTAAAACATCTATAAACCTTATTTGTTAAATAAATAAATAAGGTTATCAGTTAAAATTTAAACGCTCAATGCAAGTAAATAAACCTGTGTTATTAAAATTTCTTTTATTATTCTAGGACTAAAGTAACTTTAAGATAATATTGAAGAAATATGAAAAAAAAAAAAGGAATTATGCGTAAAATAGTAAAAAAAAACAAAAAACAAAAGATTGATAGAAATAAATCAATGGGTAAATTTTAATCAGAACTTAAAAAATACATAAAACAATGTAAAAAATTTGTGCATATATAAAATTTTGATTATACTAATCTATTAATTATTTTTTAACGTCTTGACTATTGATCTGAGCTATGCTGTCTTAAATGTTTATATCTTCAAATGATATTTTGTGTTAAATAAAATATAATATGTTAAATAAATAAAAGGTCTGTTTATAAATTCGTAGTGTAGTGACTAGTATAATACCCTCGACCTTGTGCATAGAATGCTGTTTATCTAGCCACAATACCACATGTGACCCCCCTCCCTCCTCACTACTTATATTAGGTGTAAATAAAAAATAAAACGTTTATCATCTTAAGCTCAAACGGTGATGAATATATAATATTTAAGAGTTAACTAACGATTGGGCGCATTCGGCTTGAAGTTTGGTCTTGAAAACCATTGAATCAATAACAACAGCTGTTTTGGTCATTAAATGCTTTGCGTGCCCCATAACCCTTGTACCCTATTGTGTTACAAAATTATTTTCAAACCTGCAATTAACGAAAATGCTATAGTATAACAGTATATTTTCTTTATAAAATTCTTGTCTTCCTTTTATACATTCCGATAACTGTTTATTAACTTATTCACGCTATGGTGAAATTTACGAACAATGTAAAAAACAAAATTATTCATTTACTACAAAAAGGAAGCATAGTCAAAACTTAAAACTTAATTTATCGGTGGCTGCTTGCGGCTTTATAGTTCATGGGTTTATTTATTTTTCAAAATAAGTGTTGTTAAGATTTCATTGTTTTTAGAATTAGTTTTATTAATTATTTAGAAAGCAGTGGTGGGTAGAGCACTAGTCTACTGTACTCCAGGACCCAACTGAAAAAACCAGCAGCCAAACATTATCTCTGCCTAACCACCTCATTGCACGGCCGTTGGCCTAGAATCAGTACGAATATCTGTAAGTACTGTGCCCAAGACACTTCTTGGTTTTTAGAGGTACAAGTATTTTTTCTTGTTTATTATCTCAAATTACTTTTTTACTTATATAAATATATATAGTTAGGAAAAGCACATCATTCTAGAATACCAGTTATTAAAGGAAATAGATATTATACGCGAAAAAAACCTAGTCTTATTAAAATTAAACTGGATAAAAATTAAAAAAAATTTTGCATATTCCAGATATCTATTTATTATTTTTTATTCTTTGTTTGTGGATTATGTCTCCTCAAATGCCACTTTATTCTTCATATTTTACAATATTTTTCAATATTCATTAATTTTATAATTTATTTAAGATGGTAACAATAATTTTAAACTTACTAAAAATGTAATAATGTGTTTCAGGTAAGAAGACATATTTTGTACCGTTATCATCTCCGCTCTCACGTATGTATACAAAATAATTCATAGTCAATTTATTGTTGATGTAGAACTTGATTGCCTGATTTAATATCTTTGATGAATTTTTATTAAAATAAAGTTATTTTTATTTATTTAACGTCACTTTATGCTTCTGCGACTAATCAAACGGTATCATAGAAGGACTATAATTATGGAATTTGTAAATGTTGGGAATTTTAAATCTAAATAAATTTCCCTTTATACATTCATCGATTCAATTATGCCATTACATAACAAGACTATTTAATTTATATTAAGAAACTTCTGGAACCAACGCTGCACCGTGCACTCATTAATAGCCCCCTGACCCCACACTTCATTAATATTACGAGCCGTTTGCGCAGCGCTGCGCCCTAATTTAAATTCGTAAAAATAAATTTGACGAAAATCGCACTTTGACATTTTCGATTCAAGACCTTTGAACACACTGAACAAAACGATTTTACTAAACAAATTCATGGTGAAAGAGATGGTATTAGATAAGGTTTGTTTTGGTATAATAATGATCAATGTTAGGATTAGCTTTGTTTACACAATTGGAATTAAGATATTGCAATAGAGGAAACCTGCATTAATTTTGCATCAACCCAATATCTAGTATTGTATAGTATAGTATAGAAATCTAAGAGAACCTAGATTTCTCAAAGGCGTTTGACCGGTTGACCATAGTATCCTTCATACAATACTCCAAAATCTTCCAGTGTCCAACACCGCTTTTTGCTGGTTTCAATCCTTCAACAAACAACAAAAGCAATTGTAATAGAATCCCATCATCTCCTGAAAACTGTTCCATATATCCCAACCCTGTACCTAAAAAGTAATCCTATAAAGCTCCACCCGACTGTCAGAATTCCGGGAGTAGCCTTCGACCAAACTCTATCCTTCCAAAATCATATTTCTGAAATCTCCCGTCGTACCTTTTTAACCTTAAAGCGACTGTATTCCCTCCTTCACCTATTCCCGCATAAAACCCGTAAACTCTACGTCACCTCTCTAATATTTCCCCATTCCACTATTGCTGTACGGTATACGATTGTGTTTCTGGGTATCCCGTGGTAAAAATTAAATGCGTAATTAATTGCTTTGTCCGATTCATATTCGGGGTCCTTAGGTACACCTCCGTATCCCAATTTTATTGCAAATTGAAGTGGCTTTACTCTTCCAATCGTCGCAAGTATTTCCTTACGTCATTCCTTTACCAAGCTATCCAATCCCTCAGTCCATCTTACATTGTTGACCTCTAAAATTCAAATCCTCTGTCCATCCCCGTTATACACGCTCCATCCTTCAGATTTATACAGTACGGCCCACCGAACTGCTCATTTCAACAGATCATTTCTTATCCGATCCACAATTCTATGGAATTCCATTTCTCCTTCTATTCGTCACTCAAATTCTCATTCTACCTTCAAATCCCGCATATTTAATCACTTGATGAATATCCAGGCTCAATAGAATTGTAAAGAAGCTTTTTTATTTTTGTTGTTTTCTTCTCATTTAAATATGTCTATTTTATATTTGTAATTGTTAACTTGTTTATATGTATTTAATATGTTTCTAAGACTCCAAAGCACTATTTGTACATTCTGTATATTTGATTCTAAAGGGACATGTCACAGGATAATAAAGAATTTATTTATTATTATTTCAGAATTTCGCACTTCCTCAGCTTTCGCTAGGAATTTTCACCTTCCCGAACTCAATGAGTCAAGGTTAGGCTCTAATTATGTTATATTTAAAAGTTTTCTAACTGTGGCTGCTGTTCCTAGAACGACTGCTCATATTTAAAAGTTTTCTAACTGTGGCTGCTGTTCCTAGAACGACTGCTCGCTGAATCCCCGCTAGAATCTTTAGAGGTAGCTATAATGCTATAATTGTTGGAATTGATTCTAGCGTAATCCCTGGAATCAGGCCGTTACAAGATAGTATAATTGGGTAAATCCCGCAGCTCTCTAATCTATAGAGTTACTTGAGCTCCTCCGCCAGCTCCTGGTATTTCATTTTCTTTTCATAAACTGTTTTTTTGAAGATTGTCATCCGATGGACGGCCTATTTCAACCATCTGTTCCAATTTTCTATTTGTGTCAATAACTAAAATGTCTGCCGATTATTTAAAAATGTGTGGTCCGTAATAATAGGGTTATTATTATTATATGGAATATTTAGTAAATGAAAGAATTCTATCTTGAAAATTTTCGTATCTGAGTGTGTGTGTATGTGGTCAGTCTACACTGGAAAACGATTAAATGTATAAAACTGAAATTAAATAATAACATTTTGGGCGTTTATGCCTGTGGTGTGACAGCAACTATTAAAAAAAAATCGGCAAACTAGGAGAGTCACCTAATGCCATGTATTTCGCACATTCTTACAATTCTCTCTAAAATTTTGATTGAACTCGCTATATCATTGTAAAATTTAATACGCTTTCAATGCATGTTTCATTCTGAATGAAATAGTCTGTTAGGGATTAAATGCCGATATTGTAAAATTGCTTCTCTTAAAGTACCTTTGATGTTGTAGATTCGAAAAAAAAACCATATCATCTTGTTAACATTGATAAAACATATGTAAATTATACTTTGGACGAATTTAATACCCAAGTACAAGAAGAAAGTAGCAAACTTATTATTTTGATGTATTACATACCGTTGGAAACCAAAAGATTAAAAAAAAAAAAAATGTATTTTTTTTTTGTTTTTTTACAGAGCTGTAAAATGTAATGCAGAAAGACGTTAAGAACAAAACTTAAGTGTATTATTGTAGATATTAATTTATGTTTTCTTTATATTTATTTTAAAACAAATGTTTCCATCGAAACTCAATTTAATTCATTAATGTTTTTTCAAGTCTGACTTTATTTAAAAGTTCTTGATTTTATTATAACAATAGTTTTTTAAAGGCTTCTTATCTCGAATTGGAGCATAAAGAAATATTTCTTGTCATACCCTGGAATAGTGCGTGTCAATTTTGTTATCTTTCTAGGTAGAAGATACGAAGTGAATGCCACGATTTTCAAGCAAAAAGAAGTAGGACGTGTCTGTACGGACCATAGGTTGAAGGGGGATCACCAAGAATACGATACTAAAGGCTGTTACATCGGCAGTATCGGGAAGCAGCAATTATAGGATCCGACCTGCGTATCAAACAGGGCCTTCTTATTTTTAGACTCCTCTCAACCTTGTTTTGATTTAACATCTACAAATTATTTACACTCATTCTCTCTCCTTGCTAATTCTGTGTGTTTTCTCCTTGTTCTTTTTATGTATATTAACTTTTTCTATGGATGATTTATTATTCTGGGATAATATATTTTTTAATAATATATATTACAAAAAATATGGGCTTTGATGATTTAGAGCGAGGATAACAAATGCAATTTTAAGTAAAAAGACAAATACACTGGAAAAAAATGAATAAAATTACAAATGATTCTAATAAAACTTATAAGAGCACGATGTCCCCTTGTATTACTTAAATAAATTTCAAATGCTCCAAATGAATTTGATTTTTTATAAATATATTTATTGAAATTTACAGTTGTATTAAAATACATACGTCAAGTAAGTTAGTTGGAGGAAGATAAGATTATACGAAGGAATTTAAATTGGATATGAGACCCTCTGGGCACACCCAGCCCCTAAAAAGTAGGTACCTAATTGAAGTAAAACCTAGACGCTGATCACTATCTTGGCCTAATAACCTCCTTGGACGTCTGTTTACCGCGAAACAGTACGAATCTCTATAATTATTGAATCCAAGACTCTGGGTTGTAGTGGTGCAGTTTTACTATCATTTTTTTGTTTTTTTACATCTTTTGTTAGCATATTTGCTTATTGCATTAGCAGATAGCAATAAATGTTTTTTTTTTTTTCACTTACATTTATAATAATAATAATAGGCTTACCAAAGATGCCGATACCACAAAATTTTAAAGGAATCCATTTCTTTTAGTGGTATTTTGTGAACTACGCAACAGCCTTCAGCAATATTAATGGCCGCTCTCATCGCTGGTCAGCAGGTCCATCTGACTTCCTAGTATCTGATCGTCCCTACATCTGTCACCTGTGACAAACCAGCTTGAAATCTACGCGAGTTCTATAGTTAATACAGTTGTAAATTTCAATACTAAATAAATAAAAAGAAAAGTTCAGGGATCGCATATAGCTAGGTGGTTAGCATAACAGCCTACTATGCCAAAGGTCACGGGCTCTAACCCGCAGGTGGTCCTAGGATTTTTTAATGGGAGTAAAAAATCCTTAGTTATGCCGTCCTTCGGTGGGGACATTAAAAGGTGGTCCAGATCCTGTGCGATGTCAGGTACTCGTTAAAAATACCTATCCTAATAAAACCTGAATCGGCAAAAATTAGGACTCCCACTTTAGCATCGTCCGATTAGCCATAGTAGCATAAAGTGACGTGAAAATATAAATAAAAAGAAAAGTTTATTGAAAGTATCCAGCTTTTAATTTATGTGGTCGGGAAAGTATGCCTATAAATATGTAATATTTATGCCTGCTGGTTGAATAATTTCGGGGACTCCTGATCTTACATATTCCTCCCGTCATTGTTCCACATTACTCCGACTACTAGCTACGATCAAGCGACTGCTTCTGCTAGAAGCTGAGAGTATAATGAGAAAAGCCTTAGGGCCCAGCTCATCTAGAGTGATATGGCGATATGAGGAGTTGCCTGTTTACAGATTTCCTTTGATCTAGAGCCGACGGCGCGGAGTGAGGACAAGGCAGGAGTATTAGGAGAATCCTTTGAGCCGCACGTACCCAGCCCGCTCATTCCTGGCACGCTCGCCTACTCCCGCCCGCGTTAGAGCGACTATAATTCAGTGTTTACAAATCCTGCCTTGAATACGCAACGAGTTACGTGATCCTACCGGAATATGCTCCGTCATTATAATTTATATTACTATAGTCAATATGAAAGAAAAAAAAAATCGAGACTCAATATATATTTTGTATTTTATGATCCTGATTCGAGGCATTGATTACTTTTTGTCAGTCGGCTCCATTTTAGTTTAATTGTTAGCTTATTGAATATTGAATGGTTGGTCGTGATATGAAGGTGAGATGGTTCTAGTGACGGTCATAAAATACTGAAAAATAGTGAACAAAATATTGAATATCCAACGTATCGACCTACGTTATGGGTCTTCATTTCGGCTTCCCTCCACAAAGTACGGAACCTGAATGATCTATTTTCTCTCAGCCTGACAATGACACCGTACATTACAATGACCTAAATTCACTCAAAAAAGTTTCCGTACAGCGTGTTTTTATTTTGCATAGCTATTTATTTTTAACTTAACAATTTCCTTATGTTTAAATCATTAATACAAATAATAAATAAACAAATTTATTGGAAGGAATTAGTCCGGGTCGCGGTCATTAAATGAAACAACTAAATAGTTTCAACTATTTTATTGTTTGCCTACAATAAAAACAATAAAATAGTTGAAACTATTTAGTTGTTTCATTTAATGACCGCCACCCGGACTAATTCCTTCCAGTAATTCTCAACGGTCAACTAATTACATCCACAATAAACAAATTTATATTTATTTATTTTCATTTTATCATTAATATAAAACGAGGGGGAATGTAATTTGTTAATGGTGGGTCAAAAAAGTTTCCTGCTGCCTCACCACTTACTAGACTGACGCTCCAATCTTCCAATTAACTACAAAAAGGCTCATTTACATCACCATGATAAGGCATTTCTATTCTTCATATATACATTTTAATATGTTGATTTTTTTTTATTTATCTTTCGTTTTTAAGTCTTAATCCCGGGTATGGAGGGTTCCTGGGACAGCCCCAGCCTCTATAAAGCGGGTACACAATGAGATTGGGGAAAAAACCTGGTGGCTGAGCGTGATCTCGGCCAAACAATGGCCTATTTGCACGGCCATTGGCCTAGAAACAGTACTAATCTCTATATGTACTGAACCCAAGACTTCATGGGCTGTAGTGGCACAGGTTTTTTTATTATTTTTTACTTATTTTTTTTAAGTCTTACTCGAATATATTTACTTGTTGTATTACAAAATACAGTTGTAAATTTCAATAAAAATATTAAAAAAAAAAAAAAAAAAGTCTTACTCGAGGGGCTATAGAGGTCCGAAAACCCTTTAAGGAAATTGATGTACCATTGGCTATTATTTTGACTGTACAGTCCAATTATTATGTTTTATCCCAAAGATAATGAATAATCCAGAAATACTGTTGGAAAAAAAATTGAAAAAAGAAAAGGAATAATATATTGATGTTTTAAATCAGTAATTAAATATATCATTTATCATCCATTATACAAGTTTTTTATCTGTTCTTAAATTAGTTTATTCTTAACTTATGTTAGCTTCAATTACATCATGTTAATTTTTCTATTTATAATGGACAACAAAGCAGAGAAAAATTAAATAAATGCTAATCTTCAAAATTATTTATACGACAATTATTCTTGCAACATATCCTTACTACACTGTTGTAAATCTCCTTCCTATACGCGTTATCGTCGGATTGAAATCTCAAAGTTTAATTTTGTAACGATTTCCCATATTCCTTAAACTTAGATAGCTCCGAGAATAAGATACGGCTTTAATTTTCAGCCCGCTCAGTTCTGATTCATAGTTCTCAATAACCTGAAGAGTCCTACATCGAGGACTTAAGCGCTATTGATTCCGTTTCTGATAAAATATACCTCTATTGCGAAACATAAAGGAATCAAAAATATTTGTTAATTATCAATCACTTTTAAAAATTTATAAGGAGTTGGCTGGGGGTGCTGTAATTATAATACTGTAATTAAATGAACTTTATTGAGCCAACTTTTTTTTTTTTAATTATATATTATAGACCATTTTTAGGACTTTTGAGTGATCGTTGATATCCTTCACTTATTCGCTCTGAAGATTATCTCAATTTCGGGTCGAAACGTTGGTACGTTTTTTAATTAATTGCCTGCAATAAAATGACTGTAATCCAACTTCATATATTCTATCTAATATAAATTATTCTTCCAATATTACATAAACATTCACAAGATACATTTTCATGAGCCGATTTTATAATCTGTGTTTGTTGTTTTTCATTTTTGTCATAAAATTTTGAAATAATGACAGCGGTTTAAGCTGTTATTTTTTCCTACTAATTCACTGCTTCTAAGATTCGAATTAAATACCAAAAGCACACTTACATGTTAAATTAGGCCTGTTTTGGGATTTGACTAAAGCATCAAATTCCTCTTGAATCTAATCCAAAATCTTCAATGTTTGTTATGCTTCCAAATAGTATGTCTTGAACCGACTGGTAGACGTCCGAAAGATATGCGGAAGCGTCGCACAGTGGAAAATATGAACGATTTAGGTGGACTAAATTCTGAAACTTGTCAATATTTAACCTTTGGGGTCCCAGATTACAGAAAAAAATTATGAGAACTAATTAATTTTTTGACACGATTGGCGAGCGCACAGTGGTCAAACATCAAATTTTTTTGCTGAAATCTAAAACTTCCCTACATTTTACGTTTGAAGTCCCAGAATACGGGAAAAAATAATATAAACAGATCTAATTATGGCTCAGAGTTGCTAAAACCTGCTAATAGATGTATTTTATGTCATTTAGGAAATTCTTTAAATTATAGATTGTAAAACTTTTGATTCGGAGTGTTGTGTCTAAAAAACATTATGTATCACCCAAAACGCAAAAAAATCGCAAATATTCTTATAATATTTAACGACTAGAAGGATTAATGAAACAAATCCTTGGGGTAACTTGGGGGTTATATAGTTTTTCGTTATTGAATAGGGGCATTCATTTACAAATTGCTAAATTAACTCTACTAGTGAGATTGCAATGTATATTCAATAACGAGTTTGGAAATATAATGTCTTACCTGTCTCAGCAATGTCCATTGTTAAATAAAAGCAAAAAGACTTTTCTCTAAATACACCTTTAACACAATAAATGGCCATCGATAATCCTACTGTCGGTCATTAGGCATTTGTGCGAACAGGAATGATTCACTCATTTACTATTTATTTGTAAACACGGTATGGCGGAAAATATTTGTAATGAGGGTCTTGCCAACTAATAATAAAAAGGTGAAACACTGGAAAATTGAAGGGAAGCACTTTTGTCCATCTAAATTGGGATTTTGCCCACTGTGCGTCGATAGGAGGATTTTTTTAAGTCTTATCTCGGGGACTTGCGCTTAAACCGTGATCGTGGGACAAAGCCTATTATTATTAAATATAAATAAATAAAAAAACTTTTCCTGTCCTAGATAATAATTATTTCTGATATCTTTGGTTCACGTTGTTGTAAATTTAAGGAGTATTATTATATAACAATTACAATAATATTGTTCTTCCATATATTATCTACCGCATACTCATTAAATATATTATCCCGAAAAGTATATGTCCCGATATGGAATAATGTTAGTTTTCGATGTGAGACCAGTAAAGTAATCTAATTATGCAGTCCCATCTAATTCGAGACATTTTTTCATTTTAATCAACTTTTACCGTTACGTATTCAAATGGAGTGTTAAAAAATTAAATTCTGGGACGGAAGATATCATTCCTTATCGCTATGGTATTGTTACGGACTGATGTCCACTACAATTCGTACTCCATCAACGCCATCGACAGACCAAACTGCCTGGAGCACGAATAGGTTCGCTGTGTAATTATAAATACATCAGTGGCCTTTGTGAGAACTGGGAGGAGGGTATGGACAAAAAGCTAATGGTGAAGCCTCGATCCTCTCCTAGATAAATTACTCCCTTTAAATTGTGACGGGAAAAGTAAAATGGTGCATCAGTCTTTGGGGTGTCAGCTCCGAAGTGCTCAATAGAAACGTATACTTCTTACCAGGTCTCGAACCCCATCAATCGATAGTCCAATAGCTTTAATATTGTGATGGCGGGTTCCACTATATATAAACCTATGGACATTTTTATATAAAACTTTTGTATTAATGATGAAAATGCTTGACCCGTATTAAATATTAAAAATTTTTTTTTTACACTGATTGTTTTTAAAATATGAATTAATAAAACTCTTATGAGTGCAAAACACGGCTTTCACTCCTTTACTTCTTTGCTAATTTACAACTTAATAATTTAACAACTTTTAAATAAAGTTAGAATTGAAAAAGGATTAAAGAATCACATTGAGTTTCGATGGGAATCTGTATATCAGATTATATAATCTAACAATAAAAATATTATTCACAATAATCACTTAGTTTTATCTGCTTTCTATCATCAAAGCCTTATGACGTTCTTTTTAAATCTTTAGCTTATATTAAACATCGATGTTACTATCTCATGCTCAAAAAAGAAATACATAAAATATATGTTTGATCTTTTCGCCTGTAGTTAGTTATCAAATATAGTTTTTCATCAATATTAACATCATAATAGGGTTGATTTTTTCGAATTTGCAAAATTAAATGTACTTGAGGTATAGAAAATTTAAAATATCGGCATTTAAACCCTGTCAGACTATTTCAATCTGGATAAAACCTAGATGGTATTAAAGCAGATTAAAGTTTACATCGATATAGCTAGTATAATCAAATCTTTTGAGAGGTTTTTGAGAAAATCGTAAGTAGTTACGAAATGTATGAGTGGCTCGTCTTACTCGCCTATTTCGTAGAATAAGCTAAAATTTCATAAACGGCTCAAAAATAGGAAATTTCCGTTTTATACAACTAACCGTTTTAGAGCTAAGCATACCACTCTGACACCAACGGACACACAGGCCTATTTAAGGTACTGGGTAATTTCGAATATATACGCATGAAACTGGAATTCAGAAATTATCACGATCACAATACGTTCCATTACTATATATTTCATATATAAGTATGTGTTAATAATTTGTGTAAAATGAAACCTGTAAAATTTTAAAAATAAAAAAGCATTTTAAAACGGAAAGTCTTATGATCATCATCTTTATAGATGCCTTGAAGGAGGAAAATTCAAATCTAATCATCACGGAAGTAACTAAATTTTAAACTTGTGGGCCAGAGTGTAAATTGGGTTTGTTCTAGAATAAATGTTAAGTCCGCAAAGAACGGAGTATTAGGGGTATTATGCATGTTTTAAATCTAAAGAGATTATTTTAATTTTTCATGTTTTAACACTATTCTTTAAGGTTTTATATGTGATTGAGGAGATTCGGGATGGAATTAATGTATCATTAATTGTTAAGACATAGTTAAACGCAGTGAGGAAAGTGTTAATATGGTTTAGATTTTTGCTGTATATTACAGTATAGGGGATGGGGGCAAGAATACAACCATTAGGGACACCATCCAACTGAGGAACGGGAAATAAATATGCTTTATTGCCATTATTGAAAAATTATTTTTTTTTTTTTATTTGCTGTTATCATTACACCGACGCACAATGGAAAATATGACCGATTTAGGTGGACAAAAAAGCACATAGTGGTCAAACATCAAATTTATTTAATAAAATCTAAACTTCTCTATTTTTTACGTTTGAAGTCCCAGAATACGAAAAAAATAATACAAATAATCTAATTGTGGCTCGGAGTCGCTAAAACCTGCTATTACATGTATTTTATATCATTTATGAAACTCTTCAAATTATAATTGTAAAACTTTTGATTCTGAGTACTGTGTCTCAAAAAAATTATGTATCACCCAAAACGCGAAAAATCGCAAAAATTCTTAGTAATATTTAAAGACTAGAGGGATTGATGAAACAAATCCTACAAACGATTCCTTGAGGAAACTTTTTCGTTATTGAATAGGGGCATACATTTACAAATTGCTATATTAACTCTACTGGTGAGATTGCAATGTATTGTATATTCAATAACGAGTTTGGAAATATATTGTCTTACCTGTCTCAGCATTGTCCATTGTTAAATAAAAGCAAAAAAAACTTTGCTCTAAATACACCTTGAACACAATAAATGACCTTCGAAAAAAGATAATCCTACTGCCGATTATTAGGCTCTTGTGTGAACAGGAATGATTCACTCATTTACTCTTTATTTGTAAACACGGTGTGGACGGAAATATTAATTTACGGGTCTTACCAACTAATAATAAAAAGTTGAAGCACTGGAAAACAACAAACTTTTGACTTGACTTTGGTCCACCTAAATTGGTGATTTACTCTGTGCGACGTGAGATTTCGACGGATTCCGTCAAATGATTAATTGACTTTATGTAAAAATAAGTTGCCTCTGTTGAATTGAGTTTTAAAACATAAAACTTCCTTTATCACTTCCTAAATTGTTGATTTTTGCATACTGTGAGGAATCCATGTGACCATAAAGAATGCTCCTCCTCAGTCTTCCAAGGGGTGGAAGTAACGCCTGCTCTCTGATAAAGCTCTTCGCAGACGGATTGGGGAAGCTGCCCCTAAGCCTACGTACAAAAGACAAGAACTAACAAATGGACACTTATGTAGATTGAGTGCCGCGGAAGCCAAGGAGACCTCACTCTCTACCTTCCAATATGTGATGCTCCGACCAGGAGGTTTTTACATTCGTATTCTTTTATGAAATAAAATCTTTATATATACATAATAAATTATGTAATAAATATATAATTATAAATATATAAAACTTTATGGAATGTTTGTCAGAAACATTCTGTAAAGTTAGAATATGTCATAATTACTCCGAGAGATCTTAGGTGCAATCGGGTATGAAACATTTAATATAGCATTAGAATATGTCATAGAAAACGTGACGTGTACCAAGGAAGGTTTAGATCTGGGTGGCAAAATTCCGGTTCTGGTATACGCCGATGATTTGGTATTGCTAGGTGGAGACACGAAAACTATACATCTAAATAAAAGTGCCTTAATAAGAACCGATGACCAAATAGGGCTTGAAATAAATAACGATAAGACGAAATATATGATTAGTAGCATATATACTATATATATATGGTAGCTATGGTATAGCATAGCAGGGCATACTTTTGAACACGTAGAGAAATTCAAGTATTTAGGTTCAATGATAACAAGAAAAAGGATCAGCTTACCGACTTGACAGGATCGAAAGAAAGATTCTCAGGCGTATTTACGGGCCTGTAAAGGAGAATGGTGTGTTTCGACTTCGAAAAAACAGAGAGCTGTACACACTTTATGATGAGCTGAGTGTTTCCCAGTTTTTAAGGGTGCAACGGATTAGGTGGTTAGGCGACATCATCAGAATGGGTGAAGAAAGGACCGTTAGAAAACTGTACTATGGAAAGCCCGGATGGTCGTGTACGAATGAGGAACGGATTCCGAGAAAGTCGGTATTCACTGATCCGACTGGTATGCGTCCGATAGGTAGGCCGAAGCGTCGATGGAAGGATTGTGTTAAGTCTGATCTCTGGGGCTTGGGCTTGAACGGTGTTCATTGGACGAATTTGTGTAGGCATTGTTTGATGGTATCGACATCGAACCTTCGGGTTCGATAAGCCTATTATGATTATTAAATAAATAAACAATAATAAAAAGGACTTGAAAATATGAATGTAAATTAGAGGATATATGATCTTGAAGTACCAGTTATATAATTTACATAAAGAAAATTATTAATTAAACCGTATTTATAGCTAAAAGAAATAAAACCATTAACTGAAAGGGCATATAGGTTTATTTTAGGCTTTTTTTCATATTATTTTACTCAAAATTTAAATCTTATATATTTTTTTATATATATTTATTTATTGGAATTTACAACTATATAACAAGTAATACAACAAGTAAATTTGAATGAAATATAAAAAGGCAAATCTTATATTTAAAATTAATATTTAAAAAAAATGTTTATCTTAATGTAAAAAAAATATTTTAATGTTTTAATTAAGCTTACTTAATTAAGAAAGACGTTATCCACAACTTATTGGGTTGCTTTAACCAGCATACTGTTTGTTTCATTTTAGGAATATTTAAGATTACAAATTTTAAAACCTAATTACAAATACATTAATTCTGTTTTGTTTTTTTTGTTATTTTCTCATTTTATTTATTCATTTTTGTAAATTTTAATAAATATTTTCTTAAATAATATATGCATATATTTTTTCTTCTATCTTTGTTTCTCTAGAATTTATTCATTTATAAAATTCCCACATATTAAAATTCTATCAACAATATAGAATCCTATTACAATATGGGGTCCCCGTGGTGAAGTGGCTTAACTGTCTTCTATGCCCTAGGTCGTGGGTTTAAATAAAATAGTTGTACCGTTCTTTGAAGGGTGCGTAAAAAGGTGGTTGATGGATGTCACGTGCTCAAAGATCCTTATCCTAATTAATTCTGGATAGGCGATGTTTAGGTCTCCGACTGCAGCATCGTCCGATTAGTCAGAGCATCATGAAATAATGTTCAATGAATAAAAAAAACAGACCGCAAAATTATTTGAACTATCGAAATTCAACTAAAATCTACTAATTTTTTTTCTTTCTCTTTTTCTTTCATCTTTTTAAACTTATTATTATTCAAAATTTTTACTCCCAATTACTTCATATTTTTAAGATTTTTTTTTTTTTACGAAAGGTTAGAGTTTCGGTCCTTCGCCACTTACTCTTAATGCGATAGCTACAAAGCCGCGAGCTGATCCCTGTTTCACGTGCTACGACTAGATGTGATGGTGTATAATTACCAGGGAGTTAATTACAATATTTTTACTTTTTAAGTAATTCTTCTGGAGAGCATAACGAGAAAATCTATTGCTTTAGGATAGAGAAACTCCAACAGCCCCGAAACAGATGATAGTTTGTTATCGAATCAATTAATTACCCGGATTAGTCTAAATTAGTCGAAAAGGAGCTAGGAAGTTGAGATACTTTCCAACTCCCAAACTGAAACTGAAGAAGATATATCGAATTAGGATCCGGCATATAAGTTTGATCAGGGCAAGTGATCGATCGAGATTGAGTGAATTTGAGCGCGGCTAAGGCTTCGAGGCCCGGAAAGGACAAACTCGCCAACATTTACTCAGGAGCTAAACTGCTGTTTAATGATTGATTAACCCAGGCCTAGGGTTCCAACCACAATTCCAGGAGGAAGGATTTACAACCTTCCGATAATGGGTCTGAATTAATTTTCTGATTGACTTCATCGTCAGCTGTTTCTTGAGACAGCCTACAACCCTTTAAACACTCGTCGCAAATCTAAGAGAAGTTCAAAAATAAGAAAAATTGTAATATTACGACTAAATAAACATTTTTGTTCCTCCTTTTATAACTTTTTTTAATGGTTTGGGCACCAAAATCGATCAAAAACTTGTAATTATCAAGTAGTACCTAACTATGAACAAAGAATTATGATGTTATTACTAATATAGGTTTAATCTGATTACTTCTGTTTATGTTGGTATTACAATTTTACAATTTTACAATTTCATTGTTGTCGGATCCCTTCTAAAAATACGGTACGTATTTTCCATTTTACCCAACCTTTCGTACGTCCTGCCTATATTCCGTACTACCAAATTGTAGCTAGTTTCCATTCGCCTACAACACGGTACGTATCTGGGATCACTTGTAGCTGGGTGGCTAGCGTAACAGCCTCCCATGCTAAAGGTCACGGGTTCAAACCCGCAGGTGGTCCTAGGATTTTTTAATGGGAGTAAAAAATCCTTAGTTACGCCGTCCTTCGGAGGGGACGTTAAAAGGTGGTCCCGAGCCTGTGCGATGTCAGGTACTCGTTAAAGATCCCTATCCTAATAAAACCTGGATAGGCAAAATTTAGGACTCCCACTGTAGCATCGTCCGATTAGCCATAGTAGCATAAAGTGACGTTAAATAAATAAACAAACAACGGTACGTATCTCCACTGTACTCCATTTTTCAATGTTTTTTATTTCATGTAATTTTTCTTATATATTTGTACATTATCTTTAGTCATTATCTGATCTACATAGCCCTCTCATTATTATACCTTTGTCATTGTAATTTAATTAATTGATTTATTTACACATTTAGTTCCTTTTATGTTATAATATTGAGATTATCTAACGCAATAGTTTTTAAAATGGTATATTTAATCTTATTTTAAATGTGTCTTTTTAGCCCTGATGATGACCCACAATGGGGGTCGAAACATTGTCAAAAAATAACCTATTGAAACTACTCAATTGTTTCATTCACCGACTGCCACCCGGACTAATTCCTTTTAGTGATTCTCAACGGTCAACTAATTATATCCACTATAAACAAAATTGTTAAAATTTTAAAACTTAATTTAACTATATAAAAATCTGTTGCGTTCAACACACACGAATTTCACTTATCTTCCTTGTTAATAAATTTTGAATGAAATTAGAGTTTCAAAAAGTTTAAAGAATTACCTTGCGTTTCAATAGAAAATGTATTTTGGACTAAATATTTTTACAATATAAATTATCATCTACTAAATTCAGTTAATGTTTTATGCCACATTAATACGCCACGCCGCTCCCGGATAAAAATACAGATTGGACGAATTTGAAGACCAACTAAAGGATAAAACATTAAAACTATTTTTAAATGTAATTTTTGTTTTTTTAATAATAAGAACAGTAATATAGACGTATAATATACCGCTGGAAAAGAGATAAATTTTAGAATAAAACATTATTTTATACACAAAGTTGTAAAAGGTGACAAATAGGGAATAAACTCATTACTGATACAATATAATAGTTCTATTATTTAATCTAAATCATACGTTTCCTACGAAAATAAATATACGTTTTATTAAAATCAACTCAAAATATTTTTCAAATTGAGGTATAGTAAATTGTTTTTAAATTGATTTAAACAGTCAAGGTAAGTGAAAGTCGTGTGTTGCCCGCACCAGATTTTTTTTAAATCGCATATAAATAAATATATTTACATCAAATATAAAATTTCATTTATTTAATAATGCTGAGAACTGTTTAACGATTCTCATGAAATCTGTCTGAAATAAGACGAGGAAAACACGGAATAATTTCCTCGAAATTATTGCCTCCGTTTTATAAGGAAAGAGCCTTCATATTTTTTCCCTTCACATCATTTCATCAGAGCCCTAAGGGTTTGCTAAGAGGCGGGAGTAAGGGACATTACGTAAGGAAATTATGAATTGACAAAAAGTCAAAAAGAAGTAAGTAGGGAGCAAGAAATCAATGAAGATTCATAAGTTATCGTACCCTCCCCGCGGTGGGGCCTTGTTAGGATCTCAGGTCCCCCTTCTTCTACAAATACTCCTCTCCCATTGTCATAAATTATGCGATATACTCTAGCAAAGAAGGGGGCGCGATTTTAAACTTGGCGCTGGGTGCAAACATGGGGTACCCCCGCAGAGAGAATTATTGGGGGTCGGAGGAAGAAAACACTGAATATTTAAGACTATTCAATCTATTGGTGCAGGGTACATCCGTCCAAATCAAATCCGACTTCTCCATCATCCACCTATAGTGTACCTTTCATCAAATCCTAACTCGGAAGGGGAAATCTTAAAGTCCTTGTCTTATTTCAACCAAGAGGAAAAGTAATTGCGTTTGTTTAGGCAAATTGTATTTCAACGAAGTTAAAAATACCTCAAGAATATTTACTGTGCTATTCACGAAGTTGCAAACATGTAAAATAATGAAAACTTTCATTTTAGTTTATCATTTTTATGAATAACGAATAAAAAAAAAAATCCGTTTGTCCGCGGCGTTTCTCCGAAACTACAGGACCATTTTTTTTTTTAAATTCGCCACAAAAATACTAGTCCATTCACCGATGATCCTAACACCTAGACGTTGATATCAGCTGGTTAGTTTTAAAATGGCGGCCGATTAAATGTGATTTTATTCAATAACTCAAGTTATTTTTGAAGATAGAAAAAAATTTATTAGTGTTTTTTAACCAAAAAAAAAAAATCTGGTGCGGGCAACACACGACTTTCACTTACCTCGATTTTTAAAATCAATGAAAGAATTTTCAAATACAGTTAGAGATAAAAATATGTGAAACTATTATGGAATTAATCAAATTGAATTTATATAGAAACATGTGTTTTATTAAAAAATCTATTATATTATTATCTAAAATAATCAGTTAGTTTTATGTTCATTTCATCACTCTCTATTACCTTTTAAAAGCTTGTGTATGAGATAATATTTTTTCTAAAATCTTTAGCTTTCCAACGGTATATCATACTTGTATATTACTGCTCTTATGTTCAAAAACAAAACATTGCATTAAAAAAATATTTTTTCTGTTTTCTCCTTTAGTTGGGTATCGAATTTATTCAATTTATATATTTACCAGTTTTTCATCAACGTTAACAAGATAATCTAGTTATTATTATTGAATCTACAAAATTAAAGGTACTTTAGTGGAAGCAATTTAAAATATCGGCATTTAAGCCCTGTCAGACCATTTTTATCTAAATAAAACCTACATGATATTAAAGCCCATTAAATTTTACATCGATATAGCGAGTTTAATCAAAATCGTCGGAACCGTTTTTGAGAAAATCGAAAAAAGGTGCAAAATGCATTGTATAAAGTGCCTCTTCTGGTAGGCTCATTTTGATGAAAAAAGTTTTGTCACGTCTCGGGCGTATAGATGTCTTAAATATGAAATTTCAGTTTCATAGGACTTACCGTTTCCGCCCGGGAGTTACCACACACTCACATACACAGACACACAACACACACACACACACACACACACACAGACCTTTTTTCGGGACTTGGTTATTTGGACTCAGGGGACCCTAAAACGTGTATTTCCGTTGAAAACTGGAATTCGAAAATTTTCACGATCGCAATACTTCCCCTTACTATATATAGTAAGTGAAAGTAAAAACGCGAATAATTTTATAAAAGCGAAAAAAGAAATTTTACACATAAATACGCTCATAACTCAGTTATTTTTTATGATAGTATGCATAGAGGTTTAGAATCAGTAAAGCGCGATAAACAAAAAAAAATAAATAAATAAAAATAGATCCCGACATTTCCACCTTTATATCCCTTCTCGCAGAACCAAAACAACCAAAACTGGGAAATTGAACCAAAGGGGAATACCACTCAATGTTGCGGTTGCTTTGGGGAACGATATAAGTAGGATTGACGAATTGATGTGCTTTCTTACGGAAATGGACTTTTACAAGCAGATTTGAAAATTGTATTTTCCTATTATTATTATTATTATTTTTAAAAAATTATTATTATTTTATTTTCTAAATTAATTAATTAATTTTAACTTTATTTATATAACATACATATGAATATATATATATATATATATATATATATATATATATATATATATATATATATTTTTTTTTTTTTTTTTTTTTTTTTTTTTTTTTTTTTTTTTTTTTTTTTTTTTTTTGTAATTTAACCTGATATATGTTTATCTTTTGCTAATGCTGTTAATTTTTTTCTTACTAGTGATTATTCTTATTAGTTAATTGTTTTCAACTATTTGTTGTTATTCGTTTTTTAGTAAAACAATTGTTCATTATTTAACCTTAAATTAGTTTCTAAAAATGAGTTTCTGGCACTGATGACCGAGATGTTTTGTGCCAATAAAATATAACAACCAACCAAAACATATAAACGTTCCTTTCTAGCCCGTTCCACCATTTTTTTAAAATTCTCTACCTTCAAACCTCCTTCGTGGAACCACACTTACCACAATTTAAATACCATTTTTTCAGCATATTCTCATCTCTGATAATGATAATAACGATTGTACTGTCAGCTTGTAGTAATTTTTTCTTTATAAGTACAAGTTATCTCCTCTTTTCTTTTAGTTTAATCATTAGGAGTTAATGTTGTTTAATTATATTGTCACCAAATACATTTATTTCTTATTATTGTTCTTTGTTTTCCTCATTAATTTTGTGCCTTGGCCCATCTTAAATCAAATTTTATGTTATTCTTAGGGAACATAATCTCAGTGTAAACTTTTTTTCTTCTTCTACTATCATGTTATGTAAACATTTTTTGGACTTGGTCTATTAGCCGATAGCCCGGTGTTAGTTGCTTGATATTTAAAGAATTGAAATGGAAACTGTTGAGTGCATAAAACAAAATAAACAGAAAGGTTGCCCCTTATGTATTGAGGTGTCTGGAAAGTAATGCAGCATTTTGGTTTCAGTAGGAAAAAAAAAGAAGAAATATTTAGAACTGCTTTATTTAATCAAAGTAGTCTCCACTACTATCAATACATTTCTGCCAACGTGTTTGCAAATGTCTCATTCTCTTGGAGTAGAATTTACCATCTTTAGAATTGAGAAACCCCAAAACGCGTTTGCTATTTATCTTTGTGTAGTAGTTCAGGTGTATCAAAAAGTAGTAATCCTTTGGCGAGAGTTCCGGCGAGTAGGGAGGATGTGGCAGAGTTACATATCCAAACTCCAATACTGAATCATTTAGATTTCTTCTTCTAGAGTACATTTATTTTTGTTCATTCGAAATAATTAGGGTTGATTAAAAAAATGAGTAAATATGGACGAATTTGTTCAACAAATGAACAAGAAAACATCATAAATTAAATTGTCTTATAATTATTCTACTTCTACTCTTAGTTTCTTAATTTTAAGATGAATAATTAGCCAATACAAGCGAAATAATTTTATTTTAAAATCACGTTTCGGCCGTAGAGTAATTTTTAGAAAAGAAAAAAATCTTAATTTATATCATTTGAATTGGCCACCTATACATTTTAAAATACAAATTAAAGTTAAGTCCTTTTTTCTACTAATGATAATATGGTTATAAGGTTTGAAAGCTAAAACATTTAACCAAAGTGATACAAATAAAATAAATAAAACCTATAGAAATTATGTCCAACAAAAGAATAGACAATAAGTTATATAATTCTTTGTAAATAAATCTATAATAAATATTCCAATAAGATTGAGAATTTTTTATATAAGGTTTATTCAGAAGTTAGAGATTTCGTTATGTTGCCCTTACCAGGATTTTCGGTAATTACAGTATGATCGTTTTCGTATATCAATCGGTCTATTAAATCGATAGCTTTTTTGAAATAAATTATTTATTATGTACTCGTATATACCGTTATACACTCATCGAATCCCATTCTAAACCTTTTCAAAGTGCGTCAAATGACGAAATGCAAGATTCAGGGGCAAACTGATAACGAGATACTGAAGTCATTAAACCTGCACCCGGGAGGAATGAGTCGTCATTTCCAATTTAAGTTTATGCAGTCCTCACGGCTCTGGTGACTCAGTCCATTTGTGAATTGGGTATGAAAGGAGGGGTTATTGCAGCGGCATGTTTCGCTCATCAGGGCGGAATCTATCAGAGGCGGTAATCAGGGCCTCATCAGCTAATGAGAAGATAATTGGATGAGAGGCGTCATCGCCGCGCCCGCTTTATTGGATTTAGTTTCTTATCAGGAAGCATCGCCTATCTTAACCCGTCCCATCTATCATCTTCATCAGCTTCTTCATCCATCTCGGCCGCGTGCGGATTGGACACTCCCGGCTCTAGGCTCAATTCGGACAGCTTAGGCTGGCGTAGCTCAAAGGATTCTATCGATTTATATTGGCGACGGGGTAAGATGACGTATTTGAAGCTTAATCACTAAAGTACTACATTTCTTCTATTAAAATATCTCTGAGGATGAAGATCAGATTATTTATTTTAACCCATCTATCGCCAGAACGTTTTAACATAGATATATCTTTTGGCTGGTACTATAATCTGTAACTTTCATTGTGTAACGGTTTGTTCTCTGGTTGGAAATTTAATGAAGAATATATTTTGTTACATAGCATTTGTCGTTAGGACATTCCGTTAAGTAACTATACTAATGCCTAAATGTACATAGATGACAAAAAATAAATTTTGTTTGTACATTATTCTATTTTTTCATTTGTACGCCCGCCTTTCTGCAAACTCTATTCCTTTTTGACTGGGAAAATAAGTAGATTGCAGATAGACATATCCATGATCGATATTGCCGTTTTTGAGAAAAAGCAATAAGGTGTAAAATACATAGTGAAAAGTGGCTATTCTGGTTCGCCAATTTTGATGATAAAGTTGCTGTAACATCTGAGGCATATAGTCTTAAATATGAAATTTTGGTTTCCTACGACATTTCGTTTTAGCGCTAGATTCACCATACACACGGACACACACACACACACACACACAGAAATTTATGCGGGACATGGTTATTTGGACTCAGGGGACTTTAAAATGTGCATTTCCGGCGAAAACTCGAATTCGGAAATGTTCACGATATTAATATTTTTTTATTTAGTAAAAGTAAAAATATATAAATAAACTAAATGATAATGCTATGTGAAAACAAAGTAGGGTGGCCTTAAAAAAGCTAGGAGTTTCTAGTTACTAAAAAAAAGCAATAGATACCGAAAATTTTAACAGGCTTTAGATGTTTTAGTTTTATTGTTTGTTTGTTCATTTAACGTCACTTTATGCTACTGTGGCTAATCGTACGATGCGACAGTGGGAGTCCTAAATTTTGCCTATCCAGGTTTATTTAGGAAAGGGCTCTTTAACGAGTACCTTACATAGCACAGACTCGGGACCTTTTAACGTCCCCTCCGAAGGACGGCATAACTAAGGATTATGATTTTACTAAGGATTTTACTCCCATTAAAAAATCCAGGGTATAAACCTTAGGCATAGAATCCTGTTATGCTAGCCACCCTGCTACAGGTGATCCTTGCTTGTTTTATTAACGGTATGAAATTTCAGTTTCATACCACTTTTCGTTTTCGCGCTAGCCGTACCACACACAGACAAAATCACAGTGTTTTATTTTTTCGTTGAAAACTCATCATATATTATTTTATAATATAGTTTAGGTATAATAAATTTTAACTGGACCATTCAAATGGTATCTTCAAATTTTGTGTGAAAACGCAATAATATAATGGCATAGAGATCTTCCAGAACACCCAGCTAAGCCTGCTCTATGCGAGATACTAACTGTAGGGATTTCGAGTGAGGGTATTATAAATTCCAAAGGGCGGGGATGGGCGATAAGGGAGACCTACAGTTAGCCAGAGATAAGAGGAGGTCAGGTCTGGGTTCGATTCTCGGTGGGAAATTGCAGTAGAGAAGCAAGCTGTATATAGCTGTACACAGCCGAGAGTCAGCAGCTTCTTATCAGGCCACTTTCAGTCCCTCCAACTTTTTACATCCTTTTTTCCTCGGTTTTCTTCCCCCTTTTCACCGGTGCTTCTCCCTCCCTCATTCAACCCCCTCCAGTTTTCAAATTACATGCCATTAGCTCCGCAGACTACCGTGCTAACTTACAAAATGGAAGAGAGTTTCCGCTTATTATATTGATATTACTTAGAAGTATAATGAAGATAACAAGTTCAAGAAAGTTAAATATAAATATATATATATTCGTGGTGCAAAGCAGAAATTACGTTTCATTCGCTTTAATTCTGATCAAATAAAAGGCCAATGATAATGTCTGTTACGTATAGAATCGACATCAAATATATTATACAAGTTGTATATATTGTACAAGTAGAACGAAGTTGATGATCAACTGAAAGAGAAAACAGCAAAAATATTTTTATAGGTAATTTTTTTTTTTCCAAACATAAGAATAGTAATATCGATGAACAATATGTTGTTGGAATGATGAAGATTTAAAAAAAAATGTTTTCTTATTTGCAAAGGTTTGGGCTTTCATGTAAAGCGGCGAATAGGGTCATTATTACATATTTTTATACAATTTTATATTATTTAATCTAGAGCATATTATTTCAACAAAATAAATATACTTCTTTAAACCTTTTTGAACTATATTTTTTACTTCTTAAATTGATTTTAACAACCAAGGTACGTGAAAATCGTTTGTTGCCTGCACCAGATTTTTATATTATCTAATCCAAAAGAAATCATAAGTAAGTATAATTTTTTTTCCAAGTACTATTATTCTTACAAATTTTTAAATTTATTTTGATTTGTAATTTTAGAGAAATTTTTGTTTTACACCCATCAATTTTTTTTAATATACCTTTTTAATAACATGCGTTTTAATACTATCAATAACAACTTTGTAAATTTTTTTTTTTCATTCTGTGTTAATGTGTGATATATGCTCGGAAAAAACGACTTTTATTACATGGTGTTAGATTAAAAATAAATTATTTTAAAGCTTTGAAATTATTAGGGTATTTCGGGTCCAGGTAATTAAGAGGGTTTTTTTTTTGTTTTTTTTATACAATAAAAATAAACGTGTTAATCTACTTACATGGAAAAAAAAAATTGTTACAAGACATTTCGGTAGATTTAGTACTGCAGCAACCCCTAAACACTTAAAGTTGGTTTAGCTACTTAAACTCCCTCACTCCTGGGTTCAGTTCTGTAGTAATCCGATTAGGTTCTTACCACCTAGGATGTAAAAGGGGCTCAAAAGGTTTTATTTTACTAAAACATCCTCATGTTTTATTTAATTTTCTTATTTATTCTTAAATGAGAAATAAATAGTTTAATTAAAATTATTTATTTCTTACAATTATTTAAATGAATTATTCATAAAATAAAATTTTATCAACTTCCAATCAGCATAATTAAACTCATACATTATACATCTAAAGCCATGTAACATTGTTAACTTCTTATATCTTGGATCATATGTATTTCTATCATGCCCTTGGTTGAATTATCATGGTATATATAAATATATATATATATATATATATATATATATATATATATTTTTTATTTTTTTTTTTTTTTTTTTTTTTTTTTTTCTATTCCGAATAAATAGACTAAGGACCGTGTCATTCTGCTTTTTCGCTGTGTGTGTGTGCTATATTTTATATTGTTGATTATAATAAGGCTTTATTTTCAATATGTCATGTTACAAAATTAATAGAAGGCATTTAAGCATGGTCAAATGCCGTCTGCTGGAGAATGTTGCCACAATCATATATAAACTCCATGTCAAAAGTATTGCGACACTTAAAAATATTTGAATTTTACAAAAAAAAAAAAAAAAATTATAATACTTAAAGAAAGTTTTTGTATCAATAATTAACATTTTTGAACCGGCATAAACAAGTTTTATTAAAATAAATTACAATACGAGTATTTCTTACAAATACTTAAGAAAACTTACTTTTTTATATTTTCTTTTTTACAATTTTATCTTTTAAATTACCATTTCAATATTTAATAAGACGTATCGCCCCCTATGGCTTGAATGACTGCTTCCACCCGTCTTGGCATACTTGTAAAAAGATTTTGAAGAAAATCTTGGGGTATATTGTCCCATTCCTCCAATACAGTTGTCTTTAGCATTCCAAGGGTAGTATGGGGTGTATCTCGTGACTGTACTTTTCTTTTGAGATAATCCCAAACGTGCTCGATTGGGTTAAGGTCAGGTCTTCTTGCTGGCCAATCAATGGTGTGAATATTTGTGGTGTTCAGGTATTCAGAAATACATCTTGCCTTGTGAAGACGAGCATTATCATGCATGAGCAATGATTCAGAGCCTATGAATGGCATGAAAGGATAACTACATGATCTTGAGGAATCATTTCTACATACCTCAAAGCATGACAGGCCTTCTCCAAACTCTATCTCGGCCATCTGGGCTGTTAAGGGCCACTTCGCATCAGTTTTTTAATTTTAAAAAGTATTATTACAAAACTAAAAGAAATTATATATACACACCACATATATATATATATATATATATATATATATATATATATATATATATATATATATATATATTAAATTATTGTGTTAAAGTTGCACTATTACTAAGTTTCTAATTGGAAAAAGCTGTAATATTACCACCTTAAATCTGTTTGAAAAAAATAAGGTAAGTACATTTGTAGTACCCTTAATAGATAAATATTAAATACATTGCATATATGAAAGTCTGGTTATTTGTTATAGACACATGAAAACCTTCAATAAAGATAATTTTGTAATATATATATATATATATATATATATTGTTAGTACCATTTTTTTTTAAAAATTATTTATTTTTTTATGAAAAACAGATTGATAGTAATTATTCATATTAGATTATATTTTTTGAAATTTTAATTTGAAAAAGTTTTTTGGTCCATCAGTACTACGGTACATATTTTAGCTAAGTTCATACTTGAAGGACTTGGCATTATGAAGTTCTTCAAAAACTTAAAGCTTGGTATTAATAAGTAAAGTTTTTGTTCTCCTGGCGATTATAATTTTTCTTTGTCCTCAGTTTCATTATTTTTTGTTTATATATTATTTTATTATACTTAATTTTAAAATTCCTTATCCATATTTTTTCATTATCTCTCCTACTCTCATTCAAACAACATCATTTCTCCATCTCCTTAAAAATCAATCTTTTGCATATAAGTTAGCGTTCATGACGGAACCATGTGAAAATATGTTTACAGCTAAATTTTATCGTGTTTTTATTTTGTTTTAAGTGTGTTCTTTATTATTTTCTGTCCACTTAATTTTTTTTTTTAAATGGATTAAGAATAATGACATAGTTTGTAAAATCCTAAGAAATAATAAAGTCGACTTTAACATAATTATATATAAGTTTTCTGTTAAAATAATTTCTTTTTAGCAAAAGCACTTAATCACTTTAGATAAGAGAAGCGCCATTTGAAAGGAAGTTTCGGCCTTGTTTTGAAGATTCACCTAATTTGTTGTTGAAAAGATATTACTTGGAGGTCACCTGTTATGTAGTGGCTATCATAACGGCCTTCTAAGTCCAAGGTTCAGCCCTAGCATATGAACTTAAAATTTTTAAAGGGAGAAAAAAAAATTTAGTTATGCCGTCCTTCGGAGAAGACGTAAAAAGGTGCTCCCGAGCCTGTACAATATGAGTTACTCGTTAAAGATTCCTATCCTAATTAAACATAGACAGGCAAAATTTAGAAGTCCTAATTAGCCACATCGGTATTAAGTGGCGTTTAATGAATATATTAACAGAAGATGATACATTGGTTTTTTTATTCAAAACTATAATTTTAATTAGCATTAGTTGATTTGTACCATGGTTACCATGGTGACAAGATTGTAATATTATTATCGTACATTTTATAATAATATATTTTATAATAATCCCTAGAAAAAATTCAGATTTTTTTTCTAAACTTCTTTATTTAAATCAAAATTTAATACACATCAAAATTTAAATTAAATTTATACTTGTATAAGACACTATCCCACTTGAGCGAGCCCATGTTTGTGAAAGGAGTTCACCGGCGGCAGTTCAGTAAAAGTACAATAACAAACAGTAACATTACACAGTATGTTACAATACAATACTTAAATAATATAACACAATTATTATAAAGAAACAGTAACACACTACACAGCAAAAAACAATATAATACATAAGGAATACAAAAATACAATTATAAAGAAACAGTAAGACAGTACACATTATGAAGCAGTAATTGACTAAGCTTAAAAGCTATAAGGAATACATATGCACATATACAAGATAAGGGATCTTGTATTAAGGCATGTAAATATAAAATTGAATTACATAATACCTAATTAATAAAAAAAAAAATTATAAGAAACAGTTAAACAGTACACAGAAATAAACAGTAATTGACTAAACTAAAAGCAATAAAGAATACAAATTCATATATACTAGATATAAAACTAAGGCAAGTAAATACAAGATTGAATAACATAATAAGCAATATAAAGCAACATAACATAGTACACAGTAAGAAATTGACAAAATCAAAAGTCAATAAAGAATACATATACTTGTATACAGGATAAATATCAGAATGAGTGACGCAGGCTGGCATTGACGACATGTCTACAGCGATGAGTAATTTGCATTCAATAATTCAGCAATTCCTTCTTCACTGAGGGATTTCGCCCATATTTTAACATTGTAGTAATAATTTGAATACTTTGGAGGATTTGTGTGAGAAAATTGAAAATTTGGAGGAATATTGTTGGAAACAGTGGCATTGGAATAACAAGTCTGGTGTGTCGTTCAGGTATGCTTTGGTTTTATCATAACTAAGCTATAGTAATTTTTCAGTCTTGTAATTGAAGCGAAATTAAACGATGTTGCTGTTATCATGTCTTTTCTTGTATGTTAGCTATCTGTATAAAATGTTATGTGATGTATTATATATAATTCCTTAGTTTGTATGCTAAAATCAACAACAATTGAGACGTCCATTTCTAAAAGATACAACAATATATCCATTCCAGGAAAGTTTATAGGAAGCACAAAAATCTGCTAGGAAAATTATTATTAAACCAATTAATTTGATTTTTTCTTATTAAAATCTGGAATTGTTTTTTTTAGTATATTAATTACGCTATTTTAAGTTATGTAATCTAATGTTCAAGTATGATTTGGATCAAAATTAAATGCGTAATTAGTACCTTTAGAAAGTAATTTCATTTATAAATCGTGTTTTTAAAGTACTTAAGAGTTGATTAGATATAATCAAATAAAATATTTAGATAAAACTAAATAATGGGAATAAAAGAATGTCAAAATATCAGTTTCCTAAAAATTGTTCTATAGTATGTAAAGTTAATATTTATTTCTTATTTAATCATTTATGTATTTTGTATTTTATTGAAGAGAATTCCGAAAGCTTGTGGAAATCTTTATTTAATATTGTTATTTTTTTTTTTTTTTTTTTAGGATTTTGAAAATTTTTGAGCTTCCGTATTTAATTAAAAAAATAATACTAAGTATTTTCCTAACCTGATAATGGTCAGGTTCGCCGGGAGGAATTTTCAAGTTTTCTCTCAGGAATTCTTCTATATTTAATTCCTTCTTCATCAGGATGTTACGTTTTTCCCCTGTGGAAAGTTAAAAAATAAAAATATAGACGGTAAATGAAATATGCGGGTTTCCTGTTTTTATAACTTCACTCTGACGTTCTATCGCGTCGAGAGGGTTAAAAATACATATAGAATAAAAAGTTTTGTTTTCATAGTCTTCCCGAGGATTAAGTTGAGAGTAGACGTTTTATAATATTTAAACTTTTTGTCTTAGATGAATTTTATTTAATTTTAAACTTTGTCAGTAACTGTATAAGTTTTTTTTGTATATATATCGGAAGAATTTTTATAGATTTCTTTAAAGGGGCATGAATCGGTAAAAACTTTGCCATGTCTTTCAGTTTTTTTAGGAATGATTACTCCCTTTGTTATTCATTGTTTATGTGATATTTGATCTCAATCGATATTTATCATTAATATTATATTTCATACTCATTTCATGAATCAAAGATATTGTTATCAATATACATTTTAATTAATAAAAGCACATTAACTATAAAAAATATCTTTTTTTGTATATTGGTATATTTTTATTGGATACTGGTGACAATATTCAAATTAGTTTCTCAGTAACCCCCACTTCCTGATGGCACGTCTGGTTTTTTGAATTTTGTCAATTTTACTTCTCTGATACATAATCCTATGAAAACCCAGGCCATTTTAATCGGTTCCAATTTCCTCCTTAGTTCTATCATCACCCTTCCTTCTCTTTTGCTTGATCGTCACCCTATTACATTCACCTCCTCCGTCAAAAACCTTGGCGTAATCCTTGACCAAAACTTATCCTGGAAACCCCATATTGCCCAAATTTCCAAAAGATCGATCAGCACACTAAAACTATTTCAGCGGTCCCGTCACCTTCTCCCACAATCCTCCCGGAAGCTCCTTGTATCCTCTCTTATTTTCCCCCATTTTGACTATAGTTGTGCAGGTATATGGTGGGCTCTCGAGGTTGCTTGAGGGCAGATTGAAACGAGTCATGAACTGTTTCTTAAGATTTGTCTTCGGTACCTCTAGACGGTCACATGTGTCCCACCTCTATGATGAGTCAAATTGGCTATTTCCCTCGATTCGAAGGCAATATTTCCTTGGTTCCTTTCTCTATCAAGTCATCCGCTCCCACCGCCCCTCTTACATCTATAGTCTCCTGCAATTTAAATCCACAATCCATACTCAGGAAACCAGATCCCGTCTTTCCGACCTCTATACGCCTTCCCATAGAACCAAAAAATATGAATTTTCCTTCTTAGCCCGGTCCACTTATGGAATACCATCCCATCACACATCCGTCATGCTCCTTCCCAATCTTCTTTCAAATCTCTCCTTTTTAAACACCTTCTTGCCTCCCAATCAGATGCCAACTAATTTCAGTACAGCGATTAATGTGATGTGAGAAATGTCTACACTTCATACCATAAATGATAGTAAAGTTTATTTTCATTTCTATTTTCAATTATTCTGATGTTTTCTTTTTTTTGTTGTTTTTTTGGTTTGTTAGTTCTATATTACATTTAGATATTACTATATTTTTTTTAAATTTATATTTTTCATTTCACTCTCTTTTCATCAATTAAAATAATTGAAAATAATTTTTGTAATCATTAATATTTTTAGTTTTTTATGTGGTTTTTGGCCAGTTGTAATCATTATTTTTTTTGTACATGTGTATTATTCTCAAGGGACTTAGCCCCAGCATAAAGTTCTTTTTTCATTCATTCATTCATATAACAAATTCAGACTCTGATTTAAATTCGTTCACATTTCACCCAATCCAACATTTTGATTCAACGTTTATAGATCACTCCATGTTTTCTTTTATATTTTGTGTACCCACATTTTAGAGGACGGACGTGCTATATTAGTATCTATACTGTGGCTAACTATTAATCTCTACTCGTTTCTAATCTATGCAAACCAAAACACTTCGTAAAATATCAACAGTGGGTTCTAACTAAGATGTATTGGCTAGCATAAACGCCTACTGTATCTATGGTCACGATTTCAAACCTGATTGGTGGCCCTAGGATTTAAAGGGAGTAAAAAATCCCTGTATTATATACATCAAGTAAATGTGATGGACATAGAAAACCGACATGAAATGCATGTACAGTACTCATTGGCAGCACTCTAAAAATATTTTCAACTAGAAGGTCTCGGAGCCATCTTCTTTTCAGATGCCGTGAAGGATTATCAGTCGAAGAGAATGATAGGATAGAAACTAGTGGATTAGAGTGGGAATGGAGTTTTTCATGGAATGATTGATACCTGGTTCGGGCTAATTCAGTAACATATGGAACATTCAGGTCTTTATGGGTTAGCTTATTCGTGACAATGTAAGGAACGTTAAGGATTTTAGATTGTAAGAATTCGATGGTTTAGTAGAACCCCATAGCTCTACTCTGTAGGTACATATCGGTCCTATGATAGTCATATAAATACATAAGTCTTTTGTAATTAAGTGAAAGATTGGAGCGTTTGTCTTGTAATTGTTGAAGTAGCCGAAAATGTCTGGCAGTTTCTAGTCGTTTTAGTCTTGTATGGGGATTCCAAGCTAGACGTTTGTCAAGGTGGAGTCCTAGGTATTGAATCTGTTCAAAAGGAGCTTGTGGGGTGTCATTAAAGGATACTGTAGTATCCTAGTAGTAGTATCCAGTAACTGGTGTCATCAGCATAGGTAAAAAGAAAAATGTTAGTATGGGTTGGGATATCAGCTGTATAGACAGACTATAAAGAACAGGTCCTAGGATGCTGCCTTGAGAAACACCAGCAGATTGCTTAAAGGCATTAAAATTCAATTTTCTGCATCATGTTGTGTGGCACTTACTTCCTTATTTTGAGGGTCTGCTTAAGCTTCTTGGAATTTTTCTGTTCTTTCATTTGGTGTCACCTATTTTCCTGCGCGTGTACATCAGGTATCTTTGAATTTATCGTATGAAAACCATAGATAACAGCATATCACTCAAAATTTGATTTTACTGTCTAACTGTTGATAATCGGACAATACGTCATTGGAACTTGTTTTTTCTTCTTCGGGTCTTTTATCTGCTCTCATAATATGGCTTGACAGTTATAAGACAATCTGTATATAAGGTAATATTATATAGGTGGACATTAAATACCTTGTTCGATTTAAGGCTGTTCTAATCATCAACTTGAATTAATTTATAAACAATACCTCCTCCCCTATTTAATAGACGCTAATACGGGAAAGCTGCCTTAGACCCTCCTTTAATATTACAACGGGCGGATTAAGTTGGCCCTCGATCGTGTTTATTTATTTATTTAAATTAGGGGAAGAGGAGAAAGAGAGAGAGGGAGACTTATCCACGATCTGAACCCTTCCTGGATTGCCTTGTATTTATTATTAAGTCACACAAAGATGGATAACAATCTTGACCCATCCCAGGTAACAAGGGATGAAAATCAAGAATCTTTATAGCTTATTGTTTATTTATTTAAAGTAATTTTATGCTAATCCGACGATGCTAGAGTGGGAGTATGAAATTTTGCCTATCCAGGTTTTATTAGGATAGGGATCTTTAACGAGTACCTGACATCGTACAGGCTCGGGACCACCTTTTAATGTCCCTTCCGAAGAACTACATAACTAAGTATTTTTTACTCCCATTAAAAAATCCTAGGACCATTTGCGGGTTTGAACCCGTGACCTTTGGCATGGGAGGCTGTTATAATAGGCCATATCCTTTTAAATAGTAAAATTAGTCCTTTTCGTGCTTAACCCACCTCTCCTTCCCTAATATAGACAGTAAGACTTATGTTATTTCGGACCGATTCTTGCATCGGGAAGAGAGTTTCTATATTAAAAAGTGTCTTTTTTTAGTGTGGTAAACCTAGTTACTAGTGAATTATTTCGATTATTCTTTAAAAAGGAGGATCGAGTCAAAAATGGTGGTTCTCTTCCATTTTGAATCGTATCCTGGTTACAATAAATGTCAATTGTTAAGAATCCTTTCAACGAGAATGGCGACTTTAACCTAGAATAACAAAAAAATCAAATTGAAACAGTCCTTAAAATATGAAAATCGGGCATATCCTTTGAAATAGTAAAATTAGTCCTTTTCGTGGGGGTCGCCCATAGCGCAGTGGCTAGCATAACAGCTTTCTATGCCAAAGGTCGCGGGTTCAAACCTGGGTGTCCCTAGGATTTTTTAATGGGTGTAAAAAATCCTTAGTTATGCCTTAAAACTAATATCCTTCTGAGGGGACGTTAAAAGGTGGTCCCGAGCCTGTGGGATGTCAGGTACTCGTTAAAGGTCCCTATCCTAATAAAACCTGCAAAGGCAAAATTTTGGACTCCCACCGTAACATCGTCCAATTAGCCATAGTAGCATAAAAGTGACGTTAAACGAATAAACAACAAGTATCTTTATCGAAAGGAAAATAATGCTGTCAGTTCTATAATAATTTATTTAATTTTCATTTTAATATTGAATACAAAATTAAATTAAATTCCGCCTTCCCTTCCAAAGATTCCGGAATATTCAGAATTATTCGAAACATAAATCCCTTTCCCGGTTATTTACCAATATTTTTTTATCATAAATATCTGATTTTATTAATATAGTATGTAAGGCTCGAATTATTGATTTACAAAGGTGTCATTAGCCAGCCCTCCTATATGGAGCGGCGTTGCTATCAAATATATCACCTACGGCTGTAAAAAAGCGTCAACAGTTTCAGAATGGGGTGTTGAAGCGTATTTTAAGGCATACTTCTCTGTAGAAAACAAAAACGGACTTACTGCACCACCCTGGAACTGCCCATAGTGACAGACTATCTCACGGAGGCATATCAAATTCTTTGATAACCTCAAGTCCTGTACCAATCATTATTTAACACACTTACACGGATAGGACGTTCACAACTCAGGCAAAACTAATTACAAACCCTCGGTCAAGACAGTAAAACTAACTGGACCGTCTCTAAAAACGATTCAGCCCCATCACGAGACATGAAACATAATTGAAAAATAGTGGATATAATTAGTTGACCGTTGAGAATTACTGGAAGGAATTAGTTCGGGTGGCGGTCAGTAAATGAAACAACTAAATAGTTTAAACTATTTATTGCTTGCCAACGTTTCGATTCCCATTTGTGGGTCATCATCAGGGCGCATGGTGTGCGAATGGAAAACCGTAATCTGGGACCTCAAAGGTTAAATTTAAACAAGTTTCAGAATTTTTTCTACCTAAATCGGTTATATTTTCCACTGTGCGGCGGACAAATGGTGGTTCTCTTTCATTTTTAATAAGGATGCAGCCAGTATTAAATAAATTTGAGATTCCTCCAATGGGGAATTATAGTTTTTTTTTAATATATGATAGGATTTTGCCAGAAAGTCTGTTTTTTGTGTGTAACCTATGTAACGTTCACCGTCTAAAATAAGTTTTTGGCATGTTCTAGGTCTTTTGGTGTTCTTCGGATTGAAAATTTCCTTAATATAGTTTTTAACCTCGTTATATAACGTTTGTCGTCAGAATTTACCGTTTATGAGATATATTGGTTTAAAAGAGAACAGTAACCCATGTGTCTAAGTCTCAATTTTGAGAGATAATTAAAAAATTAATTTCATTAATAGATTATTTATTTAGTTATCTTCTATATTTCATTCTCCGTCCCCAAAGTAAGTTTCTCAATGTGAAAAGTAGCAGATTGATTATTATATATATATATATATATATATATATATATTGTGTGTGTGTGTGTGTGTGTGTGTGTATGTATATATATATATATTCATAACAATGAGCCACTGTTTTTAATTATGTGCTTTCAAGAACAAATATAGATTAAATGGTACTGCGAAGCAACACAAACCTACTAGAATAGGCTCTTAAAAATATATATTTATTTACTTGTATATAGAAAATATAGTCAGACATTAGACCGTAGTAATTTTCTTTACTGTTCAGAGGCGCCAGTGTTTAATAAAGGATAATATAGAGAGGAATTTAGGTGTCTATTAAACAGTCTTATATTCTTTTATAGAAATATTCTCCTTAGTAGAAATATAAGTTTATCACTCTTGCTGAATTCCTTGTTTTATTCTTAGATAAGACAATATCATATTAAATATTTTGGAGAAAATAGTTTGGTTTTTGTTTTTATTCAAAGAAAATCGTTGGTCAGGGTTTAACGTGAATTCTACTTGAAAATATTGAAGAAAAATACATTACTTTTCTTTTATTATCGTTATAAAATGAAAAAAAACTGTAAAGAAAAAAAATCTACGTTAAGGGAAGTAATTAGTATTAAATTGGTTAGATAATTATACTAATTATGAGCAGTTTTTCCCGAATTTTCCTTTAACATATTAATTCGATTTTATTTTGATTTAAAGAAATATAATTATTTCTGATTAAAATAAATAAATCTCTTTATTTGTTTTCGGGCTAGACCATTCAAATGGAGTTGAGTTGTACAAAACAGTCAAACATAAATCAAAGAAATCTATTACAACTGTACTAAACAAAATAAGCTTAAAAAAAATACATAATAAAATGCAAAATAAATTGTAACTGTATAAATATTAAACAAATAAAATAATCATAAATAGTTTAACAAGTTCAATTATTGTTATTTTAGTAATGTGCTTAAATTATTCTTGGATAGACAGATACAAATTTCTTAGCTTTAAACATTCAGTTACATAATAAAATAAAATTACAAATTTCTTTTTATTTTCTATTTGCAACAAAAGTTGTACTATGAGGTCATTGTCGGATATATTTTCAATATATGTCCTCAAGTACTTATTTCTGGACGGGAGTAAACAGGGCATTGCAACAAAAAATGATTTAGATCTTCCGGCTCGCCTGAATGACAAATAGGGCATTCAACACTACTATCTGAATAACCATTTTGGAATCCGTAACTGGTAACTTTCAGTTTATTGGGTTGACATAGTCTTAGTTGACTGATCAATCTATTTTTCCTCATAGGTCCCTTTATTTTCAAATAATATTCCCCCATATTTAAGCTACTAATTTTCCTAAAATTAGGGTTAAACTTTGAGTGTAAAATAGCCTAGATATCTAGGGAAAGATTATGATTATTGAATTTTTCAACAGCGTTTTTTAATTCCCTTTCAAATAATTATTTCTGATTATATTTTAATTTTACTGCTCGAGTTGTATGATAAATAAGATACAATGCCAAATTCATTTGTTTTTATACTTATGTTCGGTAGGGTTAGTACTCGTAAGTTTAATAAAAATTTATTATTGTTGCCGTGTGGGCCCTCGGCCGTGTGCTGTAATCTCCTGGGAGAACATATGATTCTCGATGAGATTTTACAGGGTAGGGTTATCACTCCTTACGCCTATTTTTGTGAGTGGCCATCATTTGCCTGACGTGTCTCACATACCCGAGGAGAGGCTGTGAGTGAATCCCTATTAAATCGTATGCTTGAAAAAGTCTCGCCGGGGGACGGGGTTCGAACTCACAACCTTTAGCATTATAGACTAGCGCGATAGCCACTCAGCCTCGGGCTCCACTAATATAGTATTGTAGTATTTGGAAATAATAAGCCATTCTCTAATAATTTAAAGCGTATTGTTTGTTTTTGTACAATAAAACAGTAATATAGATGTATAATATACCGTTGAAAATCTTGAGATTTTAGAAACAACATTATCTTATACAAATGTTAGCCGTTACTGTAGAGTGATAAATTAAGCAGAAAAAAAAGATTATTTAATAACCTCATGTTTCTTTATGTAATAAACTTTATTAACTTCTTTATTTAATAAACTCAATGTTCAATATATGTTTCGCTTCAACCTTCTTATATTTCTACCTGATTTAAAAATTCTTTTATTTATTTTAACAACAAAGATAAGTGAAAGTCTAGTTTTGCAGTGACCCAGATTTTCCCGTTTAAAGCGTAGTTAGTCGAATCACTAATAACAATAATACCAGAAGACATTATGAAAAATAAAAGGCCTAGTTTGTCTTGTATCATTTAGATAAAAAAATATGAAAACTTATTGAATTTAATAGTGTATAATTAAGCAGAGACAGTTTACATGTGTGCAGAAGGTAGATCATTTAGGACAGTAGTTCTCAACTGTGGCCCGAAGACCAAACGAGCAGAAACAAACTGAAATTTCATATTTAAGACAACTATCCGGCCGAAATATTAGATACTTAAAGTTATAGATACTTTCTGATCAAAATCCGCTAACCAGAAGAGCCACTTTATACCTTGCACTTCTTTACCATTTTCTCAAAAATAGGTCTAACGTTTTCGATTAATCGATGTAAAATGTAATCGGCTTTAATATAATATAGGTTAATTTCTGACTGAAATAGTCTGACAGGGCTTGAATTCTGATAGCTTTAATTTTCTTCCTGTAAAGTACCTTTAATTTTGTATATTCTATAAAAATAATCATATCTTAGTTTTAGAATTGATAGAAAGTGGATAAATATATAAGTTGGACGAATTCGATATAAAACTAAAGGAGAAAAGAGAGAAAAAAAATGCAATTTTGGTGTTTTGGTAAATAAAAACAGTAATATAAATGTAAAATATACAGTTAGAAAGCTAAAGATTTTATAAAAAATATCATCTAATACACAAAATAGTTAAAGTTGATGGATAATGATAAAAAACCGATGAATCTAACTGATAGTCGTTGATAATAGTATAGTAGATTATTTAATTTAACCTCATTTTTCTTTAGAAACTCGATGTAATCAATTTTTCAACCTTCTTTTTTTTCTACTTAATTTAAAAATTCATTTATTTATTTTAACAAGAAAAGTAAGTGAAAGTCTAGTTTTTTCCAGTGGTACAGATTTTCCGTTTAAAACTTAGTTAGGCGAATCACTAATAACAATATTAGCAGGAGACGATAATGAAAACCGCAAAAAATGCTGGGCGTTAGAAGGGAATTGATTTTAACAGTAGAGGATTCCTGAGCGACCACAAGACCATCGGGGCTCACCGCTGTGACCGGTCCACCGCACAACCGGTTAGATTCACTTCCTGCGTCCACTTACTCTCATCATTAGCCCTACTAGGAATATTATCATTGCTTAACGTATTTCTGGTCCTTCAAGTGGTTGCTATCCTTAACCTATCAGCAGGATAGGCTGAAGAAATTAATGAATAGATTTATTTATAGAAGCGTCTAAAACCTATAAGAATTTATTTAGAGCCTTTTTGGGTAACTAGGTGTTTCAAGCTTGCCCCATTTTTAAATTAATGTCACTTACACAATGAGAGAAGAGTTTTGTGAAAATTCGTGATAACAAGGTATTGTGAGTGTTCAAGAAAGTAGCAGGAGATGAAAAAGGAATATTTTTTTCTTCGAATTCGGTCAATAACATAAAATATTACTTTATAAAAATTCTGTATCATTAAATATTATTTTAAAAACTCTGGTATGCGCAACACACGACTTTCACTTACCTCCGTTGTTAAAATCAATTGAAGAATTTTTAAATACATCTAGAGATAAAAATAAATTCTTATAGAATTAATTAAATTGAATTTCAATAGAAACATGTGTTTTATTAAATAATCTATTATATTTTTATCAACAAATAGCAGTTAGTTTTATCGGCTTTTCATCACTCTCCATTACCCTTTACAATTCCGTGTGTCAGATAATATTTTTTCTAAAATCTTTAGCTATCCAACGGTATATTTTATATCTATATTACTATCCTGGTGTTCGAAAACAACAAAAATTGCATAAAAAAATATCTTTGCACTTTTCTCCTTTAAATTCGCTCAACTCATATTTAGCCGTTATTTATCTATGCTAATAAGATGATGTACCTACTTTTTTGAAATAAGCAAAATTAAATGTACTTTAGAGGAAAGAAATTTTAAAATATCTGCATCTAAGGCATGTCAGACCATTTCAATCAGAATGAAACTTACATGATATTAAAGCCCATTAAATTTTACATTGATATTTAGAGTTTAATCAAAATCGTTAGAGTCGTTTTTGAGAAAATCGTAAAAAGGTACAAAATGCACGGTATAAAGTGGTACTTCTATTTAGCTGATTTCGAGGAAGAAGTTACCCGTATATATATAATTACCCATTTTTTATCGATGCTAACAAGATGATATACATAACTTTTTGAATTTACAATATTAAAGGTACTTTAGAGAAAAAAATATCTGCATTTAAGTCCTTCCAAAGTTTTTGAAAAAATCGTAAAAGGGTGCAAAATGCATAGAATAATGTAGCACAACCGGTCAGCCGAAATGGGTGAAAAAAAAGGTGTAACATCTCGGTATACGTATAGTTGTCTTAAATATGAAATTTCAGTTTCATAGGACTTTTCGTTTTCGCCCGTTACCACACACACACACATCCAGACAGGCACAGACCTTTTTTCGAGTCTTGGTTATTTGGACTCAGGGAACCCTAAAACTTGTTTTTCTGTCGTTATAACGTTGTTAAAATTAATTTAAGAATTTTTAAATACATTTATATTAGAGATAAAAATAAATTGTTAAAGAATTAATTACATATAATTTCAATAGAAACATTTGTTTTATTAAATAATCTAGTATATTATTATTAACTACTATCAGTTAGATTCATCGGGTTTTTGTCACTATCCATCAACTTTTACTATTAGGTGATATTAACCACTGGAAAAAACTAGACTTTCACTTACTTTTCTTAATAATTAAATGAATTTTTAAATCAGGTAGAAATAAAAGAAGGTCGAAAAATTAATTACATTGAGTTTCTAAAGAAACATGAGGTTATTAAATAAGTTATTATATTATTATCAACGACAATCAGTTAGATTTATCGGTTTTTTATCGCTATCCAACAAGTTTTACTATTTTGTGTATTAGATGATATTTTTTCTAAAATCTTTAGCTTTCCAACAGTATATTTTACATCTATATTACTGTTTTTATTTACGAAAACACCGAAATTGCATAATTTTTTTTTCTCTTTTCTCCTTTAGTTTTATATCGAATTCGTACAACTGATATATTTATCCACTTTTTATCAATTCTAAAACTAAGATATGGTTATTTTTATAGAATCTACAAAATAATTGATTTTATTTTTTGTGTATTTGTCTTTGAGATGAATATTAATAACATATTAATTTTTTGTTTCAGGTAAGTTGATATTTGGAAGAAATTCTCAGTTTTCAGGTAGATTTATCCTTTTTTTCCATATTTTATGATAACGTTATAGTGATTACTTTTCCTCTGGTGATTTAGAATCTGTTAACTTGAATTAACCAACGCACGTATCACTCACTATACATACAGGCAACAAAACTTTAATTGACTGTTAACAATGTACACATACGTGACCACATGACAGACCAAATTAGGCAAAACATATTACATCTTAAACAGATGGGGAAAAGAGTAACTCTAAAGTGGGTAAAGGCGCACGATCGAGGGTAACGAACGGGCAGATCTACTAGCCAAAGAAGCTGCTTCCAGTAATATGTTGCCTTCCTACGATAAAGCACCTCATATAACACTTAAAAACGGAAACTGGCCACAGACGGAACAACATTTGTTCTCTAAATTCGAGACAGACTTACTTAAATTCATTAAAAACTTTGACTTCGAATCACTGACTAAAAATGGGCAGCGTAGGTAATTCTCTTCTGTGTGACTAAAATTTTATTTTAAATTAATTTATTTAATGTTAGTTACTTTATTTATTTTGTTTTATTTTATTTGAAACATTATTCTGCAATAATTGTTTAATGTAATACTACTTTCATTTGTAAATTAATTAAACATATTATCATTCATGTAGTATACTATTAAGGTATGGAACATGATGTTATAATAAAAGGTCCTTATGTGTTACCATGTAAGGAAAAAAAAAAAAAAAAAATATATATAATATATATAAATATAAATTATAACCGAGTCATAAGTATTCTAATTATGTTTTTCCCTGTACATATTATTCACAAAGAATCTAGAAAGTGGTAGATATAACATTTTTTTAAATTCTGTCAAGTAATAATGTGTAAGGCTATAAAGTGAAAGATAAGGCATTTTCTGTGATAAGAGTTTTGCCCTGAATAGACTCCATGGATTGTAGAATTGAATATAAATTTCTACCAACTTTCAGTTAGATAGGAGGTATTTAATGGTTAGATAGCTCACGTTCATTTGTTTATTTTTGTATTTAAAAAAAATATATTAATACGAAATGTATTGTAATAACAATAAATAGTAATAAAAATGTATTATAATAAAAATAAATGATAATAAAAAAAAAAAGGGTTAGGAAAAAATTGGACTTGTTTGGAATTATTCCAAAAAACATATTTATTTAAAATAGAAACTTGCGATCAACATTTTTCTACTCTAGTTATTGCTCTTTTTTTCAGGGCAATATAATAAAAAATAAAATAATTATAAAATTAATAGGATAGGATATTTTTTTTTCGGTCACCTTTAACAGACCGCTCTGCCTATCTTGGGCAGCGACCCTCCAATTCACTGCGTGGAACTCTATATTATAATAAACCGTATGTTATATCATACTATTATGCATTATATAGTTATTATGATTATATCTTAAAGCAAATATTTCTGTTTGTAGTGCAGCACTACTTTAAAAATAAATATGATCGTATTTTACTTTCTTAATATGATCATATTGTATACTAATAGTTTAGAAAGGTATTATAATACAATAATAAAAATTTCATGCAGATATATCGTGTTTGGTATATTTATTTTCAAGAGCATAAAACAGTGTGATAACAAATTCGACCTAAAGATATAACATGATTTTTTTTTCAGGACTATTTATTAATTTTTATATCAAAATTAAGCGAAAAATTGACGTTATGCAATTTATGAATAAAATGATTTTAATTATAAATTATTACGCGGACCATACTTCCATTTTAACATCAAACGGCTTTCCTATACTGGCCTCACTGACTCAATAAAATCACGACAAATCATAGCACGTAACGTTCACACTACGACAAAACACTTGCCCACCAATTTTATTGCCAACCTTATTCCTTAGACCAACTCTGTAATTACCTAGGACTGACACTCGATGGAAGGATGACTTGGGGCCCAGCCCACATGTCAAGATGAAAAGACAGGCTCTCAACCACCGACTGAAAGTACTCTCTTACTTAAGTACTATACTCTCTTTTTTCATAATCATCAAAATTAAAAATTAGACAGAAACTGAATACATACACATACCTACTTAAGTCAATATGGACTTAGCCTTCACAGATTTTCGGTTCAGCAAAAAAGACTCACATACAAAAACTGCAATCATTTCAATCCAATATTTTAAGACTCAATAAACAACAGAACCCTACATACGGACCCTATAACAACGAACAGTTGACCAACATATACGAACACTCTATTCTTGTTTTTACAGTAAACTTAACGGCACGACAATAGACTGATTAACGACATATCAATAGCTAAAATGCCTGTCAGAAAAAGGCTAAAGAGAAGCTGGATGAGAGATCTCCTCTGCTAAATTAAAAACCTATGTAGGGATGCGTACTATGCCCGATCTCACATTTGTGCAGTTCATTTGCTGATTGTCAGATAGTTTCTGACAGGTGTGAATATAGATATGAAGAGAAAAAAATATATATATATTTTTAAATAAACATAATTAGTTTCATTTCGCTTTAATAATCGCTTAATATTATTGTGTAAATATAATATTCCATTCCGCCTCAGTAGGGAACAATATTAATATTGGGTTGATGCAAAATTAATGCAGGTTTCCTCTATTGCAATATCTTAATTCCAATTGTGTAAACAAAGCTAATCCTAACATTGATCATTATTATACCAAAACAAACCTTATCTAATACCCTCTCTTTCACCATGAATTTGTTTAGTAAAATCGTTTTGTTCAGTGTGTTCAAAGGTCTTGAATCGAAAATGTCAAAGTGCGATTTTCGTCAAATTTATTTTTACGAATTTAAATTAGGGCGCAGCGCTGCGCAAACGGCTCGTAATATTAATGAAGTGTGGGGTCAGGGGGCTATTAATGAGTGCACGGTGCAGCGTTGGTTCCAGAAGTTTCGCAGAGGAGATTTCGACCTCGAAGTCAAGGAAGGTCGGGGCCGTCCGTCATCTTGCTCTGGACAACGACCAGCTGAGGTCAAAAGTGGAAGAAGACCCAACCAAAACCACACGAGAAATGGCGGCGGAACTCGGAACTCAATAATTGCAACGTCTTTGCCCAGCATTGATGAATCGGAAGGGGCCGATCCTGCTCCACGATAACGCCAGACCACACGTTGCACAACCAACGCTTCGACGACTGCACGAGTTGGGCTACGAAGTTCTCCAACATCCGCCTTATTCACCTGAGCTCTCTCCTACAGACTTCCACTTTTTCAGGCATCTGGACAACTTTTTGAGGGAGAAAAATTTTCAAAACCAAGGACGACATTGAAAATTCTTTTCGTGATTTCATTGAGTCCAGGGATTCGGATTTTTTTTTCTGGTGGAATAAGAAAGCTTGTTGAACGTTGGCAAAAGTGCATTGATTCAGATGGAAATTATTTTGATTAAATATATATGGTTAAAGTAAAAGATATGGCGTATTTACAATACCTACTAAAAACCTGCATTAATTTTGCATCAACCCAATAGTATTTAGAGAACTCATTCGTCATATGTTTAAAAAAAAAAAAAAGTTTAAATATAATAAGATATTAAAGCTAATAAATATGAATAATTTTTGTTAAATACTTTATATTTTTTTTATTTTCAACTAAGAGGGTTTATGGTTTTTTGTAACCTTTTTTCACCCCCAAAAATGCTCTAGATTTGCAGATGTGGCTCAGATCAAAAATTTCACGTCTCTTTTCCTACCATAAAATATTCTTTGTTCTATTGGTATTGAGATGACATTAAATGTCTAATCGTACATTGATGATTAAAAATAAATTTTGACTTTCTTTACTTCACGGAAAACCGTATATTATAAATATACATATCTATTATCTATTGTTCTCATTGTTATTGTAGTATAGAAAGGATAAATATAAATTATTGGTTAATTGATTAACTAAATGACAAAAAAGAAGATATTATGAATGAAAAAAAAAAACATATAAGATTGATAATCAACATTTAGAAATTACGGAGTAGAGATTTGGGGCTCTTCTAAACCATCAAATTCATCTCGTCTCCAATCCTTACAATCCAAAATCCTTCGACAAATCCTCAATGCTCCTTATTTTGTCACAATTAAACTCATCCATAAAGACCTTAATATTCCCTTTGTTGCTGACTTGGCCCTAACCAGGTACCACTCTTTCATGACAAACTCCATTCCCATTCTAACCCACTAGTTTCAATCCTTGCTTCCTCTAGGATCCCTGATAATCGCCTGATAAAGGCGTCTGAAAAGAAGATGGCTCCGAGACCTTCTAGTTTAACATAGTCTTTGGGGAGCTGCCAATGGGTAGTATCCTTACATATGAATCATGTCAACTTATCTTGTATCACATTTACTAAATGTATTTTATTATACAGTTGTAAATACCAATAAATATATTTTTTTTAAAAAATTAGAAAAATAATGGTTTTATGAAAATAATTTTTGAACCCTTTGAATTTAATGAGGGGTGAGAGGGGGTTAACAAAGAACGGATAAACATCTCACACTAAATCGCATCGTCCTTAATTTAAATTCATATAAATTGAATTTCCTACTCAGGTTTCACACAACTATTGAAATACTTGAACACGTAGGCAGTGTGTTAATAAGGTGTAGTATATCCTTTTATCATAAAAAGTGTTTGTTATTTCAGTTAAATATTATATTTCACTTGTTTAGGAATTTCGACTTCTTTCACTTCTACTTTAATAACCGTTGACTGGGGTAATATATATATATATATATATTTTTTTTTTTTTTTTTTTTTTTTTTTATCATTTTCTCAAAAAGGAAAAAAAGGAATTTTTTACACGTTCCCCGCTTTTCTCTCTCGGAAAATGCCCAACGTTTTCTGCGGTATTAGCTTATTTAAGCCCTGCTGTTGGGCGGCAAATCCAGTCTGGTAGCCTTTTACAAGTTAAGCACTCGTGTTGACATCTGTTTTTGGTTTTGGATTCATCTTAAAAATGTCCAGTCATTTTTTTTCCCAGCCGTATACTCATAGATTTTCTTTAATTAAACTTCTTTCTCAATTTTAAAGACCTAAAGGCTAATATTTATGTTTCTAATGAAGATTTGTATTTTTAATTTATCTAGGGTTATGTTTAGTTACTTTATGTATATTTTTAACTTTTAGAAATATATTTTTTTATTTTGATTACATTTTTATTGAAATTTACAACTGTATATTATAATACAACAAGTAAACATGCTACTAAATAATAGTGTACATGAAAAACATGAAGAGAAACTGCCCATTGGCTGCACTGTAATATTCGTTTTAATTATTTTATTTATTTATTATTTAATTATTTATTAATACTTACTACTTGAAGAGTGATGTACCGTAAGACTATAAAATAGCTGATGATCGTCCATTCATTTAGTTCCCCGTTAGTTGCTCGGTAAATAAATAAATTTATTAGAATAGATTTTTTTTTCTATCACAGGGTCCCTGAGGAAGAACTCATATGTGAAATTAAGATATACAATATGTCTGGCCAAAAGACCAAAGGGTTATGATTAATTCTTATTCACTATGATATAAGAGGAAAAAGAAAATATAAAAAATGATAAAGTATACAATAAAACAAAAGAGTAAAATAAATAATTTTATTAATAATTTGGTGGCGGGGTGGCCGAGATGGTTAGCGCGCGTTGCTTTACACACGCGTTGCCTAGCTACCAGATGACCAATACATTGAAACCAAAAATTACGAGTTCAACTCTCGGAACCGGAGGGGACTTTTATCTCGGCATTAACCCCCCCCGCCCTCACCCTCTGGTCCGAGAAACCTTCGTATAGCTTTTAAAGGCGAGGTAGGGATGAAAAAAAAAAAAAATAAATAAATAATTAACTTGTGAACAAAATTACAAATTAATTTATTAGTTTTGTTAAATATAAACAATTAATAATAAATATTCATTTTCATTTCAAATGACAGCCTTGTTGAGCGTCTGTTTGGGAAGACAAGGTACTGAACAGTTGGGACTTGAATGATGATAGAGAAGAAGCATGACAGATATAAGTAGGTAGGGAATTCCAGAGAGTAGTAAAACAGACCAGAAAGAAATCATCAAAGGTTTCTGTTCTATCGGTAATCTTGTAAAGGTCCGAATGACGCGATCTTGTTTCGAGGAAGTGGCCTGACGATTTAAATTGCAGAAGCCTTTGGATAAGAGGGAGTTAATGGTTTGATTCTAAAAAATATTGCCTACAGGTGGAGGGAAGAATTGCATAAAACATTTGCATTTTTTATAATTATAAGCCAATAATGTTAATATTCACTAAAATAATTTATGCGATTGGAATAGCAATAGTATATTTATAAAACATAAAATAAAGTTTGATTATTAAAAGTTATTACTTGGGCACCCCTATAATGTATAAATTAGAAGAGGAAGATGGTTTGGGGTGCGGTCATAAAAAACATTCATACTAAGAAGCAATACTTATTTTAATTGTGTGCCGACGTTTCGGCCTACATTGTGGGCCTTCATCAGGGCTAGGAGAAGAGAAACAAGATAACAACCAATGCATTATAGGCCGAAACGCCGGCACACAAGAATGTTTTAAAATTAAAATTTACAACTGTATATTATAATACAACAAGTAAATCATAAAATACATGAAAAAACATAAAGGTAAACTGCCCCTTGGAAGCATTTTAGTAGTTAATCTAAACAAGAAGGTCTCGAGGTCATCTTTGCAGTCGCCTCGGAGGAATAATATCCGTAAAATACCCGCCTTAGCTTACTCGATCTGGAATTTTAATTAATTATAGAGGGTCACCTGTTGTGTAGCGGCAAGCATAACACTTTTCTATGTCCAAGTAAACGAGTTCAAACCTGGCAGGTGATCCTAGAATTTTCTAATGATCGTAAATCCTTAGATATGCCTTATTTTGGAGGTTTCGCAAAATGGTTGTCTCGGCATTGTGATGTCAGGGACTCGTTAAAAAACCGTATCCTAATAAAACAAGGCAAACTTAAGGAGTCTCGCTGTAGCGTCGTCTGATTATCCCCATTAGCTTGAAAGTGGGTTAAATGAATAGGTATGAAAAATATAAATTTAATTGGAAGCCCTGAGTTAGTGTTGTGAGAATGTGGCCTTAGTTGATGGACCATTAAGCCAGTCAATGATATCGATTCGGTTTCCCGTTCAGTTTCTCCTTGGTAATTTGCTCGACTTGCAATTTAGTGTACCTTGCTTCGAATTTCCAAACCGTCAATACTCGCTATTGCGCAAATGTAAACTCCTAAGAAGCAGTTTATAGCGTCGTAAACCGAGTTCTCCAATCAGTCTAGCCGTAGTGGGCGGTTTTCCTTAATAGACTGCACTCAAATCATTGCTTAAGATTACGTTTCATGTGCTCCAATGATTACCTTATTGGATTATATTAAATTAAATCTTGTTAATTACTGTTGTTGAGACTTGTCATCATTGATTAAATTTATACTGGAACTTATTTTTTTTAAAAAGATTTTTGCTCGTTGAACCGTTATAAGAAGGGAACTGCACATATTCCAAAAGGTTAAATGGATAGCGAAGTTTCTGACTAAATGTTTGGGCATCAGGTAAAAAAAAAAAAAAAGTAGATAACAGCGAAAATTGATTTTCCTCCCTTCCGTTGAGAATCGGACCGTGGGTGATATTAACTTTTATGTTTCTCTTGAATTCTATTATCTGCTCCCACAATATAACCAGACATTAGTGAAACACATGTTAATAACCGGAATGAAGTCGACCCCTACAATTGGAAGTATGGGATAAATGGCAGGTAATGTTGGACGAGGCCCCAGCAAACTTAAACAGATCAAGAGAACAGTAAAGCCGTGGACGACATCCTGCCGTAGTAACCGTTGGGAGGAGGTTAGCCTTGGCTCATCTAAGAATTGGCCACACTGCGCTAACTCATTCGTACCTTGTAACAAAACAGTCACCGCCAAATTGCACCTACTGCAGCTCCACCCTTTCCATAAAGCACATCTTAGTCGTAGTCTATGTTTTGGAGTTTTTTCCCTCAATTTTTACTCTCACTTACCTATATATATGAAATATACAGTAAAGGAATGTATTGCGATCGTGAAAATTTTCTAATTCCAGTTTTCAACGGAAATACACGTTTTAGGGTCCCCTGAACCCAAATAACCAAGTCCCGCAAAAAGATCTGTGTGTGTGTATGTGTGGTAACTCCTGGGCGAAAACGAAAAGTCCTGTGAAACTGAAATTTTATATTTAAGGCAACTATACGCTATACGCCCGAGATGTTACAAATACTTTTTCATCAAAATCAGCTAACGAGAAAAGCCACTTTATACCATGCATTTTGCACCTTTTTGCGATTTTCTCAAAAACGGCTCTAACGATTTTGATTACACTCGCTATGTCGATGTAAAATTTAACGGGCTTCAATATCATGTGATTTTATTATGATTGAAATAATATGACAGGGCTTAAATGCCGATATTTCAAAATTTCTTCCTTTGAAGTACCTTTGATTTTGTAGATACAAAAAAAAATCAATTATATCGTCTGATTAGCCTTGCTAAAAAACAGGTAAATATATAAGGTAAACGAATTCGATATTCAACTAAACGAGAAAACTGCAAACATATTTTTTTAATGTAAATTTTTGTCTTTGAACTTAAGAAGAGTAATATACATGTATAATATACCGTTCTAAAGCTAAAGATTCTTCTTTAACAATGAAATTCTTTTTTATTTCGAAAGAATTTACTTTCGTACATAAATTTGTTTCAAAATTCTTAAATTGATATAAATTATGGAGGTAATTGAAAGTCGTGTGATGTGCGCACCAGATTTTTTTTTATTATTAAAATTTCGATTCCCGGACTAAAATTCTTCCTTTATTTCCCTTTCAAAGACGTAAGGCCATAGCCTCGCTTATTTTAAGGAAGAAACCAGGGGGTTGCGTAATATAGTAGAAGGCTAAGATTGGGATTTATGATCAGGTAGATATGGAAAATTATGTTAGGGTTCAACAAGTGGTCGACCGTACAACTTTAAACTAACGCCTCTTTATGAAGTGTAAAATCCTCCTGTGTTTCTGTGTGGGTTGTGGTATTGATCATCATAAACTGTTTTGTCACAGTAGTATATGAACTAGGAACAAAAGTTATAAAATTTTAATTGCCATAACTTATGGCGATATTGCATCATGATAAATGGGAATTCTATATGTTATATATTGTAATTTCTCTGTATTCGTTCCTTTATTTTTTATTTCCTTCTCGCTTTATTTTTACATTAACTTTCCTATAATTAGAAAAGTATAAATTTGTGAAATTTTTCTTCAGATTTACGTTTAAGGGCGCGTATATGCTGCACGCGATTCCAGGTTCTATATAATTCTAGGAACCCGCTTTATTTCCAGCTTCAGCTATTAACAGCTTCAGCCCCCAAAACACAAATTTAAATTAAATTTTAAAATTATAAAAATTAAAACGTCAAATGATTTAAATAAAGCAGACATTAAACAATAATATTCATCTGTTTTTGATTAGTTGATTAATCAAAACTATACATGTTTGATCATTCTAGATAATCGTTTAAAATTCTATTTTTATTTTAGTGATTTGCTTTAATTATAGATTTATTAATAGATATGATCCATATTTTTCTTCACTTAACATCTTTTTTTTTTTAAATTTCGGTTTACTGTATTTTCGAGGAATATTGATATTATTATATAATTACAATTAGATAAAATTATTAATACTTATAATTTTTATTAAAGTTGAAAGAGGTGGATTAACTTGATCTAGTACAGCAACAGGAGCTTACAAGACAAGTGCAGCCTAAAGGGTTGTTTTTATATTGACGGCATATATATTATGCTTGAAAATTTTGTTTATTGCTCACATTTAAATTTTGTTTATGAATTCATATATTTTTTCATTTTCATTTTTTAAATTTTCTTTTGAAGAATTTTTTTTAAGTTGTATTATCTTTTGTGTTACATATTATTATTGGAGAACATCTCAAAATCTCTTATCATTGTGAATATTAAAAAAATATTTATTTTAAAATTTATATATATATATATATATATATATATATATATATATATATATATATAGATATATATATATAAGATATAGATATAGATATAGATATATATAAAGAATAAGATAAAAAATAAGCCCTGCTATATTTACAAGTAAACAATTTAAATTAATAATAAAAGATGGCCTCGTGACCTTCTATTATAGATTACCTAGTGGAGTGCTGCAATGGCATATTCTCTTCATGTATATTATATATATATATATATATATCAGCTAATTAACTTGATATATTTACTAATACAGTTGTAAATTTCAACAAATAAAAAAACATGTCAGAATGGAGAAACCACAGAGCACATTCTGCAAAGCTGACATATGGAGGCAGGTATGGCCCCAAGAAACAGGAGGATTTAAGGAGGACCGCTAAATACACGAAAGAACGAAGAAGAAAAAAAAAATAATAATTTACTCACATACATAGAAATGTTTGGTCATTTTTGTTGACTTAAAACTTTTGTTGATAATTTTCATTGTTTTTTACTAAAAATCTATCTATAATTTTTATAAAAAATCTGGTGCGCGCAATACACGATTTTCGCTTACCTGTTTCAGTTTTTTATATCTATTTAAGAATTATAAAACAAATTTTTTTTTTTTTTATTATTTATTACGAGATAATACAATCTGCCACCTTCTGGGGCAATGAATATTAAAGATATAAGAAATCATTCATTCCATATGTACATTGGAAATAAAATAAAAATAAATAATTAACAAAGATTAAACAAAGAAGAAAGAAAAAAAAATATATATACACAAAATTAAATAAATACTATAAAGAAAATAATAATAAAAATCTTGTTCACATTCATACCTATTTACAATATTTACAAACTGCCCCTGGGATCACCGAATCAAACCTCGAGATCCACTAGTGGATGTCGAGGCACAATACCAGAAGATCCCAGCGCCTCTCATTCAACCGCGTCACTGGTCTTGAGAGCCAGTGGAGGCTGAGCGAGGGCGCTAGAGCCACATACACTGAGGGCATGAGTGGAGAAGCCAGCCATTGCCAGCACTCCAATGACATATTTATAAGAGATCTCTGGGCCACTGCCGCTTCAACCTACGAGGAGGGTTATAGGGATGTTTGGAACTGGATAGGGAGTGTGCCAAGGGATTAGGAAGGTGAGGAAGCTTCTGGTGGAAGATTGAGAATTTGGATGGGATTAGATCAAGGATAAATGGGATATTCAGGTCATGGTGTAAGGTTTTGTTGGTGACATAATATGGGGCATCGACTATTGTTCTAAAGACTTTAGACTGGAAGGATTGGATACGTTTGATATTCGAAAATTTTGCTGTTCCCCACAGCTCAAGTCCGTAGGTCCAAATGGGTTTAAGAATAGTCTTGTAAATGAGTAGTTTGTTGTCCGTTGAGAGGTGTGATTTCCTATTTAGAAGTCTATATAGCTGGCCATATCGTCGATTGAGTTCTTGTCGTTTGAGTCTAGTATGTGGGTTCCATGTCAGTCTCTTGTCTAAGACGAAACCAAGGTACTTGACTGTGTCAGAAAAGGGAAGGGGGATAGAGTTAAAATGGACTGAAGGGCAGGATTTGCGTCGTAAGGTAAAGGTTACATGCTTGCTTTTTGATTCATTTACTTTGATACGCCAATCATTGCACCACTGATAAAACAAATTTAGAATCGAAAATAAATTATCAAAGAATTATTAACATTGGATTTTATTATCTACGACAATCAGTTAGTTTATCGCCTTTTCATCAGTATCCGTTAACTTTTACTATAGTATGAATAAGATAATATTTTTTCTAAAATCATTAGCACTCCAACGGTGTATCATACATTTATATTACTGTTCTTAAGTTAAAAAACAAAAAATTGAATTACAAAAATATTTTTGCGGTTATCTCCTTCAGTTGGTATCGAATTCGATCAACTTATATATTTACCTGTTTTTTAGATTTAATAACCAGATGATATGGTGAATTTCATAAAAACTACTTAATTAAAGGTACTTTAGAGGAAGAAATTTTGAAATATCAGCATTTAAGCTCTGTCAGACTATTTCAATCAAAATGAAACTACTCCTGCGATGACAGCGTCATTCAGTGAACAAGCGGTGAAATAATTGCATTAAAAATATATTTTTTTCAGTTGTCTCATTTAGTTGGTTATCGAATTCGTTCATCTTATATATTTACCTGTTTTTTATCAATGGTAATAAGATGATATGGTTATTTTTATAGAATACACAAAATTAAAGGTACTTTAGAGATCGAAAATTTAAAATATCTGCATTTAAGCACTATCAGACTATTTCAATCAGAATGAAACCTACACGATATTAAAGCCCATTACATTTTACATCGATATAGCGAGTTTAATCAAAATTGTTAGAGCCGTTTTTGAGAAAATCGTTAAAAAGTGCTAAATGCATGGGATAAAGTAGGACTTCCGGTCAGCCGATTTTAGTGAAAAAGTTGCTGTAACATCTCGGGCGTATAGTAGTCTTTTAGTAAATTTCAGTTCCGTAAGACTTTTGCGCTAGAGTTACCACACACACACAACACAGTCCTTTTTGCAGGACCTGGTTATTTGGACTCAAGGGACCCTAAAACGTGTATTTCCGTTGAAAACTGGAATTTTGACAATCGAAATACTTTCTCTTACTATATATTTCATATATAGGTAAGTGAAAAGTAAAAAATACATAAAATATATTCAGTTCAATCTAGTTAGTCCCTTTGGAGTGTTGGCTTCTTCTATTTTGATTAATGGTTCCTTTGTTTTGTACTTCAGCCCTCGTACATGCCTCTCTTTGTTGCCTTCATGGATTCATCACTATTCCTTTCAACTTCGGAATATGAAATGAAGCAGATTGTGTTTCCATTCGGAGAAAGAATACAAGCCTCTTGTATACAAGCCTTCAGCAATGGAATACGGATTCCTATTACATAATGGATATGCCCTTTGATCTGGAATATAATAAAAGCCATAAACTGAATTTAAAGGAGGAGAGTGGTGTAAGGTAGAGAATCATAAAAATCTTGGAATATAAAGAAAATAATTTCCTCTCTCCCTAAAAGGCTAACTATCCGAAGCAATTTCGTATAGTTTTCTCAGAAACATTAACCGTCAGACGAAAAATATAATTTTATTTTTCGTAACAGTCTCTTCTATTTTATTTATATATTTATTTATCATAACATATATAAACCATGATTATTAAAACATTACGTTTCGAGGTACCTAATGCCTCATCTTCAGATCTTTAAATATCATCTAAATATAATTGAATAAATATTATAAGCAACTATACATACATAAACAACACATTATCAGTTCAAATATTTACAATCTTTTTTTAAAAAATTGTTATTAAAATTCTATTTACATTTATTTCCATATTATATCCTAATATAGGTCATTTAATATTGTAGTATTATTCATATTAAGTTCCTATATATGAATAATTCTGTTATTCTGTTAAAATAATTTATCACATATTATCATTGTCACATATTAATTCTTTCAACATTTTGCTGCTAAACACTTGCAACTATCATGTAGACTAAATTAGCATTTATCTAATTCCTTTCTTGTACTATTCAATGTTTTCAAATAACTCGAAACGTAATGTTTTAATGATCATGGTTTATATATGTTATGATAAATAAATATATAAATAAAATAGAAGAGACTGTTCCGAATAATATATTCATAACTTAAATTACTCTTCTATAATAGAATTGATATAAAATTTTATTTTTATTTGGCTTCTCTCAATAGAAATACAAAACAAACAAAAAAAAAAATATATTATTACACAATGTTTTATGATTTAGAAATAAATTATATTAGGGTATAACAGTTCAGAAAGTTATTTGTAGGCAATTAACAATCATGGAATGCGATAACTTAATCAAGGAAAATTACTTCAAGGGATTTTCTAAAAGAAAATTACAAGTATATACGGGTAACATTTTAATTGTATTTTTAAATTACATTTTTACTTTCAATTACCTTATATATATATATATATATATATATATATATATATATATATATATTATATATATGAAATATATAGTTAGGAAAAAGTATTGAAAAAATTTTCCAATTCGAGTTTTTACCTGAAATACACGTTTTAGGGTCCTCTTAGTCCAAATTATGAAGTCCTGCAAAAAGGTCTGTGTATGTCGTAAGTCCAGCGACAAAAATTAACTGTCGTACGAAACTGAAATTTGATATTTAAGAAAATTGCACGCCCTAGATGTTACAGCAACCTTTTCATCAATATCAACTTACCAGAAGAGCCGCATTTTAGACCTTTTTACGATTTTCTCAAAAACGGCTCTAATGATTTTCATTAAACTTGCTATATGGATGTAAAATGTAATGGGCTTTGATATTATGTAGGTTTCGTTCTGATTGATGTAGTCTTACTGGGCTTAAAAGCCGATATTTTAAATTTTCTTCCTCTAAAGTACCTTTAATATTGTAGATTTAAAAAATTTAAGCATATCATCTTGTTAGCATTAATAAATAACTGCTAAATAATTTAATGAATAATAAGTTGAGCGAATTTTATAAATAACTAAAGGAGAAAAGTGTTTTTGAACTCAAGAATAGTAATACAGATGTATAATATACCGTTATATAGCTAAAGATTTTAGAAAAAAATATTATCTAATATTTAATGGAGAGTGATGAAAAGCCGATGAGACTAACTGATTGTTGTAGATAAAAATATCATAGATTGTTTAATAAAACGCATGTTTTTATCGAGACTCAATGTAATTAGTTCTTTAACAATCTATTTTCATCTCTAATTGTATTTAACAATTCTTAAAGTCGTGTGTTGTGTCAAATAAAATAAAATCAATAAGATATATATTTATTATTATATTTTTTGGGTCTTAAACTGAAAGATTAACTAAAATTAAAAATAATATTGTTAGAACCACACGAAGAAGAATATTAACCAGATTTATATACGATATGCAATCAAAATTCAGAACATGGACCGTCACATATTCCATACAAGAGCCCGCGGATGCAGGAACTTGGCTCTTAAACTCGGGATCCAATATGCACTAGAAAAGCCCGGGACGGGATAATGTATGTCCCATGGGTGGAGATAGTCCCGCCAACTGAACGGATGGGAACAGCCAAGATTGGGAGTGAGCTGCCAACCATTACTGGATACTGCCCAATTCTTTTAGCTAAAGTCCCACTACCGCCCGCCATGCAATTTCTTCTATGCACTCTACAACGATGCGGTATCCAGCTATGTAATCTCCTTCAGAGGACTCCAAGTTGATTGGGATCGTATATAGTACCCTATTAGAGTGTAGTTTCTTAATTAAATCCCTTTCAGGATAAAAAAATAAAAAAAAAAGAACATCAGCTTTGCTCTCATCTCGTCCCAGACAAATTATGGCTGTTATCAAAACTTATTGCACATGCGCAAAACGGTTACTCCGTTGCAAAATCAGTAGTCGTTTTATACCTCCAGATTTGAAAACAGTATAAACTAGCGACCCGTCCTTGCAGCGGGTGCAATTTAAATGTGTTGTCTTTTATGTTTAGAAAAGTTCGGTTTGACCTATTACAATCTTACGCTTTCCAACGGTACATTATACATCTATATTCCTCACACAACACTAAAACAAAAAATCTGGTGCAGGAAATCACACTACTTTCACTTAAACCCGTTTTAAAAATCGATTAAAGAATTTTCTAATACAGTTCGAGATAATAATTAGTGAAACCATTAAAGAATTAATTAAGTTAAATTTCCATAGAAACATGTGTTTTATTAAAACATCTATTATATTATTATCTAAAATAATTAGTTAGTTTTATCGGCTTTTCATTACTCTTTTTTAACTTTTACTAGCTTGTGTATAAGATAATCTTTTTTCTAAAATCTTTAGCTTGCTAACGGTATATTGTACATCTATATTACTGTTTTTTATGTTCAAAAACGAAAAATGGCATTAACAAATTTTTTGCACTTTTCTCCTTTAGTTAGAGATCGAATTCATTTAACATATATATATTTACCTGTATTTTAGCAATGCTAATTAGATGACATGGTAAATTTCATAAAAACTAAAAAATTAATGGTACTTTAGAGGAAGAAAGTTTAAAATATCGGCATTTAAGCTCTGTCAGACTATTTCAATCAGAATGAAACCTACATGATATTGAAGCTTGTTCAATTTTACATCGATATAGCGAGTTTAATTAAAATCGTTGGAGCTGTTTTTGAGAAAATCGCAAAAAGATGCATAATGCATGGTATAAAGTGGCTCTTCTGGTTAGCTGATTTTGATGGAAAAGTTTGTGTAACATCTCGGGCGTATAGTTGTCTTAAATATGAAATTTTAGTTTAATAGGACTTTTTACTTACACACACTTTTGAGCGGGACTTGGTCATTTGGACTCAATGAGTTAAAGTTTTTTTTTTTTTTTTTTTTAACATTTTATTGATATTTACAACTGTACATATAATATATACAACAAGTAAATGGGCTAATTTACACTTATGGGCGTGATAATGTCTAGTGAAGAAACTACCCAGTGGTAGCACTTCAATGTCAATTTAATTACAGTAGGTATCGAGGCCATCGTCTTTTCAATCGCCTCGGAGGGTTGTCAGGAATAGATGGGAATGATAAGTTGCGTACAAGAGGATTCGTGTGGGTTGGGAGTTTGGAATGAAAAGAGGTATTTTTTTGTTTCGGGCTAGTTCTGCGACAAATGGGATATTTAGTTCTTTATGGATGATTTTATTCGTAACGAAATAAGGAGCATTTAGGATTTTGCGAAGAATTTTGGATTGTAACGATTGAATGCGAGAGGAGTTAGATGGTTTAGTAGAGCCCAAAGCTCGATTCCATATGTCCAGATGGGTCTGATGATGGTAACATAAATGAGCTTTTTGTAATAAATTGGAAGTTTTGAACGTTTGTCTAATCGGTATCTACGGGCAGTTTCTTGTCGTTTAAGTCGAGTATGGGGATTCCATGTAAGACGTTTGTCAAGATGGAGTCCTAGGTAACGGATTTGTTCAACAGGTATGAGTGGGGTATTATTAAAGGATACAGTGGGGCAGGAAGTCATCGGTTTGCGACGAAGGGTAAAGGTAATTTGGTGGATTTGTTAGGATTTATTTTAATCCTCCAGTTCTGACACCATACTTCTAGGTCTTTGATGTGGGCCAGGTGAAATTTGAATGTGGTTTCATGACAACACACGACTTTTATGTGATGTGAGACTGAAGGGTTCGGGATGCAGCGGATGAATCATTATGGACGGATAACACACAAGTGTCATCCGCATAAGTTGTGAGGACAGTGGATGGATGGAGTGGAATATCAGCTGTATATACCGTATAAAGGATGAATGAATAAAAGTAAAAATACTTTTGAAATCTACATCATGCATATAGGTCAATGAGATTCGTATGATGAGCGCACGAGATGTTTCGTTATCTTATTACTCTATTTAATTAACTATATTTGATCTCAAGTAGCTTTTACCTTATTATACCAAGTCCTGAGTTAATCTACCGCGCTATAAATCTCAAGTTGAATTTTCTCCACTGGCCTCATCCAGCGGGTTTCCCTACTCAAACGCCAAGGCAATTAAGCTTTAAATGTGTAAGACCTAATCGAAGGGAGCAGATCCATACAATTAGCAGTAGGGAAAACAGATAAATCCTGTGGAAGCCCTAAACCCTTTCTCGCCCCGAGGAACAATTTCCTCTATTGATATTGATTCTTCTTCCACTGGGGAGTTCTTATCTGGAATGAAGATAATTTATTGCTCGCTATTGATTCCTGATTAAACCAAGTCTTGATATCTCTTGAACCATCCGGTCTAACGGTGATAAGTCACATTAGTCATCCAAGTAGTTCATCTCTCGAAGAAACTAAATATATAAATACTGGTAAGTCGTCTATGCTTCGCTCAGGTGAAATTTTTTTTTTTTTTTTTAATCATTTCATTGGTATTTACAACTGTATTAACAAAAAATACATCAAGTAAATGTGATGTGTTATATAATACAATGAGATGATATACATGTAGAGAAGCTTCCCATTGGAAGCACTCTAAAAATATTCTGAACTGGAAGGTCTCGGGGCCATTTTCTTTTCTGGCGCCTCGGAGGATTATCCGGAATTGAAGAGGAAGAAAGGATTGAAACTAGTGGGTTAGAGTGCGAATGGAGTTTGTCATGAAAGGATTGATACCTGGTCCGGGCCAAATCAGTAATAAAGGTCTTTATGGATAAGTTTATTCGTGACAAAGTAAGGAGCGTTGAGGATTTTACGAAGGATTTTGGATTGTAAGGATTGGATGCGGGAAGAATTTGATTGTTTAGTAGAGCCCCAAAGTTTTACTCCGTAAGTCCAGATTGATCTGATAATAGTCATGTAGATGAGCCTTTTGTAGTTCAGAGGAAGGTTTGACCGTTGGTCTAGTAAGTGTTGAAGCAACCTAAAGCGGCGAGCAGTTTCTTGTCGTTTTAGTCGTGTATGTGGATTTCATGTTAGGCGTTTGTCAAGAAGAAGTCCTAGATATCGATCTTTTCAAAGGACACTGTAGGGCAGGAAGTCAAAGGTTTACGACGAAAGGTAAAGGTTATTTGATGGGATTTGTTGGAATTTATTTTTATTCTCCAGTTCTGACACCATACTTCTAGGTCTTTGATGTGGGCCAGGTGAAATTTGAATGTGGTTTCATGACAACACACGACTTTTATACCTCGGCTGTTAAATCAATTTTAGAATAATTAAGTAAATTTAAGGTTAAAAATGTTAAAGTTAATTTAAATAAAAAATTCTTTTAGTTTCGTTGAAAACATAAGATTTAAATTAAATAAAGTATTAAAATTGTATGCCCTATTTATCACGTTACATTTTCAACTTTGTATATTAGATAATATTTTTTTTTTTTAATATTTAGCTTTTCCACGGTATATTACACATCCATGTAGCCGTTTTGTAAAAAAAAAAAATCGACCAAAGTGACATTTCTCTTTTTTTCTTTCATTAGATCCTTCTCCTGACTAATCTAGATAAAGCGATTGTTATTACCTTTAAATTTTTTTTTCTGTAATAACTGAGAGAAACAGTTCTTTATTAAGTAATGTTACAATCAGCCAATCCTTTAAAATATTAAAACATTTCGGTCGTTGATGACCTAGATGTTCTACGCCCTAAAACAGAACAAAACAGACAATATTAAAAAAAAAAAAAAAAAACTCTCTTCCAAAGTAACTTTTCTCTTTTTTTGTTTCATAAGATTCCTCTCCTGACTAATATAAACATAACAAAAAAAGAATTAAAGAAATAGGTCAAGCCATTCACGCGTGATACGATGACCAAGAGATAGGAGATTCTTTTATATATATATATATATATATAGATACAGAAGAGACTTAGCAGAAGTTTGTAGACTTAAGAGTAGGAATATATAATACTAACTTTCTCGGATAACCTTACATTTAAAAAAATCAAATTGGTAAATATTATAACGAATAATTATGCTTTCTTAGACCAGCGAAGCTATGTTGTGAAACAAATGAATAAAAACAAATACACAACTGTTCCTATTTTATCCAGTTAATTATTATTTTATTTTGAATTAATACACTGCTATTAATACTTTAAGTAAAGAAAATTATACAAATAAAATCCATATTTATTTAACCCTTTATTGAGTCATTTTGAAGGTTTCGCCGTCATTACGACCATATTCATCAGTAATATTTTTTATTTTTTTTTAATCTATGACAAAAAGGGAACAACAATTTTATAAACAGTTTTTTATTAAAAAAATTAATATGAAAAGTATTAAATTTAAGTAATAACGGCGATCCATACTGGCCTCACTGACCTCTACAAAATCATTTAATGCTACTTCAAAATTGGTACAATCTTTGGAAAATTCGTATTAATCACGACAAATCAAAACACGTAACGTTTACACTACGACAAAACACTTGCCCACCAATTTTTATCGACAACAACCAAATTCCTCAGACAAACTCTGTACATTACCTAGGACTGACACTCGATCGAAGGATGACTTGGGGCCCACATGCCCAAGATGAAAAGACAGACTCTCAACCACCGACTGAAAATACTAGACTCTCTTTTTTCAAAATCATCAAAATTAAAAATTAGACAGAAACTGAATACATACACATACCTTCTTAAGCCAATATGGACTTACCTTCACAGATTTCTGGTTCAGCAAAAAAGACTCACATACAAAAACTGCAATCATTTCAATCCAAAATTTTAAGACTCATAACGACAGCTCCTTGGTAAAACAACAGAACCCTACATACGGACTTACAGCAACCAACAGTTGACCAACATATACGAACACTCTATTATCGATTTCACATTAAACTTAACGGACACGACAATAGACTGATTAACGACATGTCAGTTGCTGAAATGCCGGTCAGAAGAAGGCTAAAACGAAGCTGGATGAGGGACCTCCTCAGCTAGATTAAAGCCTTGGAAGGGGTGCTGCTGGGCACTTTACTTCCCCATGCCTATCATGTCTAATCTTACTTTTGTCCAGCACATTTGCTGATTGTCAGACATCTTCTGACAGGTGTAAATAAAGATAAAAAGAAAAAAAAAGTAATAAGTGTTACTGACCGTGTGATTTTCAGTACTTGTTATATTATTTTATTTTTCAAATGAATTATTACATTAAAGTTAAATTTAGTTTCCATGTAATTCTCATTCGGTTTAAAGTGAAACGTCTGTTTTCATGAATCAATGTTTAAAGTAGAAATGATAAAGGAATGTTAATGGATTTAAACAAGTTTCCATTTATTTTAACAACATACTCACTATTTGGTACGTAATATGGTTTCTGAAATCTTTTGTTCTGTATTGTAGAATATAACTTGTAAAACACTGTTCGTTGGCAACCCTTAATCCCACAACATTATAAATCGGAAATATTAGGAATAATATATGTTGATACGTTTATGAGCTTTTAACGATGTTCTGTTAATTTGTACAACTTATTTTATTGCATGTTAACTGTAAAAGCTTTTCAACTCTGTGTTTTATTTCTATATTGCTACTGAATTTTTATGAATAATTTTTTCATGACTTTACTATACAAATTTGGTTTCCTCTTCAAAATTCCTTGGATAGTAAAAACCTTACAAAATTCAATTGAGAAATATTTGAAATGTCCGCTATACTAATTTTTAAATACTTTTATCTCGTTAGCTCTTATTCAGCAGAAAATTAATCCACACAAAGTAAAAATCTGGTGCGCGCAATACACGACATTCACTTACCTCCGTTATTTATATTAATTGAAGAATTTTAAACAAAAATAATTTGTTAAAGAATTATTTACATTGGATTTTAATAGAAACATGAGTTTTATGAAATAATCTATTCTATTCTTATCTACGACAATCAGTTTGTTTTATCGGCTTTTCATCACTCTACGTTAACTTCTTTTACAATAGTATGTATAAGATAATATTTTTTTCTAAAATCTTTAGCATTCCAACTGTATATTATACACGTATATCACTGTTAAGCTTATGTTCAGAACAAAAAAAAAAATTACATTTTGTTTTGCAGTTTCTCTCGTTTTCAACTTATATGTTTACCTGTTTTATAGCAATGCTAATCAGACAATAAGGTTAATTTTTTCGAATCTACAAAATTAAAGGTATTTTAAAGGAAGAAATTTTGAAATATCGGCATTTAAGCGCTTTCAGGCGTTTCTAAGGTGCAAAATGCATGGTATAAAGTGGCTCTTCTGGTGAGCTGATTTCGATGAAAAAGTTTATGTAACATCTCGGGCGTATAGTTATCTTTAATATGATATTTTAGTTTCATAGGACTTTTCGTTTATGCGCGGGCGTCACCACACACACACACACACACACACACCTTTTTGCGACACTTTGCACTCAGTAGACCCGTGTATTTGAACGTGTATTTCCGTTGAAAACTGGAATTCGAAAATTTTCGCGATCGGTATACTTTCCCTTACTATATATTTCAAGTGAATGTAATAATAGTCATTAAAATCTATTCAGAAATAGCAGAGATGAAGGTTTTTGAAATAAACAGTGGCGATTGATTTTCCCTTTGATTAATTTATTGCTTTACAAATTATTTGATTGCCTCTTAACAACCATATAAACTGCTATACCCTAATGTTGTTATTTGGAAATAATAAACCATTGTGTAATAATTTGCAGCACTTTTTAATATATGTTTATTGTCTAAACATTACTACTTATGAATTTTAAATAGATTTTTCAAGATATAGGATTAAAAATCAATAACCATTTAAAAAAATCCAGAACTACATAAAGATCCTTATATAAATTAAGCATGCTTAGCTACACTAGTCGACAAACGTTTATAATTGTCAAATTTTTTGTCTTAATTATTTATGATTCTAGAATTTACTTTGAAAAATAATTTAATTTTTTTGATTTTTCAATCAATGGGATAATTAATTAATTGGCAATTAGTAATATTTGATTAAGACTTGGTTCAGGTATAAACAAATGATAGGTAACTAACGACTAATTAAACGTTTCCAAGGTTTTAGCTTCTAATTGGTAGGGGGTTTTATTTAGCGTTGTCGTATGATTAGTGAATTCAACTTAGTCATATTTGCTCAAAGACCGGCAAGACAATATTGTTCCGTCGTATTAGTCTTGTTATGTGTTAGCAGAACATTTCGGCGAAATACTCAAAATTACTGTACATTCGAATTAGTCGTGGATGTGTAGTTACTTAATGTTGTTGAGAGCACTCAAAGTTTATAATTGATAAGCAGCGTTGAGCAGAAGGGAAGAGAATCAAATAAATCCTTATTATATATACTTGTACATTTTAGATATTATTATATATTTTACTAGCTGTCTAGATTATTTATACAACTCTTGTTAAACTGTGTCCCAGTGAACCCTAAAATTTTAGACGAAACTTCAATACTAATCAAAATAAGTTATCAAAATTGCATTTTTAGAAAAAAAATGGTAAAGGCACGTCATTCCAATGAGCCAGAACAGTATTAATCCACAATGGTTACTAGAATTAGAGAAACAAAAAGTTTTTCAATTCGTGAAATTCATTAATAATACGATAACAACAAAATCATTCCTTTTGGAATGCCTCAACTTTGACAAAAAACTTTTTGAAAGTTTTATTATTATTTATTTCTCTATTTCGTGATCGGCTAGGTGATTCATACATGGCTTTATATATAAACAGTCATTACAATTTCTAGCAATTGATTGACAAAGTGGGTAGTATAGTCTCATGCAAAGACACTCATAACTAGTTTATGTTGATAATTATACTGATCAGTTAAATAATAAGATTGATTTAAATCAGAACAAATACTTAAATCAAATTGAAACAGAAAAGAGAAATGAAACTAGAAGTAAATAAGTTCATGTAAGATAATAAAATAAAATAAAGTTCAAATTAGAAAATAAAGTAAATGTAGCTTGAAAAGAATCAAATGAATAAATAATTAACTTTTAAAAAGATACATACAAATAATAATAATAAAATAAATAAATGAAACATAATAAATAAATAAATGATGGCTGTTCTAGAAAAGATAATTTAGTAATTAATAGTTTAAAAATAATAGCTTAATGCGATCGATGGGTTTGAGACTGCGAGTTGTTGGAACCCCGATGTTGTAGGTTACAGCACCTCTTACTGCTGGGAGCTGTGAGTGGTATTTAGTGAAGCGACGTACTTATAGATTCATAGATTTTATTCTTCTACATTTAAGAAATAATGTTTATTTAAATTCGATAAACATCGCTTTGGGAAAAAAAAAAACTTCTCAGTTCAGAATCTCTTCTCATCTAATTATTATCTCATAATTGCCTCAAGTAATAAATTATGCTCTACATTTTGATTAATAGCGAATTTAACAGGGATTCAAACAACCCGTCTCTTAGTAAATTAATATAAATGACTTATTGCTATTACTGAAATTGATTAGTAACGAATAGATTAATTACTCATTTGGAACGAAATCAGATACTCTACTGGTTTATAAAATAAAATAATCTAAATCCGACCAGTTTTAACTAATAGCATATAATATTTTTTTTACTGGAAGGAATTAGTCCGGATGGCGGTCATTAAATGAAACAACTAAATAGTTTCAACTATTTTATTGTTTGCCAACGTTTCGACCCCCTTTGTGGGTCATCATCAGGGCGCATGGTGGGAGAATGGAAACTTTTTCGAAGAGTTTCCTGATGACGACCCACAAAGGGGGTCGAAACGTTGACAAACAATAAATAGTTAAACTATTTAGTTGTTTTATTTATTGACCGCCACCCGGACTAATTCCTTCCAGTAATTCTCAACGGTCCACTAATTACATCCACAATATTTTTTTTAGTTTTTATGTGTGTGTGTTATATATATATATATATATATATATATATATATATATATATATATATATATATATATATATATATTAATTTATTACTAAAATCAGGGCATAAAAGACTTCGTTCCCTTGGAGACACGTTCATTTTTTATTGATTGTAAGGTAAGGTACTATAGGTATAAAATTTCAATATTTTAAATGATGATCCAATGATCTCTTTTAAAACCCAAGCCCCCGAGCTTAGCTTGAACACAATCCACCCATCGACACTTCGGCCTACCTTTCAGTCGGTTCAGCGAAAACCAACTTTTCAGAATTCGTTTTTCGGTCAGTCCAAAACTTTATCCGTCCATTTGAGTCTCTTTGCTGCAATAAACTCAATAATACTCTCATTTGATAAGTTCCGCGATTCCGCTTGGAGCAATCTTCTGAATTCCTTATGTACTTCAGTACCTTATTTTCAAAAACCTTAAGGCGCTGTTCATTCTTCAATGTAAGCGGCCACGTTTCACATTCGTAATGAACCGTCGGAAGAATATAAGAATAATAGTTTTATGAATTCTAATCTTTAAGTTTCGAGATAGAAGTTGCCAAAGTGATTTCGCAACTAAATAATAACACGCATTTCCCGCCTTGCACCCCGACTTTATTTCCTTCTGGATTCCCAAATGATAAATTGAATATTATTTATAAAATAATTGTCAAGATTGTAACACAATTCACATAGGCGAAACCTCTAAAAAGATTACCACTAGTATACAAAATAAAAGCAATTGCAAAAGTACCAATCATATAATCACCACTACATTAGACCAACAAGTAAGATATTGAACCCCAAATTTGATTTTAAGCAACCTAAAATTTTAGAAATAGAATATATATACATAAAGAAATACTGTACATTTTAAATGAGATTCAAAACAATTTTGTTTCATCATGAAGATGCGATAAAAACATTTAAATTATAAACGTTTTATTACTGACCTAGATTTTAATAATGTATTAGTGCGTACATTTGTACAGTTAGATGGACAGCACTAACCTATTAGTGGGTGGCTAAGTGACATGTCGGGTGTGATGTGAGGATTTCATGTGTCTACATTATACATATTATACATAAATTATAGGATACATTTTTAATGACTTTTTATTTAATTTGTTCCTCACAGAATAATTTTTTTTCAAAAATAGCCTTAAAGTAACATTGTCTTTTGTTATAATATATATAATATATATATATATATATATATATATATATATATATATATAATTATATATATATATATAATTATAGGATACATTTTTAATGACTTTTTATTTAATTTGTTCCTCACAGAATAATTTTTTTTCAAAAATAGCCTTAAAGTAACATTGTCTTTTGTTATAATATATATATGTGTGTGTGAATTTGTTTAGATATTTATTAAGACATATTACAATTTGTTTCAAAATGAACAATAGTAATGGTGCTAAATAAAAAAAAAATTAATAAACTGCAACCTATAATTAAAATAAATATAAATATCATACACACAATCATAACTATATACAATATTTACAATCTGCTAAAGAAACTCCGAGCTAGGTCTTTTCTTCCACTTATGGAGGGATAAGCAGAATCCAAGTGATCCCAGCGCCTCTCCCTCAGCCGCATCACTGGTATGGGCCACTGGAGGCCGAGTTAGGGCGCAATAACCACAAACATACAGTACATGAGAGGAGAATCTAACCAAATCCTGTATAGATGGTTACAAACTGTCTCGTGGCCATTGCCGTTTAAATCTTCATGGAGGATTGTGGGGTTGGGTGTAGCTGGATAGGAATTGTGCAAGAGGGTTAGGATGATGTATAAAGTTCTTCTGGAATTTCTAAAATATAGTTGATGCCAGGTAAATTGATTAGTGTGCTTTTTTGATAATGTATTGTTGTGAAATCTGAAGGTGGAGAAAATCCCTGAAACGTTGACTCTAAATTATTTATTACTGCTGTAAATTAAACTTCTGAGGAATAACTAAGAGTAATTTTTTATCATTAACAAATGTTTCTTCCGAATAATTATTTCTTCCGAATTTCGTTTTTTTCTTCTATCATTGAACTTAGATGGTTAAATGTTTCTACGTGTTCAAGCCTATTTCCAGATATATCTATATCCCCATAGTCGCCATCTTTTCTTCAACTACGACTACTAATCTATGGTGTTGTTTTCAAAAATACGAGTTAGTGAAAGTTGTGAGTTGCGCGCACATGATTTTCCTTTTTGGAACTTTTCTTGAAAAGACAGGTACGTTGACTGGAATGAAACCTGCGTTTGCGAACTTGGAGACTCAGGGATCTTGAATACCTCAGATGAATCGGTCGACACAATCGCTTGGAGAATTTATCGAGAGCGAAGTGACAGTCTGTCTTGAAGGAGATTTTTCATTGGGGCATTGAGGAGCGACAGGAGAGTGTTTGACAAAGAGGTTGGGATCATTAAGACGGCTATACATTAGAGAGTGGAAGGCCCTGCCAAGCCGCTCTGTAGCGATTGAGTTGGCTCGTCCCCAACCTCCGCTAAACTGTCTCCAGGGGCTCGGGTAATGTCCGATCTCCTCTTACACTGTCTGCGAGGGCGTCGTATCTTGTTCAGCTTCATCAGGGTCCCAAGTGCTGCGATGAATTAGCATTGGAAGAAAGGAGGAACATGCTGCATATATCGAAATATGTCCGTATTATGACGATTTACCGTTTATTATTTTATTGCTGTCACTTGTTAATAATTACTACCATAAGTGTCATAAATGCTCTGAGAGGTCTGAGATACGATCAGGTTTAAAAAAATTTGTTGCGAGCAACACACGACTTTCATTTACCTCTTTTATTAATATCAATTTAGGAATTTTTAAACAAATTTAGAAAAGAAAATAAATTGTTAAAAAATTATTTAAATTTGATTTTTATATAAAGATGTGGCCAAAATAGAATTTCCTAAATACATATTTACAGAAGGAGTGAGAGTCAACTTGTAGGAAGGCGGGCTATATTCCACTGGAGAGTGGACAGTAAAATTTATGTTGTGTTCAGTCGGGCGGGAACGGCCCTTGTGGGAGGCATAGAGCCAGTCTGTTGTGGCCTCTATTAAACGAGAACTCCACCTTATAAGGCTAGTTAGATCTAAAGAAGGGTATTATTAGTAGTAATTCTAACAATTATAAATTAGGTTCATTTTAATTTCGGATCAAATTGCTGCAATTTAGCGCATTTAGGAATTAAAGCTCTCAAAATAACGGATTGAAACTGCCATTGTTGAACTGTAGATTTAAAATGAGTTCTTAGAAATCACATGTCTCATCATCTTTAATCTCCACCCTAAAACTATGGCTGAATGCTTTTATCATATTCCACTTATTCTTGTCGAACGAATCAACGACCTAGTACATATTTACAAGCGTATTCAAGATGAAAAAGACTATAATCAGGCGGTTTAATGCAAGGTAGTATTCTAGGCCCAATGCTCTACACGCTGTATACAGCTGGTGTTCTCTATCCAAGCACTATAGCAGCTTATATTAGCAGAATAACATCCATGGTATACATCTAAACTTATGGCCTGCGGACTGTATCCTTTAATTATAATTAATTTATCCCTGTTGAACGAATCCACCATTGAAGATGGAAACGACGTCTACCAGCCAGTGTACCTCAAGGTAGAGCTGGCCTGGACCCAATCCTCTACACTGTGTTAGACATCTGATATTCCAATACATCTAAGCACTATAGTTACTACTTACTGTGATGACAAAGGTGTGTTGCCCGTGAATAACGATCTTGTAACTGCCTCCCGGTATCCTGAAGAACCTTATATTAGCTATTGAAAAATGGTGATAACCCAGTTCTTAATGAACCAAGTGGTCATCTGTTGTGTAGTGGTTTGTATGACTAGGTCACGGGTTCGGTCCTGGTTGATGGCCTTGAGATTTTTAAATGGGAGTAAAAATTGTTAGTTATACCATCCTTCGGGAGTGATGCAAGGTGGTCCCAAGCTTCTACGATGTCAAAGATTGTTAAAGATTCCTATTCTAATTAAACCTGGATAGGCAAAATTTATGACTCCCACTGTGTTATCGTCCGATTAGTCACAGTAGCATAAAGTGACGTTAAATAAATTAACAAACAAACTTAATAAACCAAAAATTATTCTATAATATCTTCTTCCATATACCTTTTAAAAGGATTTCAAACACAAGTTCAAATATTTAGAAAATTATGTATTTTATTGTACTTTGAGAAGCTTAAAAATGGGTTTAGAATAATTGCAATATGTTTCCAAGAACATAGGGAGACAAATCCTCTACAACAGTGGGTTCAGTACTTATAGAGATTCATACTGTATCACAGCCAACGACCTCATTGGTTTGGAAGTTTACTTTACCTAAAAAAACAATTATTTGTTCAAAAATGATGAATTTGTTCATACTATGCCGTATTATTAGTTTTAATTGTGAAATAAATTTGACTTAGGTAATATTTATAGTAATACTAATATTTTCAGTTCTGTTATATTTAGTCGTTGAGGAACAAAACTCATCAGTTGCGATTCGGTCAAGTTATCATTAGACAGCAGATTGTACTTTGCCTGTTTGGAGTCTCCATGAACCTCAACTAATAGCCTAGCTCTAAAGTTTGTCCAAAACGGTTCAGTAATTTTGGAGAATAACGGAGGAGGGGTGAGGGTTGTGAGAGGAAGGAGTGGGGTGAACCCTTTAGAGGTAATGGAACAACGACTAGTTATATGTTTTTTTAAAAGTAGTCACCATTAATCTAAGTAACTTTGATTTATAGATTACTTAAGCGTTGTTTTTCTTTTTGCTACTACGGTTTATATATTTTTTCTATCCGTACTATACATTGTTTCCATTTACATATGTATTTTATTGTAATTTTATGCCGTGTAAATATTGTATGAATGTAGTATGTATGATATCTTTCAGCACTACTATTAATGTCCAAATTGGGACAGATTGTAATTTTACTCAATAAAAATTGTTGTTGTTTGAAAAAAAAAAAAAAAATTTATATATGTATAAATTAAAAAAAAATATAGAGGAATAAAAAAAACGTACCTCGACAACCTGCAGAAAGGAATCCGTAATGTTGCTAGGCTGACGGCTAAGCAAGGTCTAGATCCTAAATCTTACAGACTTTACTCGAATTTTCGGGCACCAACTTTTAGAGGCTGTGTGAGTTCCACGGCCTGAACAACGAATTATCCTTCCCCAGCTGGGTTTGAACTATTAGAGATCAAGGATTCAGTGCTTTTTTGATGAGCTTAATTACTCCTCTTTGACTCCCAGCATCGTATATTACTTTTTTTTAAACTTCTTTATTTAAATCATAATACAGACATATTACAGTGCAAGTAGAAGTCACTATCGCACTAAGGCGAGCCCGTGTGCGGGAAAGGAGTTCACCCGCGGCAATTCAATAAAAGTACAATAACAAACAGTAACATAGTGCACACTATGATACAATACAAAACTTAAATAATATACCAAAAATTTTCATAAAGAAACAGTAATAAACTACACTGTAAAAAACAATATAATACATAAGGAATATAAAAATACAATTATAAGGAAACATTAACACAGTACACAGTGTGTAGCAGTAATTGACAAAGCTATAGGGAATACATATACATATACACAAGATATAAAATTAAGGTATGAAAATACAAAATGAAATTATATAATACCTAATTAATACAAAAAAAAAATTATTCAAAAAAACAATTATACTAAAAAAAATCAACACTTAATAGTATATATTACAATGGTTCATTGTAAATTATAAGCCAAAACTGTAGTGTATACGGTTGCTATGTTGAAGTCAAGGGAACAGCGATCTGATGAACTGTATAACTGTCTTTACATGCGGGAAAGGGATGAATATGTTATACAGCGATTGATCGTTATATTTTATATTATTGATCGGTATTTTTACCGTTTACCTAGTGTGATGGTTATCTTTTGTTGTAGATAATATAATAACTATTCCTTCGTAGCCGTGTTCGAACTGTCCAATACCCGCGGATTGGCAAAAAGTGTACGTATTGGGTCTCAGTGTTGGTTTTAAAGAGTTGGAATTCAGTTCCAGGAACCTGAAAAAATATTAGGTAGTGGGTACGGCTTATTAACACACCTTGGTTCAAGTATTTTTTGTCAGAGTAGTTCACTGGTATTTCTTTCATCCCTCGGATTACAGGGTATGTAAAATTGTTGTAAAATGCAATAGAAGTAATAAAACTTAATCAATAAATAATCATCAGTTTATGGATTTATAAAAACTTTCCATTTATTTCAAGAACATACTTACGGGCATAAAATCTTGCTTACTGCATGGAAGAATATAACTTGTACGATACTGTACGGTGGCAACATTGAATTTCATAATTTCCGTAATTACATACATTTGTTCATAAGTTTATGGCATAGAACAACATTATAAAATATTTTCTATTTCTAATGGTATCTAAATATTTCTAATACGTTTTATAAGTTTAATTTAGTTTTTATGAGAGTCTCATTTAGTTAACGATGGAACATCTGTTTTCATGAAAAAAACCTAGAAGTATAAATAATTAACAACATTGTTAGTTTATGGATTTATTAATAACTTTCCACTTATTCTAGAACCTTACGTATGATTTGGTACAAATAGTTTTCATTATACATTTTGTTGATACTGTACGGTGGCAGCACTGAATTTCATAATCTCCGTAATTACAAACATTTGTTCATAAGTTTGTAACATATAAAAACATCATGTTAACTTGTTTAACTTATTTTATTGCATATTAACGTTTCGAAAATCTTGCGCTTTCCAACGGTATATTATACGTCTATATTACACCTCATATTTAAGGAAAGATTTTTTTAATCCCAGAAAATTTAATTTGTTTAAATTTTGATTGCAATGTAGTTTACTTAAAACCTTCATGAAAGAATGCCCAAGTGGTAGTGAAGAACGTACCAAAATCCGTCGCGTTGTTTAGAAGGAGTTCCCGAGAACCAAGAATCATCGTGATATTATTTTATATAAAGTGAGAGTTCTCTTCTTGTGTTTAGTTACTTTTATTTTACTTGTTTATGCTTCCACCATGTATGTATTCGAAATATGTTGACTTAGCGAAATAATATTTATTGCTCATAATTAGGATGATTGTATGGTATAAACCTTTTTCAGGTACGGGACTCAATACGGACTCCTCGGCGGGTCGTAAAATATCTCGGGACTCATTTCAGACTCATCCACTTAGCTTCCCCACTCCCCATTCTCAGAACAGTATTTCCAAATAAGTTGAATAATACTAAGATGGACTTATTTATTTACTCGAACATTATAGAATAGAATTGAAAATAAAAGAAAAAAATAGTCTGGAATAGGGTGCCTTAAAAACAATTGATATGTACAATTAAGATATGCAATGTTTCGGGCCACAGACCAAAGGATTATAATTAATTCTTATTCAAAATTATATAAGAAGAAAATAATGGATGAAAGTATACAATAAAACAAAAGGGTAAAATAAATAACTTCCGTTAGAGTAATGTGTTGAGCAAAACTAAACATTGAAACTGATTCATTATAATTGATCCATTAACTAAGTGAAATATGAACAATAAATTAAAAAAATAGTTTTTGAATTGTTATTTGATTTGAAATATCAGGCTTGTTGACCTTTGTTTTGGTTGACAGTAGGTACTGGACCAGCTGGGACTTGAATGATGGTAGGGAAGTAGCATGGCGGATATAAGTAGGTAAACTATCCTGGGGCTCATTTTTGACTCATCCACTTAGCTTCCCCGCTCCCCATTCTCAGAACAGTATTTCCAAATAAGTTGAATAATGGACTTATTTATTTACTCGAACATTATAGAATTGAATTGAAAAAAAAAATATTCTAGGACAGAGTCCCTTAAAAACAATTTATTTGTACAATTAAGCTTTACAATGTTTCGGGCCACAGAACAAAGTATTAAAAATAATTCTTAATCATAATGATATAAGAAGAAAATAATGGATGAAAGTATACAATAAAGCAAAAGAGTAAAATAAATAACTTCTGTTTGATTAAAGTGTTGAACAAAACTAAACATTGAAACTGATCCATAATAATCGATCCATTAACTAAGTAAAATATGAAATGAAAAAAAACGTTTTTATTATTCTGGGACTAAAGTCCCTTAAGAATGAAGTACAAATACAGAATTAATGACCGGAAACAATGTGGCCATGGCTTTGAACAATAAATTACTAAACTAAAAAAGGAAAAGAATTAAGATTGTAAAATATGTACATATTTACAGATCAATTTAAATTTTATACTCTGCGAATGAAAATAAAAAAACAGAAATAGCTACTTCATCAGTGATAATTTAAGTAATATAAACACAAAAAAAAAAAAAAAAAAATGGTATTTATAGCATCTGCAGTTTGAGTTTATTGTCTGTTTGACTGGGTAAGGAGAAGTGGTTAAAAAGGAGCGATTTGAAGGAGGTAGCAGTTCTTACATGACGGATCTAAAATATGAACAATAAATTAAAAACAATTGTTTTTGATTTGAAATATCAGGCTTGTTGACCTTTGTTTTGGTTGGCAGTAGGTACTGGAACAGCTGGAACTTAAATGATGGTGGGGAAGTAGCATGGCGGATATTAGTAGGTATGAAATTTCAGAGTACTTGAGCGGGCGAGAAAGGACTGATAAAAAGTTGTTCTATTGGCAGGAATGTAAAGGTCAAATTGGCGTGATCTTTTTTTGTAGAGAGTGGACTGACAATTTAAATTGCAGAAGTCTGTGGATATAAGGAGGTAGCTGGGAGTTGGTTTAGTAAAGATATGGTCCTAGGAAATATTGCCTGCGGATAGAGGGAAGGATTCATTTAAACTCAATACATAAATGGGTCACATGAGACTTCTTCGGTGTACCAAGGACAAATCTTAAAAATATGTTCATAATTCGCTTCAGCATATCCTGGAGAACAGTTGAGAGGCCACCAAATACCATGCAGCAGTTGCCAAAGTCGGGGAAAATAAGTGAGGATACAAGGATATTACGGGTGGATAGTGGAAGAAGATGGCGGGAGCGATGGAAAAAATGGAGGGTACTAATTGTTCTTCTAGAGATTTGGACAATATAAGGATTATATTTGATTTTTCTGTAAGGTTTTTCTTTTAACTCATCGCCTGAAATGACCGTTCAGCTATTTCTGTTCCGATAGACGAGCACCTTCCGCTCGACTAGAGCCCGTTATCAGGAGCGCAGCAAGAACAGCCCCTCCCCACCCCCCCCCCAACCCTATCCTATTGCTTTACACGCTACAATTACTCACTCTCGTGATTTACGCTTCTCTCCGTCTCGGTTCGAGTAAGACGTTTTCCTTCCTCAACCTGCTCCTTTGTTCATTCTCTACCACAATATTGCTCTTACAATATGGCTACATTCCAAAAATATCAACTGAACCTATCTAGGTTAGCTAAAGTTCTTTATGAAGGTTCATCTTTCCGTCTATATTTGCAGTAAGCGGTTAATCCAAACGTTATATACCAACATCTTGTTCCGTTTCTTCTGAAATGTTTTTACGGAAACTGTTGTCAAATGTTCGATTTAAGCAACACCAACAGAGCTACAGCGTGTCAAATTTTTAAACACCTTTTTCATTGAAACTAATATAGATCCCAAATGATTGGTCCTGACAACAAATGTAATACAGCAAACTATTCTCTAACCAATTTCAGATGGGGGCATTGTCGTCAAATTCTCAATCCAAAGAAATACCAACAGAGGCAGAGTGTTTCAAAACGAATCCAACAATTCAGAGATGTAGCCATAACGTACATATTTTCATTCATACGGATGTAGTTCCTCAACGGTTGTTCCTAGGGACAAATTTTAAATAAGGAAATACCTATAAGTAACATCCAATTAAAAAAATGCAAACACAACGTGTGTTTTCTTTACTTTCACTTACTATATATAGTAAGGGAAAGTATTGCGATCGTGAAAAATTTCGAATTCCAGTTTTCAACGGAAATACACATTTTAGGGTCCCCTGAGTCCAAATAACCAAGTCCCTTAAAAAGGTGTGTATGTGTGTGTGGTGGTAACTCCTATGAAACTGAAATTTCATAATCAAGACGACTATAAGCCCGAGACGTTACAAAATCTTTTTCATTAAAATGAGCTTACCAGAAGAGCCACTTTACACCATGCATTTCGCACCTTTTTTCGATTTTCTCGAAAACGGTTCAGACGATTTTGTTTAAACTCGCTATATCGATGTAAAATTTAATGGGTTTTTATCATTTAGGTTTCATTCGGATAAAAATGGTCTGACAGGGTTTAAATGCCGATATTTTAAATTTTCTTTCTCTAAAGTACCTTTAATTTTGTTGATTATATAAAAATAACTATATGATCTTGTTACCACTGATGAAAAACGGGTATATATATATATATATATATATATATATATATATATATATATATATATATATTAAATTGAATGAATTCGATCCCAACTAAAGAAGAAAACTGAAAAAAATATTTTTTATGTAATTTTTTGTTTTTGAACATAAGAACAGTAATATACATGTATGATATACCGTTGGAAAGCTTGAGATTTTAGAAAAAATATTATCTCATAAACAAGCTTTTAAAAGTTCGTAGAGAGTGATGAAAAGCCGATAAAACTAAGTGATTATTTTAGATAATAATATAATAGATTTTTTAATAAAACACATGTTTCTATAGAAATTTCATTTAATTAATTCTTTAATTGATTCACTAATTTTATCTCTAACTGTATTTGAAAGTTCTTTAATTAATTCTAAAAACGGAGGTAAGTGAAAGTCGTGTGTGGCCGCACCAGATTTTTTAAATTAAAACTAATATAGAAAAAAAATTAACACTAATACATCTCTTTTAACACAGAGCGTGACTAAGAGGCATTAGCACTCACAATTTTACCCGAAACTCGACCCTTTAGATTTAAACCGATATAGCTCCCTAAGGATAGTTCCTAGCGACAAAATTTAAATAAGGAATTTAACAAAATTTAAATAAACCAGTTTCCATTCTCCCACCATGCGCCCTGATGATGACCCACAAAGGGGGTCGAAACGTTGGCAAACAATAAAATAGTTGAAACTATTTAGTTGTTTCATTTAATGACCGCCTCCCGGACTAATTCCTTCCAGTAATTCTCAACGGTCAACTAATTACATCCACTATAATCATTATATATTATTCATTTACTTCTTCTATGCTTTTAACTTATTTCTGGTGTTTTCATTTCACCAAATAATCTAATTGTAGAAATTATTAATTAAAAAGTTATGTTGCTTATTAAAAGTTTTATTTTATTAACTTTTCCCTACTGCTGACACATGAGAGACCGTAAAATATTTAAAATGAACTTAAAACTTAAAATTACTTTCTGTTTTCTTATTTTTAATATTAATTAAATTTATATTTGTTCATTTATTTTCCGAACATGATAACAGTAATACATGTGTAATATATACCGTAGCATTTTAGAACAAAAAGCTGTCATCTTATATAATAAGACTATTTCAATCAGAATGAAACCTAAGGTCTTATTAGAATTGATAATAAGAAGGTAAATATACGAGGTGAACAAATTTGATAACTACCAAAATGAGAAAAGAGTGTTTATTTTAAAGTATTTTTTTTAGAACATAGGAAAAGCAATATATAATATGCGTTGCATAATATACCGTTGGAAAGGTAATGATTACAGAAAAAAAGAAAGTTATATTTTTTACAAAGTTATATAAGTTAATGGAAAGTAATAAATAGTGGATAAAGCTGATGATAAAGATAAAGTGATTTTTGTACTAATTTAAATTGTTTAATCTCCAATAAATATTTCTATCGAAACCCAATATAGTTCTTTAACCTTCTTTCAACTCTAGCCTATATCAAAGGTTATAAAATTGATTTTGACCAGAGTTTAGAAGAAGTCGTGTGTTGCTCCCACTAGATTCTTTAAAAATATATTCGTCTCTGAAATGATAAGTAGAAGTTAAACAAAAAAAAAATTAATGTATGAAAATTTTATAATGGTTCACTCTTCTACACCTGCTTCATGCATGAGAGGAAAACAATTTTTTCAATGCTCGAGAGCCCTTATATGAAAAGCCTTTCAAGAAAAATTAAATTTACTACGCTTCACTGCACACCATTTCACAAAAGGAGGCTGCTCGACACTTCAAAAGGAAGAATCAACAACGATTTTAATAACTTTGGGATCAATAGTTGCCATGATATGATGATAAAAGGCTCTTATATATATATATATATATATATATATATATCGCTCGGAAAACACGATTAAAGGGATACATTAATTTAAGAGCATTTATGTAAAATTAGAGACGAAAAAGCTTAAAGAATTATATTAAGTTTCGATAGAAACATGTGTTTTATTAAATATCTATTATATTTATATATTAGGTTGTTCGATCACAAAGCTAATGTTTATTTATATAAACCTTTAATCCTCATGGAATTAACTATGTTTACACACTGAATTTGTCTTTATTAAGGCTCAGTAGTGTAGTTTTTTGCTGACCAACATGAGACGATTAAATTCTTTTTGGCATAATATGCTGTTCTTTTTTTAAAAAGGGAAAAACGCAAGCCAAACTGCAAGAAAGATTAGTTCCGGGTATGGCAGCGATTCAATTGCTGATAGCATGGTTCTGAAACGGTTTTCGCGGTTTATATTAGGAGATTTCAATTTGGAAGACCAACCCCGGGCTGGCCAGAGTCTAACTCTTGACATCGTGGTTATTATGACGGTCATCGCAAACAATCCACGAATTACGTCTGTGAGATTTTTTTTTTTTTTTTTTTTATTCGTATATATTACAATTTAGACAATAATAATAGTGCTTATTACATAAAATAAAATCAAAATAAATAAACGTATACAATAACAAAATTTGTAGACAAAATAAATAAAGTTAACAAAATATGTCACATTCATACCTATGTACAATTTTACAATAGCTCGGGAACCGCGGACGGGGCTTGTCCCCCCACTTGTGGAAGGACAGAGTCCAAAGGATCCCAGCGCCTCCCTCTCAGCCGCATCACTGGTGAGAGCCAGCGGAAGCTAAGTGAGGGCGCCACAGCCACAATCAGTCTGTGAGATAGCTGTGGATTTAAGAGCCTGCAAATCGACCGTTTTTGATCATCTAAAGAAGGCCAGTACGTCTGTACATAGTCTTGCCAGCGCTGTGGCCGTCCTGTCGGAGTCAGTGTGTTAAACAGTGGGTTCGTGCTTGGGGTGGGCATAATCGAATGATCGTCATAATCGGATGATCGGACTTCGATTATGTAAATAATCGAATGATTAATATGCATTCTGAGAGACGATATGACACAATTCCCGTTTCTATAATGGCTGAGCTGGCTGAGCCTAGGTGGAAATATGCATACAATTTATGTGATGAGCAAATAAAAAAAAAAAAAAAAAAATATATATATATATATATATATATGATAATTCCTCGTTTATCGTTAAACAATTCAGTTCGAATGATCATTCGTTTCTCCAAACCTATTAATCCCATAATCGTAATTTGATTATGCCCACCCCTAGTTCGTGCAGTACCGGAGACTATCGAAGAATTTGATATGTCGACGGGAGATGAACTGTGTCACGGTCGGAAGTTCGAAGGTGTGTATTTGGTCTGTCTTCGTCCTCTGTAGAGAAGTATGCCTCACTATTTGTCTCAGTATTCTATTTTGAAACTGCTGAAGCTTTTTTACTATGGTTAGTGATATATTAGTTAGCATCGGTGCTCCGTATAGGAGGGCCGGTCTAATTACTTATTTATAGATTAATATTTTTAGGCGGAGGGATAGATTCGGCGACGTTAGTAAATAATTTAGTCGATAGGATTCGGTCCTAGCCGAGCTAATTTTTTTGAGGCAGTGATTAGACAATGTGAAATGCCTTTCTAAGGTGATGCCCAGGTATACCTATAATATTAAACCCTATTGGTCGGCTTGTTTTTGATTCCCGCTACCTCGTAGGTCTTCCGTAGAGGGCGCTTATTCTTCTGGAAAGAAAAAATAATATAATGAGTTATGATTTGTTCAACTTTTTTTAATGTTAGGTATGTAATCACAGGATATATCGAGTATTAAACACAAAAAAAAAAAAAAAAAAAAAAAAAAAAAAAAAAACCATTCATCGTGCATGCTAGGATTACATTAGATTTTTTATTAGAGAGAATTTTATATTAATACATACCTCAGACAACTTATAGTGTAGTATAGAAGTTTGGCAAACACTATGAGGCCTGTTAAACTAATCTGTTCTTTATGGGATCGTTTGAATACTAACAGGATTTAACATGGTAAATAAAATATGTCGAGTATCCGTTGTAGTGTTAGTTTAAAAATTTCATTTTGAAAACCAAAACAGAGTTATAATGATGTAGAGAATATATGAACTTAATGTCAGATTTTGAAAACGTATAACGATATTTCAACCCGTTTACGCAGAAGATAGATTAGAAGAAAAATAATTGTACAAACAGAGGCTTAACTCATTAATTTAAACGGGGTCCCCTTAGAATAGACACTGGGAGAGGCACGTATGAATAAATCTTGACATTATCATTCTCGGAGCGAAACGTGTGTGTACCCCAGCTCTTCACTCTCCAACAAAAGAAGTCCCTTCATTTATGATGGAATAGAAAAAGATACCATTCTTTTTCCCATCTCTATTTCAATACCAAAGCCTCGTTTTATTTGTATAGAAAAGGAGTATATATAGTTACGTATACTCATATACCTTCTCAGGTCTCATAATTGTACTTATATCAACATTACCCGGCAAACGGAGTTATGATTGCAATATTTTCAATTTGTTATTTATTCTATCAAATAACTGTATTAAATACAAAATACGAAGGAGTCACCTGTGTTGTGGCATAACAGCCTTCAATGCCCAAGTTCGTGGGTTCATACCCGGCAGATAATAGCCCTAGCATTGTTTACAGCAGTTATGCCGTCCTTCGGATGGGACGTAAAATGGTGGTCCTGAGCCAGCGCGACGGTTATCAAATTAGACCTGGATAAACAAAATTTAAAATTCCCACTGTAGCATCATCCGATTAGCCACAGTATGATAAATAAAAGTGGTTTTACATGAGCAAACAAACCTCCATGTGAACAAATGGTCAACTGCTAACCGATTGCAATGATACTTAATTTTGTTTTGTAGAGAATTTAATTAATTATTGGTAAGTACTAAGGAATTTTTATTAAATTTTTCTTGGTCAAGTATATAGATTCATTAATGAAATTAATAAACCAAAATACTAAAATAAAAACTTGTTTTTAAAAATCAAAATTACTTTTGGATCACCTGTAGCATGGTGGCTAGCACAACAGCCTTCTATACCAAAGGTCACGGCTTCAAACCTTAATGGAGTATAAAATCCTTAGTTATGCCGTCCATCGAAGGGGACATAAAAAGGTGGTCCCGGGCTTGTGCGATGTAAGGTACTCGTTAAACATCCCTATCCTAGTTAAACCAAGTTAGGCAAAATTTATTACTACCAATGTAGCATCGTCCGATTAGCCGCAATAGCACTTAATTGCTACTGCGGCTAATCGGTTAATAAACAAACAAAATTACTTTATTCGATATTATTTTTAATAAACTATAGATGTAATTTATTAATGCAGTTAATGATATTCTAATTATATCTAAGATTGTTAAATTTTGTTGGATCATAATTAAAAACATTTTGATAGTTTATTAACATCACTTTTATGCTACTATTGTTAATCGGACAATGCTACAGTAGGAGTCCTAAATTTTGTCTGTCCCGATTTAATTAGGATAGGGATCTTTAACGAGTACCTTACGTCGTACAGGCTCGGGATCACCATTTACGTCCCCTTCGAAATACGTCATAGCCAATTATTTTGGTTTGAGCTAGAAAGCTGTTATGCAAGCAGCTTCAACACAGGTGATTCCTACATTTTATTAGTTTATTGCCGAAATGTTTTTTTGTTTTTTTTATTTACATATTTAATATATGTATATTTGTTTTTACATTAGCTGACAGTGATTGAATCTAGAAAATTAAATGTTCATTTTTCTATTACTAAATAAATTTGGATTGGCCTTATTTTATGAAAATATATTCTCTTTGTTTTAAATAACCTATTTGAATCATCCATCAGTTATTCGATATTAATTTCACCGGAATTACAATTCATTTCAATATTTGCATCAGAAGAGAGACATCAAAAACGATTATGCTTTAAAGAGAAATGAAGAGGATGTATATGAGGTTAAACTTTTTGATGGTTTTGTGTTTTGGACGGAATTAATAAAAGTTTTTTCTCTTTAATATCATTTCCCTTTATGATATGGCCCCGGGGCATTCATTCCCTGTCAGAGATGGAAACTAATTGTTTGCCAAGGGCCAATATAATCTCCTTCATATGAGTCCAGTTTTTATTACCAACCAATAATTTTTTATTGCGTCAAGCTCAATCTCTTGTATTTCTCTTCTTTTATTTTTCATTTCCAGGTTTGAGGTATACTCTGATATGTTACTCGTGAAATTATATATTTGTCAATTCTATATAAACGCTAGTTTTAGTTCTATTTAAGAGTGCTAGTGTCTATAGATTAGAGTATTCTGAGTTCCAGGTATGGAAGAATAATTATTGATTTTGTTACTTCAACCTTGGGTCACTCCAAGCGTCAATAAAGTGGGTGTCCAAAAACTGGACAAAAATTGCTAATAATATATGAAATATGATCTTGGTTTAATTACCTTACCTAATTACCTTTTTACTCGGTCGTTGTCCGACCCCTTTAGGTGTTGTAGAGATAAAGAATTTTTTTTTATTATCTCTAAAAGTAATTTCTTCTATTTGTTTTTTTAATTGATGCATTTAACTTTATATTATACAAGCGATCCGGTATTACTTCGCATTCTCGCCATTTATGTTTAAAAAAGTTCAGTTTGGCAAATTAAGAGTTTATCACTTTGGAAGTATGAGTTCTCGTAAAAAAAAAAAAATGTGAAAAAAGCGAGAAAATATTATGTTTATGATATAAAGTTGTTGTTGTTGTTTGTTAGGGCTTTGAGGCGCAAAACTTCAAGATCATCAACGCCTATAGAGATAATTATATATTTGTTAACCCTCTATAAAAAAGAAGAAATAATATTAATAATACCAAACACAAATAAAAAATAAAATATAAGAAAAGAAAACGACATGATTAATATACAAATGAGAATAAAGAGGTTTTTATAATTATATTTATATTTTATACAATTAAGTTTTATAGTTTCGGCAGTACAGAATTCTTCCTAAGAAATTCAAAAAGTAATTTAATTGAATTCTCATTATTTCCCAGGATTCTCGGGATGAGTCCTATTCTGTTTAGCTGCGCCAAATAATATGGATATTCTTGTAATATATGAGCAATCGAGGAATCTCCATTGCAATGCTGGCACCGGGGAACGGGATCCCAAGCAAAAATATAAGAATGTGTCAGCTGGGTGTGTCCTATCCTTAGTCGGGTCAACGCTACTTCCTCTTGGCGGCTACTACGGTTAGATGTGGACCAGGGCTTGACGGATTTTTTGACAATCTTTAATTTTCTCGGTGGACTCTCGTCCCACATTGCCTGCCAGTTGTCCTCTGCTTGTTTCTTTAGTGGTCTACTAAGTTTAAATAGGGTCAGGATGGCTGTTCCTCGCCCTGGAAGGGTAAGTGATTGTTTCGCTGCTCGACCCGCAAGCTCATTACCAGTAATCCTCATGTGACTCGGGACCCATATGAAGCTTACCGACTTGGCTAGATCTTTCAACATATAGGAGTGAGCGCGAGATATTAGTGGGTGTATGGGGTACATGAGTTGAAGACCTTTAAGTGCACTTAAGGACTCTGTTAATATTATTATTTGGTCGTTATACTGTAGTGTAGTGCTGAGGCTATTGCATGGAGTTCGGCCGTGTATATGTTGCAGAGTTTGGATTGGTGTTTCGACGTTTGGGTCACGAAGGCGGAAGCCGTGGAGGTATCAGATTTAAATCCATCAGTGTATATTAAAAAGGGGTACGGAATTGTTTGAACAAGATGCAACACATTTTTTTTGGAATTCAGAAGGTCAAGCACTGCTTTTGGAGAGACGGGAGAATTGAAGGATTGTTTGAGGTTGATGATGGGTACATGGTATGATATGAAGTCTATTCATTATTATATTTAATTCATATATATTTATCGGCTGAAATTAGAAACATGAATTGGTCAGAAAATTATAACTAATTCAGTTTATTTATTTGTTATGTTAAACGGTGTCTACTATATTCAATTTATTACTACTAATTTCCCTTACTTCTATATGAAATATATAGTAAGGGAAAGTATTGCGATAGTGAATATTTTCGAATTCCGGTTTTTAACGGAAATACGAGTACGTGTTTTAGGATCCTTTGTGTCCAAATACCTAAGTCCCTCGAAAAGGTGTGTGTGTGTGTGTGTGTGGTAATTTTAGCGAAAAAAACGACAATTTGTATAAAACTAAATGTATTTTAAAGTCAAAAACAAAACAGTGAAAAAACAAAACAAATAATAATACTTTCCTACCTCATTAGATTGTTCTAGGTCATAAATAGTTGAGTGTTCGACATGGTCAATTTTTATTCATACCGATTTACTCAGTTAAAATTTATTTTCAAATATCGTAAGTTATAACTCAGTTAGACGTTTCGGAAGATTAAAGAGTTTCAGGAGCGATTCTGGACGCCTTAGAGATTGATTAATTGCTGTCGCTCCTATCGGAGGAGATGGGCATTAACAATTCTCCGTCTTTAGCTAACCATTTCCCATCTCCAAATTTCTTTAATTTTTTTTTCAAAATTTATGCAACGATTGAATATACAAAAAAAAATACGACTTAGTGATATTTTTTTTCAAAATTCATAATCGTTGCACAAAAAAAAAAAAAATGTAATTTGTTAAATATCTGTGAACTCTTCAATCATCGCCGTTATCCAAGTTAAAAATAGAATAACTCAAAACAAGTTGTAGTTGGCTAGATTGAAATCCCGATTAATATGTTATAGCTCTGGTAAAAACATTAGTAATAATTTTGTATATTTGAATGTTTCTTATTACTTTTAAAATTCGTTATTAATTATTAAAAAAAAAAAAAAAAAAAAAAAAAAAAAAAACTTGTACCTTTACATGAAGGGTCTTAGGCTTAGTATATATAGAGATTCTTTACTGTTTCTAGGCTATCTTTAACTGTTGTTGTATTTATTTTGTAAATAAAGTTGGAGGATAAGAAAAAAAAAAAAAAAAAAAAAAAAAAAAAAAAAAAAAAAAAAAAAATTTCTAGGCTAACGGACGCGCATAATTATAATAATTGTCGAGTGGTTTAGTACTTTTATGGGGCCCAAACTCAGGGTAGTGATGGGTATACTATAGTATACAATAGTATTTATATTTTTTAATTCCTTTAAAAATAAATGATTTAATGGGAATGTAAGCCCTGGGTATAGATGTGAGTAATATATGTATACTTTACAATTTTTTTGTCTTAATCCCGAAAAACTTTACATGTTTTCTCAATCATCAATAGTTCTCACTATGCAGATGCAATAGGGAAATTAAAATTGTAAACCTTACCTTTTTGACCTATATTTAATAATAAATCAGTGTGTACTTTCTGCAGTAAATAGGATGACCCTAATCCATTAGGGGCCAAAGAATGTGTCAGTTTAGATGGGTGTTTTTTCCTTAGTGTTATTTAAAAAAACAACAAACATTTTATGATTATTGACCAAATTTTAATTAAAAAATGGATATTTTTAAATAACTTCCGTATATTTGGTAATGTTTTTAAGTAGTGCATAAAAAAAAGTTGTTTTAGAATGTTAATTGATAATTTGTTGATGTATTTTAGTGAGTCCTGATGGTGGGGAAGGCCTCCGAAACGTTTACTCGTTTTAAGGTTTATTGTAATAAACTGTAGGAAGATTTAGGAACCTACTAATTACTTATGATCATATTGCATTCTTCCGACTAACTGATTTGTATTATGAAAACCTTGTCACAGCTGACAAAAACTATGGTTGGAACAAACCCTTGCTCGGATGAAATCATCTGATCTTTTTATTAAAATGTATTTAAATTATGGGAGGTTACAAAACATTGATGGTGTTATTGGTTATGTATCTTAGTCTTGTTCAGTTTATGTGACATTTTTATTATGTTAGTTTTGTTTCGATTTATTAATGAATATTGAAGCCGTAGGGGTTAAGTTTATCTTTGATGTTTAGTATTTTTTTATTTTCACAGTAAACGTTCTACAGGTGATTTATTATACAATTGTATTGTAAACTCTTAGGTTACCTGATGTGAAAATAAAGAAGTTTCAAGTCAAAAATGGTTACTACTCACTCCTCCTCCGCTGGGCTAGTACTTATTTAAATAAATAACTATATAACGTAAATAGAGACGTTACAACCTTTACATTTTTTTCTCAATCATCAGTAATAAATTAATTATAATGGAAATTACATCTCTTATAAGTTTTGAATTGATCATTTAAGATTTCTTTTTTTTATTAGGTTCATCTTGGTGTCTTGATCTCGAAAAATTTATTTTATTTTATTTTTTATATCTCTAGTAATAACGGAGTTAAAGCATTTGCTATGTAAACTTTATTATTAATGTTATTTTTATTAAAAATAGTTAATTGCGATGTCGTGATACCAAAACTCACTACTCATTTTTCTCTATTTTCGAAAAGGACTGATTTATGGGATTCTATCAGTGCTGTTTATGCAAAAGGATTCAATTCTTGGAATGTGGAGTTTTTAGAACGATTTCCCAAATTTAATTATTTCTTTGTTTATGGATTATCTATGATGTATCATATATGAGATAATATATTCTTTGTAGTATAATACAGGCTTCATCAAAATATTATTTATTTTAAAGCATAGAAATCTCATTTTCATAAAAATGATGACTTATTTGAATTTTTGCCTAAACACGAGTGATGCGTGTGTAAAATTACATTTTTTTTTTTTCTACATTAAAGAAGCATGTTACCAGAAATAATAATACCGTATTGGCCCATGACTAACAATTAGATAACCTCAGAGTTAAGCTGGCCCCCCTGTACTGTACATTCTCAATGAATGGGACCCTACCTTGGAAGTGAGACAGAGGGCCTCACTAACAGTATACTGTAGAGAAGTAACTGAGTAATTGAATCAAGGGCGTATTGTGTTCTTGTGTGACTCCCATTCTTCTTCTACCTATTGATTTTTCCCCTCCGAATTCCTTTTTCTATCCCGTGCCTTAAGGAACTCAACTTTGTTACTTGTTTTTCGACCTAAATAATAGCATGGGAGAAAGCTTACGTAACATACTGGATTTCAAAATTAGTTCGTAGCGTTTTTAGTTTCACATACCTATATATGAAATATATAGTAAGTGAAAGTATTGCGATCGTGAAAATTTTCGAATTCCATTTTTCAACGGAAATAGATGTTTTAGGGTCCCCTGAGTCCAAATGACCAAGTCCCGCCAAAAGGTCTGTGTGTGGTAACTCCCGGGCGAAAACAAAAAGTCCTATGAAACGGGAATTGCATATTTAAGACAACGATACATCGAGATGTTGCAGAATCTTTTTCATCAAAAGCAGCTGACCGGGAAATTTACTTTATACGATGCGTTTTGTACCTTTTTACGATTTTCTCAAAAACGGCTCTAAGGATGTAAAATTTAATGAGCTTTAATTTAATGTAGGTTTCACTCTGATTGAAATAGTCTGACTGGGCTTAAATGCCGATATTTTAAATTTTCTTTTTTTTAAAGTACCTATAATTTTGTAGATTTAAAAAAAAAAAATTGGAACATCTACTTTTTAGCATTGATAAATAATCGGTAAATATCCAAGTTGAGCTAATTTGATAGAGAAACAAATATAGCAGAAAAGTGCAAACATATTTTTTTATGCAATTTTTGTGTTTTTGAACACAAGCATATTAATATACCGTTAGATAGCTAAAGATTATAGAAAAAATGTTATCTAATACGTGTAATTTTAAAGGTTAATGGAGAGTGATGAAAAGCCTATAAAACTAACTAATTGTTGGAATCACTTGTAGCTGGGTGGTTAGCGTAACAGCCTCCCATGCTAAAGGTCACGGGTTCAAACCCGCAGGTGGTACTGGGATTTTTTAATGGGAGTAAAAAATCCTTAGTTACGCCGTCCTTCGGAGGGGACGTTAAAAGGTGGTCCCGGGCCTGTGCGATGTCAGGTACTCGTTAAAGATCCCTATCCTAATAAAACCTGGATAGGCAAAATTTAGGCCTCCCACTGTAGCATCGTCCGATTAGCCATAGTAGCACAAAGTGACGTTAAATAAATAAACAAACAAAATTGTTGTTTATAAAAATATAATAGATTATCTAATAAAACACATGTTTCTATTGAAATTTAAAATAATTAATTCTTTAACAATTTATTTGTATCCGTAAATGTATTTAAAAGTTCCTAAATTGATTTTAACAACGGAGGTAAGTGAAAGTCGTGTGTTGCGCGCACCATATATTTCGTTGGTTATTTCAATACAAAATTCAGATTCTTGTAAATATCCTTAATCTATTGTGTCCCGCGATATTCCGTTTCGTGGAGTAAGGGTTCTCAGTGACCAATCCTTGAATTTGGTCGTCATCAACAGTTGAAGGATCAGCTCTTTGCGATCTCAAATCAACCGACTGAACCGAGCAAACCACTTACGGTCGGTGCTTTTTCCTAAGGTTTCATCGCCATACCCACTACAAATTTGGTCTGCACAGCGAAAATAAAAAAAATCATTAACTGACGAAAATTATTTTTTTTCTCTTCTCTTTTGAGCAAGAAAATCACTACTTAAATATAAGGAATCTTGGTTGATACTGATTCATAAAATCATCTTAACTAATACTTTTTTAGAAGTTAATTTTTATTCTGGGACATTTCGTCCCTTAAGTATAACGTACAATGAACAGAGGAAGTCTAATAGTAAATTATTGGGTTATAAAATAATTTCGTAGCGTTTCCATATTTTTCTATGATACTCTCTGTGTTTATAAATTCTAAAATATGATTAGTTAAGGTGCTTTTATGCATCAGTATCAAACAAGATTCCTTATCTTTAAATGGTATTTTGCTTCCTAAAAAGCTTTTCATTACTAGAAAAGTAAAAATAAATAAAAGATACAAATAATAACATACAACAACTTTAAATGAGCTTAGTTATATATTATCAAAGTCAAGATATATCACATGTGCGGAAGATTGATTTTTTAGGTGGTGGATAAATGGTGTTTGAAAGTTGTTGGGGGGTAACACTTTAAGAAGGGAGACGGGTAAAAAAGAGTTCCAAAGTGTGGTAGCACGGATGATAAAGGACTTTTCAAAGACAGTTAGTTCTATGAGAGGGTAAGTATAGATCGGTATGTTGAGATCTTGTGTTTGGAGTGTGCGGAGTAAGGTCAAAGATATCGGAAGGTTTTCTGGCTCGCAAGGATTGGAATACGAAGATGCCAAGTAGGTATTTCCTTCGGGATTTGGGATAGAGTCATCTTTGACCAGAATACCAGTGAGAGGTGTGTGACTCTGGAAAGGCCGTACATAAATCTTATAAATCTATTATCTTTTTAGCCTCATCTCGTTTTCGCCACTGAGTCCCCCATATACTAGGCATTCATAGTCAAAATAGGGGAGTATGGTAGAGGATACTAATTGATATAGCTGTATGATTCTTTAACAAAACATGAATTTTCTACATAACTATAAACTACTTCCTTACTTCGAAAACTCATCGAAATATTTAAAAAAATCGAATCAAAACACACAAAAAATATTTAATCTGTCCCTTAATTGTCAGAGATAACAAACCTTAAGCCTGTTAAGAATGAGTCACCCTTCCGAAATAACTGGAATAGTCGATTAATAAAAAAATAATAAATTGAGTTATTTGAGAAAAAATCTTTCCGGCAGTCAAAGAATGTCCCGCTGAGGGAATACTAATGAATTGGGGTTGAATAAAAGAGAACTTATTAACTAACGACGGACAGGGACTTAGCTTTCACGTTTCTGAAAAATTAAAGAAAATGAAGCTGTCTGCTTATTTTCTGTCATTTTAAAAATAAAATATTTATATAAAAAAATAAGAACCATAAGACATACCAGAATATTTTTTACGAATTGAGTGGTATTTTTTTTTATTAGATCTTAAGTAAAACAGAAATGAAGCAACCTAAATAAAAGGAGTGGAAAGTTCAATTTTTATTTCGTAGGTCATACATCAATGAATTTCTAAAATAAAAAAAATCCACACAATTCCTTTCGACACGTTAGTTATTATTTTTTGTTCTGCTACGACCAACAGTCTTTTCTTACTAGTCTGAAAAGGTTGAGTTACATTTTGTTGGTTTTAAGTTGTATGAATTTCAAGAAAGTGAACATTAAATGGACATGTGTTCTTTCCGCATGTTAGTTTGCATACCGTCTTCCACATTAGGAAAGCAGCGTTTTTCATTTTAAGAACAAAAACCGAATTAAGGTCCAGTTAACACACTTCAATGTTTTTGTATTGAGGATGTATAGTCGACTGTAGAAACTATTATTGGTGGAATAATCAGGAGTCAGTCTTTTTCGAAATATTTTAATTTTGCCGACGTTTTTTGGCGAGATTGGCGAGCGCACAGTGGTCTAACATCAAATTTATTTCCTAAAATCTAAAACTTCCATACATTTTACGTTTGAAGTCTCAGAATACGGGAAAATTAATTTCTTTTCTTCTTTAATTTTTCAGGAAGTTTTTCTTAATATTACACACTTAAATAAGCAGTGAAGCCAATGAACACCCATGTAGACGTATAGCAGTAAGCTATGGAGTGAAGTAATGAATTATATATAAGAAAGTGTTTTAAAAAAATAAGTCTTGAGAATGGGGAAAGAACCCCGAAACGTTGATAAATAATGTAAACAGTTGTGAAATAAAATAAATAATTAGCAGAAGGAAGTTAAGGTGTGCTCATTTAAGTGTGTAAGGGAAAAATAATATAAAAAAATCTAATTATGGCTCGGAGTTGCTAAAACCTGCTAATAGATGTATTTTATATCATTTAGGAAATTCTTTAAATTATAGATTGTAAAAGTTTTGATTCGTAGTATTGTGTCTGAAAAACATTATGTATCACCCAAAACGCAACAAATCGCAAAAATTCTTTGTAATATTTAACGACTAGAAGAATTGATGAAACAAATCCTTGGGGTAACTTGGGGGTTATATAGTTTTTCGTTATTGAATAAGGGCATACATTTACAAATTGCTTTATTAACTCTACTGGTGAGATTGCAATGTATATTCAATAACGACTTTTGAAATATAATGTCTTACCTGTCTCAGCAATGACTATTGTTAAATAAGAGCAAAAAAGACTTTGCTCTAAATACACCTTGAACCCAATAAATGACGATCGAATGAAGATAATGCCACTGCCGGTTATTAGGCCCCAGTGCGAATGATGAATGATTCACTCATTAACTATTTATTTGTATAACGGTATGGCGGGAAATATTAGTATTAAGGGACTTGCCAACTAATAATAAAAAGGCGAAGCACTGGAAAATTTCAAACATTTGACTTGATTTTTGTCCACCTAAATTGGTGATTTTGCCCACTGTGAGGCGCCAACGCACTTTCTTTCTATTGCTACAAACACAAGTCTCCGATATAATTATTGGATCTACTATTCATTTAATATTTATATCCTTCCATAAGGAAAAAACAAAAATACCATACTTTTCTCAGTATATGGATCTAAGCGCGGTCTAGTGAATATAGTTCTAGCATATTGTTTTGTGTATTCTGGGTTCGGATCCCGGCTGTGCCGGAATATTATTTCTGTTATTGCGAACAGATTTCGACAATGGGGTATGGGGACCCTAGGGCACACCCAGCCTCTATAAAGTGGATACCAAAAAATGGGAAAATAATTAAAAAAAAAAAAAAACGTGATATTTTCTTAATAACCTCATTGTTCAGCCGTTTGCCGCTAAACACGAGGAATCTCTAGATGCATTGAGCCCAAGACACTTTATGGTTTGTAGAAAGATATGTCTTTTTTCTTATTAATCTCTCAAGAAGGCAAAAACATTATGGCCCTTTAGAGTATCAAAGAGAAGAACTTGTTGTCAAGGTATTGAGAATACCCCAAGGTCCTAAACCACATCCTGTTTATCAACCACTGATATTTCAGGACGTCAACATGTTTTCATCATTATCTCTTGGGAATAATATCAGGTACCTCTTTAAAGGGAAGATTAGGGAGGTTGAAAGGGCTCTAACGAGGAGGGCTTCTCGGTGTAAATAGGGCACAAAGAATACAGGGCCCTATAATGATCTGTAAATAGAGGATTTTCTCTAGTATCAATTGATGTCTTCTACCTTCTATATTGCCTCATTATAGCCTTCTTATCAAGTCCTCTACAAGGTAAAATATATTAAGTGTTTACAAGGAAGCGATAATAAATAATGATTTGTTATTTTCATTCCCTCTATAACAGTGGTTCCCAACTAGTCCGCAGACGGTGTACGGGGGGTCCAAGAGATGTCATTGGAAAATAATTGTAATTAATAATAATAATAATAGGCTTACCGAACCCGAAGGCTCGATGCCGATACCACCAAACTTCGCCTTTACAGACTCGTCCAATGTTCGTCAAGCCCAAGCCCTTGAGATCAGCCTTAATGCAATCCTCCCATCGACGCTTCGGCCTACCTTTCGGACGCCTACCAGTCGGTTCAGCGAATACCAACTTTCTCGGAATTCGTTGCTCACGGAGCCCAACAACTTTACGTACCTTATTTTCGAAAACCTTAAGCCGTTGTTCATCCTTCAAAGTAAGCGGCCACGTTTCACATCCATAAGGAACCGTCGGAAGAATAATAGTTTTATAAATTCTAACTTTTTAAACAGAAGCTGCGAGCTAGGTAATTTAGCAACTGAATAATAACACGCATTTCCCACCTTTAACCGGGACTTTATTTCTTCCTGGATTTCATTTTTTCTTCTTATCATTGAACCTAAATACTTTCTGGTAAATTTCTCTACGTGTTCAAAAGTATGCCCTGATATATTAATATCATCAATATCGCCGCCATTTCTGCTACTAATCATATATTTCTTCCTATCGGTATTTAATTCGGGACCTAATTATTTACCGGTTTTTATTAACACACTTGTATTTAGTTGTATGGTTCCCGAAATAATTGTTATTACCTAAACAAAATATTGGTGAAGCCTTGGCTGTTAATAAGAACCACGCGCAAGGACATATTTAAAATTCTACGTGATACGATTTCTTGTGTTTATTGAAAAGGCCCTGCTACTACACCATCAAAATCTTAAAATTGGTCATTTAATAACATTTCTTAAATAATGAACTTTGTATCGCAGAAGATAATTAACAGTATCTGATTTCTTTATGTGAGTATTCGAATAAATAAATACTTTATTCTATATTTTTTTTATTTTAGGTTATTTGTATGCACTTTAAGTCATTTTATGCTACTGTGGCTATCTTACAATGTTAAAATAGAAGTCCATTTTTTTTTAATCCAGGTTTTATTAGGATGGGAATCTTAAACGAGTTCCTGGTTAGCACGGCCTCTGGACAACCATTTTACGTTTCCTATGAAGGATAGCAAAACGAAGGATTTTTCATCCTTTTTAAAAATTCTAGGACCATCTGCCAGGCTTAACCGTAACTTATGATTATTTCATTTCTCGCGGATTAAAGTGAACTGCTAGTGCCTAGTTCTTTTTTGTTCATTTTTATTTTCACCACTAGGCAATTGTAATACAGAGTTTCAGTAAGGGGATTTCTCATGCAATGTACGTGATACAGTGTAGTCCAATAAATCTCTCCCTCTCTCTCTCTCTCTCTCTCTCTATATATATATATATATATATATATATATTATATATTATATATATATATTTTATAAATATATTATATATATATATAAAAAATATTTAAATTTATAAATTTATATTATGATTTCCTTGCCATTAATATGATAGTATGGAGGTTTTTTTTATTGGACTGCTTTATAAGTAAGACGGTGTTAGATTTCATTCATTTTGTACTAAAAATTTCAGATCATAAATTATTGTGTTAGGACTAGTTAAATTGTTTTTAAAAAATTATCCAATACTTCAATAGACAATTTAAACTAGTGCGCACAAAACACGATTTTCACTTACTTCATTGTTAAAATCAATTTAATAACTTTTTAAGAACGTTTTTTTTAAACAATAATCCTTTAACGAAATAGAAATTATACTATCTTCCACATTCCAGGGTATGAAACCACCATACAAGTGCTATTGAGAATAAAATAAAAATAAAAAATAATAATTAGCATTCATTCTTATAAGCAGTAATTTTCATAATACTGCTGGGAGTTCCAAATCAAACCCTGACACCCACTAGTGGAAACCCAGGAAACTGGAAGCCAGATCACACCGCCCCTCCGCCATGTCACTGGTCTTGTTACCAATGGATGCTGAGTGAGGGCGCTAGAGCCAATAAAGGTACTTTAGAGGAATAAAATTGGGAATTCCATTGAGTGAACATGTTTATAGATTAAATAAAATAACATTTGTAATTCTCATCTAAAACAATCACTTATGTCAGTTATATCTCTTTTTCATCTATCGCCATTACGTTTTTTTTCACTGGCTCGGCAGGAAGTGCACACCCTTGGCCGCGTGGTGTAATCTCCTAGAGTATTCTCGATGGAATATTTTGTAGGGATCAACACTCCCTACCCCTATTTTTGAGTGTGGCCACCAGTTGGCTGACGTTTTACACATACCGGGGGGGGGGGGGAGAGGCTGTGAGTGAATCCCCATTTAATTATATGCTTGAAAATGTCCCGCCGGTACCGCAATTCGAACTCACAACCTTTGGCGTAAGAGACTAGCGCGCTAGCCTCTGATCCATGGGCTCCCCTAACCATTATTAAAACTTAGTATAATTTTTTTTTCTAAAATTTTTAGCTATATATATCATATATCTATACTAATATTCTTATGCTCGGAAAAAAAAAAATCTATAATATTTTAGCCATTTTCTTCTTTAGTAGGCAATCAAATTCATTCAAATCTTATTTGTACACCCGTTTTTATCAGTCCTAAACGGTTAATTACTTCGAATCTACGAAATTAAAGGTTCTTAAGAGATAGAAATCTTTCAATATAGGAATTTGAGCCCGGTCCCTGAGTCCAATGTTCAATTCGCGCAAAAAAGTCTCTGTGTGTGTGGTAAGTCTACCTTAAGAACGATGGTTATAAAATACTGAAATTTCCTATTCAAAAAGCGTATAGGGTATACCTGGGATGTTACAACAACAGTTTTTAAAGCATTTACGAAAGCATTTCTACAGGTTTATATATATATATATATATATATATATATATATATATATATATATATATATATATACACATACACAACTTACAAATGAAATATTCAAAAAATATATCGTACATGAAATAAATTATACCATCCGTTAAGTGGCAATAATATATTGACTTTAAATACTTTAAAACATGCCACAGTTAATGAATCCAAACAGAACAATAATAATGAGAATCTAGCAAAATATACTTTTTATTTATTTTTTAAATATCTATATTTATAAAACAAGTTACCTCAGAAATGACAACGCCTATAAATTAATCCGTCTTAATGATCTGACCAGTATTAGCCTAAGTATTTAATTTGTAATTTTATTAAGTATAATATATATATATATAATATATATATATATATATATATATATATATATATATAAAAGGGTTTATTGTTTAAATTTGTTTAATTAAATATTTTTGTTCATTCTACCATACATACATTGCGAAACGGGTTTTGGCAACATTAATACTGGGATTATGTCAGAATGTTAACGTTTCAAATAAACGTATTTGTACTAATCCATCATCAATTTCAACTGTTCGCCAAGCGAAGTATTTCCTCTTTATTGAATTTTTCTGGTTAGTCTTCTTCTTATTTTAAAATTAAGTTCCACTGTACACAAAATCTTTGTACTATTATAGTTTCTTCCATACACCAGCAAAGAAAACTCGAGAGTGGAAAACTCCTTTCTCTCATTCAGAATCTCACTTTTCCAACATCTTTTGGCATCCCAAATTGATGCACAACAGATGTAAATCTGCAACTGACTTCTTTTAATTTTAATTCAAGTTATAATTATCTATTTTTTCCTAACCCTAGCAGTGTGGAATAATTAGTTTTTTTTTTGTTTTTTTTAAAATTCCCTCAACCCTATCAGTAGCCTTTAGGAGATTTCTCTTCTTTCTTCCCTTTTTTCTTGTTTGTTTATTATCTATACTTTTTGTACATGAATGTATATAAGTCTAGGTAGTGTTTAATTTTTCCTTTTTGCACTTTTGTAAATAAAAATTAATTTTATTGTTTTCTTGACCAGGCATATATATGAATATCTATTGTTCATTTCTGTTATTCTTAAAGGACAAAGTCTCAGAAAAAGTTTTATTATTATTATTTGCTGTTGCAGGAGGTTGCCAGCTGCCGCAAACCTGGGCCGGAGAGTGGTTCCAGCTGGGAAGTGGCAAGTCCTCCATCGCCATCAACAGCACCCACATCGAATCCAAAGGAGAGTGCAAGGAGTCCGAAGGAGACAAATTCGTCTTTCATGACAGGTAAGTTCCTAGCACGTGACGTGCAGCCTCAACACCCCTCCCTATTCCCCCTGAAACTTCTTAAGGCAGCTCTGGCTTGTAATGTCCTTTTTTTTTATTCTTTTTTTATATTTATGTATTTTAATATTACTTCTGATAAGTTTTATTTTAATGTTTTACTTTCAATTACTTATATACAGAATATTATTGCGATTATAAAAATTTGTAAATCCATTTTCCAATTGAAATACATGTTTTAGTGCTGGTTTATACCGCTTACGTTTTGGGGCTGAAGCGGTATCAGTTCCTATTTAATTCCAGTAACCTGCTGTCCTTTCAGCCACCAAAACGCCTAGAGTATAAACTCGCCCTTAGGTTACCTTAAGTCCAAATAACCAAGCCGCGCGAAATGATCGTGTGTAGGTAATAACTAAAAGTCGTATGAAACTGAAATTTCATATTTAAGACAAATATACGCTTGAGATGTTACACCAACTTCTTCAATAACAACAAATGACCAAAAGAGCGACTGCACACCATGCATTTTGCACTTTTTTACGATTTTCTCAAAAACGGCTCCAGCCATTTTGACTGAACTCCCTTTATCGATGTAAAATTTGACATTCTTTAATATCATATAAGTTTTGTTCTGGTCAAATTAGTCTGACAGGGCTTAAATGCCCATATTTAAAATTGTCTTCCTGTAAAGTACCTTTTATTTTTTATATTCTATAAAAATAACCATGTCATCTTTTTAGAATTGATAAAAAACGGATAAATATACAAGTTAAAGGAATTCGATATCCAACTAAATGATAATAGAGCAAAATATGTTTTTTAATCTAATTTTTGTGTTTTTGAACTTAAAAAACAGTAATATATACATGTATAATATGCTGTTGGAAAGCTACCGATTTTAGAAAAAATATTATCTATAAATATTGTTTATTTTTTACCTCTATTATGATTCTTAAATGGAGTTAAAAAAATAATAGTGGTCAATGAAAGTCGTGTGTTGCGCGCACCAATTTTTTGTTGACAGGCCATATAGGTATTTTCACATTCCCTTCGAAAGACTGCTTAACTAAGGTTATTTTACTCCCATTAAACAATCCATTTGCCATCTGTCAGGTCTGAACTCCAGGACTTAGGACATACAAGGCTATTATGGTAGCCACGGGTGGGACTATTTTTTCGTAAAATGTCTAAAATATAAGTCTGGAGATTTAATGTATATCCTTCGAAAACTAGGAATTGAAAAAAAAATGTTACCTGACATAGAAATACCTGAAAAATTTTATAAATTTAGGTGTTTGTTGTGAATAATAATTTCTGTTGTTATACTTTTACTTCACTTACTATATTTTAGTAAGGGAAAGTATTGCGATCGTGAAAATTTTCGAATTGCAGTTTTCAACGGAAATACACGTTTTAGGTCCAAATAAGCAAGTCCCGAAAATAGGTCTGTGTGTGTGTGTGTGGTGTAACTCCCGGGCGAAAACGACAAGTGCTGTGAAACTGAATTTCATATTTAAGACAACTATACGCCCGAGATATTACAAAATATTTTTCATCAAATGCAGCTGACCGGAAGATGTGCTTATACTATGCATTTTGCACCTTTTTATGATTTTATGAAAAACGGCTCTAATGATTTTTATTTAGCTCTCTATATCGATGTAAAATTTATTGAGCTTTAATATCATGTAGGTTTTCATTCTGATTGAAATAGTATGACAGGGTTTAAATGCCGATATTTAAATTTCTTCCTAAAGTACCTTTATTCTGTAGATGATATAAAAATAACTATGTTAGCATCGGTAATTAACAGATAAATATGCAAGTTGAGCAAATTTGATAAACAACAAAAGAAGAAAATTAAAAAAAAAAATATATTAATGCAATTTTTTGCTTTTGAACATAGAGAAGAGTCATTGAAGAAGAGTCAGATACATGTTTTATATACCGTTTGAAAGCTAAAGATTTTAGAAAAAATATTATTTTTTACACAACCTAGTAAAAGTTGATGGAGAGTGATAAAAAACCGATAAAACTAACGGATCATTTTAGATAATAATCTAATATATTTTTTAATAGAACACATGTTTCTATAGAAATTCAATTTAATTAATTCTTCAGTATTTTCATTCATTTTTATATGTAACTGTATTAGAAAATTCTTTAATCGATTTTAAAAACGAAGGTAAGTGAAATTCGTTTGTTGCCCGCACTATATTTTTACTATTAAATAAAAATGTCCATTATTAATCAAGAATAACTTGGGAAGTTTATTGGTTATTGTTTAAGCGCCCACCAGATTTAATTTTTCTTCGAGTAGACTATTCTTATTTTTTTCCGACAGTTTATTTTTTTGAGAGTATTATCCAAGTTAGACCATTAATATTACTAATCATTTATGCTTATCGACTTAGCAAAGTTCCTGCATTGTTGGCTTTGATGTTGCCGTAAAGCAATCAATAATTCATCTTTGTTTCATGAATTCAAGCCTGCAGGCTTCCTTCCGCTTCGCTTAGCGGTTTCTCCTCTGCTTGAGAATTATAATTCTGTTGAAGTAATCCAAAAAAAAAAAGTATTATTATTGAGGAATGTAAAAAATTAGGATTAATGTTAATGTTAATAGCTGCTAACTCCGAATTTTAATTTAAACGAATGAGAATTTTCGTAAAAAAAAAAAAAAAAAAATGATAGTATATTGAAACTAATTTTTCTTCATTCAGTTTTTTATAACTATTATTTGGGTTGCATACAAAATTAGAGTTGAAATTATATTCAAGTTTATTTATTTTTATTTTTTAACATATTTATTATCCATATCCAATAAAACATACTTTATCTGAAAGAATCGCATGGATTTAATTGTAATTTAAATCTATCTAACTGTGATGATATTAAGTTATGGAAAAATAGTCTAGCAACATTAAGAGTTCAAATGCAAAAAGATATTTATACTCAAATTATTATTAAGTTAGAAATTCCAAAACCTCTTCCTTTTATCCACATCTAGCCACATTAAATTAAATTACTGGCAAATGTTCTCTGCAAACTGATTAGATGGGTAATTAAAATCAGGGGTGATGTTTTAAACCTAAATTATACAAATACCACGATTCCTTTACAGCTAAAGTATATTGAGTAATTTTCGGTATACCTACTTCTACTTGATCGCTATTTTATGTTTAACAGAATAAAATGGTAACTAATTAGACTAAAGTTATAATTATAATTAATGAGGAAAGTGATTTTAAAACAACTTAACCCATTACTATAATTAATCTAATCTCCATATGGAAAAAATTCCTATTAAACAATAGCATACCCTATAAATCAAAACTTGAAGTATTTAATGCCGTTTTTAAATCATTCATAGGATATGGAAACTCAGGCATGGGGAAGTAAGGAATATATAGAAACTGAAAAACTTTTATATTATTTTATTAAAAAATTATTTAAGCCTGCCACAAGCCACACCGTCATACCAACTGCAAATCGAAACAAAAATAGTCCCAATGTTCGTAGAAACTTTAAAAATTCAAAATAACTACATTCTAAAAGTTAAAAATCTACCAAATAATAGACTGCCACATTTCATAAATGAGGAAGTAATCAAGCAAAATATTTTCTGGATTAAAGATGTAAGAGAACTGGCTGAAAAACATAATATTTCAATAGACATTCAACTTAAAAACAAATATAACTGGGCTCTAATCTTACAGCAATTTAGACAATCACTGACAGGACAGGTATTTATAGATCAAAATTTTTACAAAGGACTATAGTCTCAGAGAAAATGTTTGTTATAAAAAGTTAGATCATGATAATGGGACGCAATATTTGTTTGATACCAAATTAAGTTTTAATGGGGCGAAATGGATATTTAGAGTTAGATGTGAATTGGTGGTGTACCTCAACTATAATAGATTTTGGTCAAATAACAATGTGATGTGTTCGCTTTGTAATAGAAAAGAAGTAGAAAATACCTTTCATTTCCTCGCCACATGTCCCATTTAATCTGAAATTATTAATGATAAGGTGTTTCGGAAATCATTATTTAAACACCGATGAAGTTATAAACTATCTTAATGGACAGAACTGGATGGCTGTGTATAAATATTGTAAAATAGCATGGCCCTACAGATATAAACTTATAAAAGAGTTTAACTATATTTAAAAATTGTATTATATTTATATATATGTAATTGTTTATTATTATTGTTTTTGTTTTGTTGTTTTGAGCCTTATAATGAAATAGTTCAATCAGTGAGTGAGATTATTTTACTGTTATTGTGTAGTGTATTGTATATGAATATAGTTACTGTTATATAAATTTTAAAATTGAACAGGTCGGCTCCGGACTAGACGGTCTAAAAGACCATAGTTCTATTAATGTTTTTTTATATTTATATTTTTGTTTTAATAAGCTGAAATAAAAAATAAAAAAACAGTTATCTTTCTATCTATCTATCTATCTATAATTAATCTAACATAATACCAAGTAGCCACATCCAAATTATTCAATAACATCGTTTTATGTTTTAACTAAACCGTTGTATATCATCATAAGCCCTTTGCAACTTAGATGTGTATTTTCTTCAATAGATGCGTATTTTTCTTCAATCCTGGGTGGTCTTCTTCCAAAAAAAAGACCCCTTATAGTATCTTTGCTAATTAATTAATTTAAGATGATTTTGCTTTTAGATGGTTCGAAATTTGACTGTCATTCAAATGAGTACTATAATTATCTGTAAACGTATAGTAACATGTATTTTATTATAACTGAAAACAATGGAGTGAATGTATATTTTATAAATAAGAACGCATAGAAACTATCAACACACACTAATATTTGAATTACTAATTACATTTGTAAATATATGGGAAGGTTATTGTTAGCCAGTGTTATTTAGTCAGTTAAACAAATCTTGTTTTTTTTTAAATATATTTTTCAACCATTTAGAATAGTAATAATAATAGATAAAAACTTTCCTATCTTTTAAGTTGGACCAAGTAAGAAATACTTACGAAGTTTGTTCAAATTCGGTTTAGTAATTTCAGAGTTTATCGCTAATATACATCGTGTCACGAGATTTTTATATATATAGATGTATATTCGGCCAATTATCGATAAAGAGGAATATATTGAGGAGAGCGTCCCTTTAAGGAAAAAGGGAGCATGCCTCTTATATTCCTTAAAATATTTTATATGTATCATGTTGGACTTTTCCTTCCTGCAGTGATATATTTAACATCATTAATTATATTACCTAAAATGTATGCTAAATAATAATGCAAAGTAATCAGTTACACATATTCATAATAATAATAATAGTAGGCTTACCGAACCGAAGGTTCGATGCCGATACCATCAAATTCCGCCTACATTGACTCGTTAGTTCATCCTTTAAAGTAAGCGGCCACGTTTCACATCCGTAAAGAACCGTCGGAAAAATAATAGTTTTATAAATTCTAACCTTTAAGTTTTTGGACAGAAGCCGCGAGCTAAGTAATTTTGCAATTGAATAATAACACGCATTACCCACCTTTAACTGGGACTTTATTTCTTCCTGGATTTCATTTTTTCTCGTTATCGTTGAACCTAAATACTTGAATTTCTCAACGTGTTCAAAAGCATGCCCTGATATATCAATATCACTAAGATTGCCACCGTTTCTGTTCACATCGTTCACACATATTCATTAATTATTGGTATTTTTCCTTATTATATCTGATATGTTACTGCTCTTGGGTTATTAAACCCAATAAAATAAAATAATGATATCTTATAAAATATCAATCTTATGCTTTTATTTAATTAATATTCTTAGTATTACTATTAAAATATTACAAAAAAAAAAAAGAAGTACTGTTATGTAAAAATTCAGTTGCCGGAATCTCTAAAAATTTCACTTATCTTTCTACCATTTTTTTTTTTTTTTTTTTTAATTTAGCTATAAAATTACTTTACTAAATCCGTAAATTCCTTCTACATACTTCCTTACTATCCACAAACAGATTATTTAAAATAAATCACAATAGTTCTACACTAATTTGACAAACGCTCAAACCAAATTCGGAATTACGGAATCGAGCTTTGGGCCTCTACTAAATCATCGAATTCCTCTCGTATCCAATCCTTACAATCCAAAATCCTTCGTAAAATCTTCAACACTCCTTATTTTATTATTAAACTCGACTTAATGTTCCACATGTCCTTATTTGGCCCTAACCAGGTTCCATTACTTTTATGAAAAATTTCATTCCCATTCTTACCCATAGTTCCTATCCTTATATCCTCTTCGATTCCTAACAATCCTCCAAGACGTCTGAACAGAAGATGGCCCCGAGACCTTCTCAGGTTTAAAAAATGTGTTTGTATAAAATTAATAATTTATTATACGGGTATAATGTGGCATTAATGGTTAGACCATTTTGTTCAAAAAAATATCGTTATTGTTAATAATGATATCATGTAGGTATCATTGTGATTGAAGTAGTCTGAAGCTTCTTAAATATGAAATTTTACTTTTTTACAACCTATCGTTTCCAAGGTAGACTTACCACACGCACACACACCCGATTTTTTTATTTACTTTCTTAAAAGTACTTCTAATTTTGTAGATTTGAAAAAAATAACCATATCATCTGATTAGCGGCTTTAAAAAACGGCAAAATGTTAAAGTTGAACTAATTTAATAATCAACCGATTTTGATAAAGAAGAAAAGAGCAAACCTTTTTTTTTTTTTTTAAACTTAAGAACGGTCACAGATGTACATTAGAGCATTGGAAAACTAAAGATTTTTGAAAAATTTATTTTTTATATATACAAGGTTGTAAATTAATTTAAAGTGGCCAATAGGGCATAAAATTATTATTGATGGTAATTATACATGTAATTCTTATTCCAAGCGAAATGGATTAGGAGTTAAACGATGCTAAAATAAAGTTTTAATTATTAAAATTTGTTGGACATAAAATAATAAATTGAATCACAAACATAATTTACAATGAACCTACCTAAAATAAAGAATTGTTTAACATGTCTAAACAATCATATCATATCATTGATATCACCATCACCATGTATGGTTTCAGATATTGGAGAATTAAAATAAATTCAGAAAAATCACACCAAATAACCTTTACACTCCGTCGTAAACCAATGACCTCCTGTCCTACAGTATCCTTTAATAATATCCCACTTGTCCTGGTCGAATAGATCCGCTACCTAGGTCTCCTGCTTGACAAACGCCTCACATGGAATCCGCACACTAGACTGAAACGACGAGAAACTGCTCGCCGCTTTCGATTACTTCAACACTTACTTGACAAACGTTCTAAACTTCCACTTAACTACAAAAGACTCCTCTTCATGACTATCATACGGCCTATATGGACTTACGTAGTTGAGCTTTGGGGCTCTACTAAACCCTCGAATTCTTCCTGGATCCAATTTTCACAACCCAAAAACCTTGTAAAATCCTCAACGCTCCTTACTTTGTCACAAATAAAGTCATCCATAAGGACCTAACTATTCCATTTGTTGCTGATCTAGCCCGAACCAGATATCACTCCTTCCATAACAAACTCCTCTCTCACTCTAACCCACTAGTTTCAGTCCTTGCTTCCTCTTCCATTCCTGACAATCCTCCGAGGCGTCTGAAAAGAATATGACCTCGAGACCTTCTAGTTTAGAAACGTTACAGGAGTGCTGTCATTGGGTAGTTCTTCTTCAAGTCTGTTTCATGTCATTTACCTTTTAACATATTTACTGGTTGTATTATTAAGTACAGTCGTAAATTTCAATAAATTATGGGGAAAAAAAAAAAAAGAAGTTTATTAAATAGTACTTAAATTGATTTTAACAGCCTTGGTAAGTGAAAGTCGTGTGTTGCCCGCACCAGATTTTTTATTATTGTATAATATGATAGAAAGCAGACATTCACTCCTACCGAACCGTACCTGGTGCGGGCTAAAACCATTCAACCCGCTTTCGCCCAATGAGACCTGACTTATAGTATCATAGTTTAGGCAACTTCTTCTCCAAGTATAATGTAATTCTCCAAGATAGCTCGGTATAATATACTTCAAGCTTTCTAGGCACTTGGGATAAATTTAAGCCTGTTCTACGATGTATTAGCGACATTGACTCTGGGGTTAAAAAGTTCTAAACCACTGGTTTGGAACTAACAGTATTGATGTAGGTTCCTAAAAAAAAAAAAAAAAAAACACAGAAAAACAATTTTTTTTTAATACTAGTGCACATACTCCAATATATTGAACCGATTTTACCTTTAAAAAATATAAATTATAATATTATATATATATGGAATTTTTTTTTTTTTTTTTTTAGTGATTTATATTAATTATAGGTTTATTACTAAATTAGATCCTTATTTTCATCACTCAACATTTTTATTTTTTCAACTAAACAAACAATTTTATTGAATATTATTGCTATTTGTCCTACATTAAGATTGGTTCTAAATTACATAATTTATGACAAATTCTTAAAATATATTTTTCTTACATTTATTATAAAATAAAAACATACGTTTTTGGACATTATTTATTTATAAAATAAAGCTATACATACTTATTTGTTCAATCATTGCACAATGTCAGGTATGATTTGAAACGAAACTAAATGTGCAAGTTAGTACCTTTTAAAAATAATTGATTTTCAAAATCGCATTTTTAAAAGACTTGAGTGTTCATTAGATAAAATCAAATAGAATATATGGATAAAACTTAATTTAGTACCTTTAGGAAATCAACGTCTCTGTTGTGAACACATGTTAGAAATATCTGGTGCGGGCAACACACGACTTTCACTTACCTCCATTTTTAAAATCAATGAAAGGATTTTCTAATACAGTTAGAGATTAATATACGTGAAACCAATGAAGAAATAATTAAATTTCTATAGAAACATGTGTTTTATTAAAAAATCTATTATATTATTATCTTAAATAATCAGATTTATCGGCTTTTCATCACTCTTTATTAAATTTTAAAAGTTTATTCATTTGATAAAATTTATTCTAAAATATGATACATTATAAAACATATGGTACCTATAGGTGATCATGAATATACCCCAATGAATTAAAAAAAATATATATATAGATTTATAAATAGATGGTAAGTAAAAAAAATAAGGGTCATATTATTAGACCTATAACAGTTTTTTTAAATGATCATTACCACCATGTATTTTATGTAAAAAAAGAAATACTAATAAGGTTAATCATTACTGCGTTAGCATAGAAACCATTTTTGAAATTATAAATTAATTAAATGGAAGGGTAACTCAGGCGAAAAATATTTTATGACAGTGAAGAAACGAACTAACTACCTGCCATTTTTTATAACTTTGATAAATATTATAAATATAAATAACATTTTTTCCTCTCGACATTATGATTATATAATATATATATATATATGTTTTTCACAGCCCATATCGTTTTCGTCCAAGTTTTAATTAATATTAATGTACGGAGTAATCTTTTAACTTTGTATTAAGATATATAATAATTTTATTTAATCATAATTAAATGTATAGCTTTATTTACTTTTTTACTTTCACTTACTATATATAGTAACAGAAAGTATTGCGATCGTGAAAATTTTCGAATTCCAGTTTTCAACGGAAATACACATTTTAGGGTCCCCTGAGTCCAAATAACCAAGTCCCGCAAAAAGGTCTGTGTGTGGTAACTCCCGGGCGGAAATGGTAAATCCTATGGAACTGAAAATTCATATTTAAGACAAATATACGCCCGAGGCGATACAAACCCTTTTTCATCAAAATGAGCTTACCAGAAGAGCCACTTAATACCATGCATTTTGCACCTTTTTCGATTTCCTTGAAAACGGTTCCGACGATTTTGATTAAACTCGCTACATCGATGTCAAATTTAATGGGCTTTAATATAATTTAGGTTTCATTCGGATTAAAATGGTCTGACAGGGCTTAAATGCCGATATTTTAAATTTTCTTCCTCTAAACTACCTTTAATTTTGTTGATTCTATAAAAATAACTATATTATCTTGTTACCACTGATTAAAACAGATCAATATATAAATTGAATGAATTCGATACCCAACTAAAGGAGAAAACAGAAAAAATATTTTTTTAATGCAATTTTTGGTTTTTGAACATAAGAGCAGTAATGGTATGATATACCGTTGGACAGTTAAAGATATAAGAAAAAATATTATCTTATACTCAAGATTTTAACAGTTAATAGAGAGTGGTGAAAAGAAGATAAAACTAAATGATTATTTTAGATCATAATATAATAGATTTTTAAATAAAACACACGTTTCTCTAAAAATTCCATTTAATTAATAGTTTCACGTATTTTTATGTCTGACTGTATTTGAAAATTCATTCATTGATTTTAAAAATGGAAGTAAGTGAAAGTCGTGTGTTGCCCGCACCAGATTTTTATAAATCTATAGTGTGCAATACCTACGTTTTAGTCTATTATTTTCGAGCAAAAAAAAATTACCCCTGCTCAAAATTTGAGAGCTTACGTTCCAAGATGCATAGAATCCGAATAACGAATACTAAAATTTTTTTTTTATTTTATTTTTTTTTTTTATTGAGATATATTACAATTTGTTACAAAATGAACAATAATAATATTGATAAGAGACCACATTCATACTATATATACAGAAAATAATAATAATGGTCAAATTTCATAAAATATAACATAAATTCAAATATATACAATAAAATAATAATAACAAATAAAAAACAAAACAAATCGAAACATAAACCTATTATTGAGATAAATAAAAAGTTGGCAAATAAATAAACATCTTACACACAATCATAACTATATACAATATATACAATTGCTAAAGGGATCCCAGCAAGCGCTTTTTCCTCCACTTGTGGAGGAAAAAAGCGGAAAATACTAAAAATAAAAAAAAAAAATAATAAAATATATATATATATATATATAAAGAGAGAGAGGAGAGAAAACACTCTTAACTACTTAAACCCAACTAGATACTAATTTTAATTTAATAATTATAATGATAGGTAATAATAATCAGAGAAATAAACTTGAGTTTGAGGCCTAGAAACAGTATATTAAGGTCAGGAGGTCGTAACCTTCGCCCACCGAAGCTAGTACCTATTCTAGCTATCTCGATGTCAACATAGATAAGCCTTAGAAAACAATAATTTTTTTTGGAATGAACTGGTTTACTTTTCTTTATATGTGATCGTCTTATAGAGAACTAAAATCTTGGAATCTAGATAATTGAATAAATAAATAATAAATTACTAGAGTATTTAAAGATGTAATAAAATAATTTAAAAATTCTGCAAATTATTACACATTATTATTTAAGACTAGTTATATTATATTGTATATCAGATATATCCTAATTAAAAATTATTAGGGAAGATGACCTCATTATTTACTCGTGAACTAACTATAAATTAGGAGAATGTAGGCGAAAAAGATGAGGTAACTATACGCTTTTGTGGACAGGAGAAAAAAAAAAAAAATTAGTGAACTGGGAATTTTTACCATCCGAGGTAGCGTTATGAAGATTTATCAGGCTTAATAAAGGGATAAATTGTGTTTAGAACCAGTGCTAGCTTATACGCTTTGACTAATAAAGTTAGCTTTGTGTTTTTTTTCAACTGAATGCTTAGAAAAAAACCCTTTTGACACACTTTCAGCGCCCGTTCTTTTTTCGATTTGAAAAAAAAAAAAAAAAATAGGTGTGGTTAAACAAATCAGTTCTCCATTGAGTGTTGGAAATACATGATAAATTTTTACTCTTCGTGGTTAGTGATTTAAAATTAACTGAATATGATTTTTAACCGAGTTATTAATTTATTTTTTGTTCGTTTGTTTATTTATTTATCACTTTATGCTGCTATGGCTAATCGGACGATGCTACAGTGGGAGTCCTAAATTTTGCCTATCAGGTTTTATTAGGATAGGGATCTTTAACGAGTAGCTGTCATCGCAAAACTTGGACCACCTTTAACGTCCACTCCGAAGATACTCAAATAAACTAGAAAATAGAAAAAAATATTTTAATGAAATAATTGTGTGTAAATATAGGAAAAGTAATATAGATGTATAATATGCCATTGGAAAGCATACGATTTAAAAAAAATGTTATCTAATACGCAAAATTGTGAAAGGGGAGTGATGAAAAGTCAAAAAACTTATCTGATTGTCGTAGATAATAATATTATAGATTATTTAGTAAAACACATGTTGCAACTTAATGGAATTTATTCTTTAACGATTTATTTTCATCTTTAAATGTATTTAAAAATTCTTAAAATGATTTTCACAATGGAGGTAAGTGAAGTAGTTTGTTGCGCGCAGCAGATTTTTTTCTTATTTGTTTACGTGCTACAATTTTCAGAATAATTTATAGATAAGGTAATTAAAACTGATAAGTAGTGGGGGATTACATTAGATCTTATTTTGCACATTTGGGTCATCACTTCAGTAAGCATTGATGGTTGGTCTCCGCATCAAACCTTCCTTAAAAAGAAAAATCCTATGTCTGAAAGAAAACTACATTAAACAGAATAAATATTTAAATACTACTGACATGTACCCAATTAATTATTGCTAATAATTGAGTACAATTTTATTACTATAACAAGCCATGTCAAGCATAAACTGTTGTCATATCAGTTTATGCTGAACCTGGCACGTTGATGGCCTGGTGATGGGTCACAGGTTTGAGACGAAACGTCGGCAAAATTAAAATATTAAAAAAACGACTGGCGCCCTATTATATCTACCTACGATCATTTCAACACTCTTCTTAGCACCTCCAGTCAGCCGATTCCGGAGAAAAAGTTAAAAAAGTTTTAGTGTAACATCTGTGGTTCATAGTTGTATTAAATATGCAATTTTGGTTTTATAAAACTTATAGGTTTTGAGCTAGACTTACGTCACACACGCACCCACGCAAATCTTTAGTCTTTTCTACAAAACTTAGTCATTTGGACTCAGATGACCCTAAAACGTTTAATTATTTAAATATTTCATATATAGGTAAGTGAAAGTAAAAAAATAAATATAAAAATCATTCCTACACAAAGGTTCAGTTGAATTAAATCCCCTATATATTGTTATAGTTTTTTTTCTTGATTCTACCATTGAAGACGCATTCAGATGAGTTTGAAGCACATTTCGGTTTCTTATTTGTTCTTCTTCTTCTTCCCTAAGAAGCCTTCATCTGTTCAGAAAACCGTTTTCGTTCCTATATATATATATATATATATATATATATATATAGGATAACAACACTTGATATTGCATATACCATTGTTCTAATGGGTTTTCTGACTCGTTGATTAGTTGCAACCTGTTCGAGCACCTAAAAGAAATCGTCGGTCGTAAGTTATTGCTCATGACCTCATGAATCGTAGCTGTGACAGAAGGGACGCTGCCAGATTAATCTATGCTTGGCGCGTTGCCAGAATCGAGAAGAATGGAATAAGGCGGGAGAACACAGAAGGTAGAATTGCTTGGGGTAGTCCGGCATCTTTTAACATTTCTTCCGTCTCTTTGTTGTTTGGTTGTTTGGAGAGTCAATATCAATCTATAAATTAAAATACTTTTTCAGATCTTTGTTTTGTGAAACAGTGTTGTTCTAGGGCTGTAATCAATAAGCTGAAACTAAATGTTGAAAAAGCAAAAGCCACTGTAATAGGATCTCATCACTTCTTGAAAACTGTTCCACATATCCCAACTCTCTTCCTAAATAGTAACCCTATAAAGATTTACCCGACCGTCAGTAATTTGGACGTAACCTTTGATCAAACCCTCTCTTTTAAGAACCATATTTCCGAAATTTCCCGCGGCACTTTTCTACCTTAAAGGAACTGAATTCCCTTCGTCACCTATTCCCCCGTATTAAACCCCTAAGCTCCTCGTTACTAAGACTAAATGATCATAATTAGTTTTTATTTACAATGTTGTAAGAAGTAAGAAATGAAAAAAGAAAAGAAATATATCTATATAATAAAACAAAAGAATAATATAAATAAACTTCTTCAGATGCATACATTTGCTGAACAAAACTAAATTTAAAATTAATTCATAAATTAAGTTAGGCATTGTCAATAAATAATATTTCTTTTTTATATTCAAAATCTGATATTTGATATAAAACGTCATTGCTGTCAAGCGTCTCTATGGGAATACAGGAGTATTGGAACAGTTGGGACTTGAATGAAGAGAAGAAGCATGGCGGATATGAGTAGGTAGGGAATTCTATAGATTGGCAGAGCGGACAAGAAAGGAATGATCAAAAATTGTTGTTCTATGGGTAGGAATGAAATAGGTCAGAATCTGAATATATATATGTGTGTGTGTTTGTTTCTATTATTGCATTTAAAACTTTCTATTATTATGAAATGTATGGTAATTAATTATAATTATTTCTTTAAGGACAAAAATTAATAGAATGAAATACTATATAAAATTAAGACTCTACGAAGTCTAAGAGTATCGAGTTCTTTTTTTTCTTCTTCTTTTTTTTCTCCTGCAATTAGTTTCTAACTATTTTTCTTTGTTTTCATTCCCTTACCGTTTTCCTCTATGTGTTAATTAAAGCTAGCATTACCTCCCTCCGAGTGTAATCTACTAATTAAAATGTTTTCGCCTAGCTGATATAAAACATTATTTTTATTGGAGTTAGTCCGAAATACGACCATTGAAGATATCATACTTAAATAAAGGAACTTATTTTATTAGCGTCGAGTAGTAAGTTATCAACATTTTTATTTTAACCCAGTTAACGCAAGCACGGATGTATGCAGAGTGGTATTATTATTGGGACGAATCAAAATTATTTAATTTGGTGCAGGCAACACGCTATCCTTACCTCCGTTGTCAAATTCCTTTTGAGCCTTCGGCTGTTCTAGGAAACTGCTTGAACATTTTTTTTTATTGTGGTACAAAAATACTAGGTCATCCAACGATGATCCTAACACCTAAACGTTGATATCAGCCTATTATTTTCAAAAGGCGACCAATTAAAAGTTATTGAACTCAATAATTTAGTTGTTTTTTTTATGATAAAAAAACATTTATTGATTTTTTTTTAACCAAAAAACAGCGAATAATTATAAAATGAAATGTTACCCATATATACACCTATAACTCTAAGAAATATATACCAAAATTTAGAAATAAACAGAGATATAGCTTTTTGAAATTAGCAATGGTTATAGACCATTTTAGGCCATATTCCTTTAAATTATTTATTGCTTTATTTATTATTAGTTAACTGTCTATAAAAAGCTTTATAAACAGATACTCTAATATAGTTATTTGGAAATAATACACCATTTTGTAACTTATTATATGTTCCTTGCATGATAATTGTAAGAAAATATAAACTTTGTTTTATTCTCCAATTTAAATTGATACAATCATGTTCTGGATGGAGCATTAGTGTGTCATTCCTTGATAACTTGACTTAAATAGATATTCCGTTTGGACTAAAATGAGCAGGGCTTAATGATATCCTCCCATTTTCGCCTCGGGCACTTCCTCGCTTCTAGAATTTACATACTCATTTCAAACTTCGCGACGTCATTTACATCAATTATATTTACTGGCTACAGATCCGCATTGTCTAGTCTTTTCCATTTCGCCAGTATATTTAACTTTCCATGGAAACATTATTTAATTAAAACTTTATTCTCGAAAACCTCAGGATGTATTAATTCACCTTAATGTGTAGCTTTAGAAATCTTAAATTGAAAATAAAGCTTAATCGCTTTCCTTCACCTCTTCATAGATCCAAAATGAATTTGGTACGTTCCTAATAAAGAATAAATTATTATATATATATTATACACGTTAATACGATCAATCACAACCGTTTTCTCCTACACACAACTTTTTGAACAATGTCCTATGTAAGACACTGTATTGGTTTATGTTTATTTATTTAACGTCACTTTATGCTGCTATGGCTAATCGGACGATGCTACAGTGAGAGTCCTAAATTTTGCCTATTCAGGTTTTATTAGGATAGGGACACTGTATTGGTTAACATTCCTAACAAACTGTTCAACTAATATATTCCCATTCAGTGAAACAGTTAGTTCACTGATTAGGTTCGTCAAAGAATGTTCTCTGCTCCTGGAACTATAAGAAAAAAAAATTAAATAAATAAAAAACAAATTGGAATAAATTCACTAATTCAGAATGTGTCAAAAATAAACAATAAAAATAATAATAATAATAATAATAATAGGCTTACCGAACCCGAAGGTTCGATGCCGATACCACCAAACTTCGCCTGCACAGACTCGTCCAATGTTCACCGGTCAAGCCCAAGCCCCCGAGATCAGCCTTAATGCAATCCTCCCATCGACGCTTCGGCCTACCTTTCGGACGCCTACCAGTCGGTTCAGCGAATACCAACTTTCTCGGAATCCGTTCCTCACTAAGCCCAACAACTTTACGCGCCCATTTGAGTCTCCGCGATGCTATCAACTCAATTATATTCACCGGGTACAAACTCCGCAATTCCGCGTTGTGCAACCTTCTAAACTCCCCAGTGGCCTCATCTCTCTTCGGACCAAATATTTTACGCAGCACCTTATTCTCGAAAACCTTAAGCCGTTGTTCATCCTTCAAAGTAAGCGGCCACGTTTCGCATCCGTAAAGAACCGTTGGAAGAATAATAGTTTTATAAGTTCTAACCTTTAAGTTTTTAGACAGAAGCCGCGAGCTAAGCAATTTACCAACCGAATAATAACACGCATTTCCCACCTTTAACCGGGACTTTATTTCTTCCTGGATTTCATTTTTTCTTGTTATCATTGAACCTAAATAAATAAAAAAAAAATAGAAGGAAAAATAAATAAATAAAAAGAAGAAAAAAGAGTAAAACAAATCTGTTACTACAAATTTATTCGGTGCTAATAACCAAGAGGTTGAGCACCTATTCCAATACCCTAACCCTATTCCCATTCATTGTGAAATCACTGCATTCTTACATTTATTAATTTAGTTTTTTCCATTATCTAAAAGAATAATGTCGCGAGGTTACTCCCGAATCCTCGTGATTCGATTTTACACCACCCTCCCACTTAGGTCTCAACCTACCTTTTAGTCCCCTACTTGTCATTTTACCTCATAATAACGCTTTAGAAATTTGTTATTCACTAAGGCTTTGCATGCCCATTCGGGTCGTTGCTATATTACAATTTCACTTATACTAGAGGGATAAAAGCCCTGTAATTCCACGGTGTAACGCCTTCTAAATTCCCCTGTAGTCTCATCCCTTCCCGAACCGTAACTTTTACGTGGAACCTTATTCTCGAATACCCTAAAGCGTTCGTCATTCTTCATATAAAGCGACCGCGTTTCACACCCGTAAAGAAACGTCGGGAGATTATTGGCTTTGTAAATGATTAATAATCGCAAAACTCGAAGAAAATCGTTCTATGGATTTTGTGCTACACATTTTGGGATTAAATTCACTAAATTTAAAATGTCCCCACTATTTGTTAAACTGAGGGCATTGATTCCTTAAAGAGCTTTTTCAAGTATTTTCTTCTCGGGAAGGAATACGATAATTAATAATATCGGAGCCATTGAAGTCTTCTTTAAGTTTAATCCTATAACATTACACTTGGACAGGCCATTGTTTTTCAGCACCTTTTTGAATTAAACTCTTTCTGTAGCGTCAACTTCTCTGATACTTCTACCTTTTGGTTCACTTTCTGAAATGATCTCTTGTTATTTATTCTTATAATTCAATAGGAATTCTTTTGTATTCGACTTTGCCTTCTACATTATTGTTGTTATTTCTATTTATAAGTAATTGTTTGATACTTTCACTTACCTAAATATATGGTACAGTATTTTACCTAAATATGAAATATATAGTAAGAGAAAGTATTGCGATCTTGAAAATTTTCGCATTCCAATTTTCAACGGAAACAGACTTTTTAGGATCCACTGAGGCTAAGAGACCCGGATCCGCGAAAGGATCTGTATTTGAATGTAAGTTTTTTATTTGACCGAGTCTGGCACCCGGGATTGCTTTCCAAGCTCCGTCTATCCCTCCCTCCTACCTATTTTCTTATTATCCAGTCCCGTCTCGCTGATAGATCTTTCAAAATAAATCACAATAGTTCCTATTCCTCTCTGTTTTCTCAATCTGCTGGTGTTCCTCAACGCAGCATTCTAGGACCCGTTCTTTATTCAGTCTATACAGCTGATATCCCAACCCATCCAAACACATTCCTTTCTACCTATGCTGATGACACGTGTGAGTATCCAAACTAGATAAAGATCCAGTTACTGCCTCCCACACTCTTCAATCCCACATCCGAGACCTAGAGGTATGGAGCCAGAATTGGATGATTAAAATTAATTCTAACAATTCCCATCAAATAACCTTTACCCTTCGTCGAAAACCAATGACTTCCTGCCCTACAGTATCCTTTAATGACACTCCACTAGCCCCTGTTGAACAGATTCGATACCTAGGACTCCACCTTGTTTTCGACTACTTCAACACTTACTGTACAAACGCTCCAACACTTAATTACAAAAGACTCATTTATATGACCAACATAAGACCGATATGGACTTATGGAGTAGAGCTATGGGGCTCTATTAAACCATCGAATTCCTCTCGTATCCAATCTTTACAATCCAAAATCCTTCGGAAAATCCTCAATGCTCCTTTTTTTATCACAAACACACTCATTCATAAAGACCTTAATATTTATATGTTGCTGACTTAGCCCGAACCAGGTACCATTCCTTCCATGAAAAACTCCATTCCCACTACAATCCATTGGTTTCAATCCTTGCTTCCTCTCCAATCCATGATAATCCTCCGAGGCGTCTGAAAAGAAGATGGCCACGGGACCTTCTAGTTTAGAATATTTTTAGAGTGCTGCCACGGGGTTGTGACTCTACATGTATTTCATGACAGTTTTATATATTACCATCACAATTACTAGATGTATTTTTATTTAATACAGTTATAAATATCAATAAAAAAAAAAAGAAGAAAAAAAAAAGTTTTTTATAAGTTTATCTCAAAAGCGATAGGTTGTCTAAAATATAAATTTCATATACCTGAGCTGTTACAGCAACTGTTTCGTTAAAATCAGTGAATCAGAATAGCCAGTTTGTGTGTGTCTGTGGATAAGCCTAGCACAAAAACGAAAAGTCGAACGAACCTGAAATTTCATATTTAAGACTATTATTCCAAAATCCTGAATGCCCCTTATTTTGTCATAAATCAACTCCTCCATAATGACCTAAACATCCCATTTGTTGCAGACATAGCCCGTGATAGATACTCCACTCTTCATTCTAAGCTTCCTGCCCATACAAACCCACTTCTCCGTAATTTATCTTTCTTAGATATCCCTGATAACCCTCCAAGGCGACTGAAAAGAAGGTGGCCTCGGGACCTACTGTCTTAAAATAGTTGGTGAACCACTGGGTAGTTCTTTCTCAAGACATTTTCATGAGTTTTTATTTTAATACTTTAATACAGTTGTAAATTACTATAAATAAATAAAAAAAAAAAAGATTAAAAAAAGGACTGCTATAGATCCAAGAAGTTAACGGAACTTTCTAAAATTCGGCGTACCAGAAGAGCTATTTGATACAATGAATTTTACAGTTTTTCACGATTTTCTCAAAAACGGCTACAGCAATTTTTATTTAACTTCCTAAATAGGTGTAAAATTGTATGATGTAGATTTCATTCTTATTGAAATAGTCTGACATGTCTCTAATACCAATAGTTTAAATATTCTTCCTTCTAAAGTACCTTTAAATTCGAATATTTAAAAAAAATCACCATTTCTAACAATATAGTATTGGTAAAAATCGTCTAAATAAATAATTTGGATGAATTTGATATTCCACTAAAAGAGCAAAAGAATTTTTTAATGTAATTGTTTTTTTGAAATCAAGAACCATGATATATATGTATAATATACCGTTGGAAAGCTAAACATTTTTGAAAAGATATTATACACAAAGCTGTAAAATGGATGAAAAGCGGATTGTTTTTGATAACATTTTATATAGTCGTGTGTTGCCCACTCTAGATTTTTTTTTTAGTTTAGACATTTCCTTTGACCCAGTCTGGCACCACGGATTGCTTGAAAATCTCTTCTATTTCACGTCTTTTACACATTTCCTCGTTATTCAGTCCTATCTCACCAATAGAATCTTTAGAATAAATCATAATAGTTCTTAGTCATATCTTTTTTTCACGGTCTGCTGGTGTTCATAAGGCAGCATTCTAGGACCTATTGTTTACTGTATATACAGCTGATATCCTAACTTGAACGATGATAGTTATGTCAGGTGATAACGATCAAACTATTGCCACTCACGTTCATAAATCCCACATAATAAATCTTGAAATATGGTGTAAGAATTGGAGGATAGAAATAAATTCTAACATATCCTGCTTAATAATTTTAAGTATTTCTCGTAAACCTATCTAAATCTACATATGATATTCTTTTGAGAAGTTGAAAATTTATTCTGTATAAATTAATCCAAAATAATTTATCTCATTCGCCAATAGTAGAGTTTTTTATATTAATTCATTTTAACTATTACTCATATAAAAATTAAAGAAAGATATTATTTTCACTAATTTTATAAAAATTGATCATTTAATTTAACGTTCTGAAGTTTCCTGTAACTACTGATTTATACATCTATCACTTCAACTAAATAAATAAATAGCTTTTAAATTATTAATAAAATAAAATAAAACTAGATATAAAACCATGGGCATAAAGCTTCTAGCCCATCTCGCGATCGCTATTAAAAAATTCAAAGATTTTTTAATTATTCCAGCCTTTTTTTCCGATTAAACGACTGTAAATAAGAAATAAATACACCTCGAGATGACGAAATACTGTCGGAATATTCGTCAAATAGAAATTTCCCTCAAAATATATGTCTATGTGTACATATATATATATATATATATATATATATATATATATATATATATATATATATATATATATATATATATATATTAAATATATATTATATTATGAATAAAATATGAGGCTGATGTCTACTTCACCACTCTTTTATTGAAAAAATTCGCACTACGTTTCGGCTACAATGCCATCTTCAGGTGCAGTGGAACTAATTAGATCTAATGTGAGTAGCTGCTTTCAAGTCAAAGTCTCATGTCTAAATAGCAAATCGAAACGTACTGCGAATTTTTTCAATAAAAGAGTGGTGAAGTAGACGTCAGCCTCCAATTTTATTCATAGAAATTTGACCTTCACCTAAAAGAACCTACCTCTTATATATTATATTAGTTTTTCTACTTTACATATTTAAAAAATTAATTTTGTTATTATGTTTGTTTTAAATTATAACCTTTCGCTTAGCATTGTTTCGTTGAATAATATCTTTTAGTTTCGATATATTTAAGATTTATGGTTGACTTTTTATGTGATAATAACCAAGGGTGTTTGTTACCTGTGGTTTAGTAGGTAACGAAATGTCGCTTGTTGTGTCATGGCTTGTTACGTTAGGTTTATTAAGGAAAGGAAGAAATCCTTTATGCCGTCTGTCTGAGGAGACGTAAAATGGTGGTCCTTTGTGATATTATACATCCATTGATCCTTGATATACAAAATTTAGGACTCCACTGTAGCATCTTTTAATCAGCTAAGTAGCATAAAATGAATAAACCAACAAATATCTGATAATCAGGAAATGAATTTTTTGGTCTGTTGTTTTAGTTGAATGGATTATTCACACTTGTAGTCACCATCTAAAGCAAATTTAGAATCGAGAGGTCTAAAATAGGAAATAATAGCAACAAAATAAGATACAATACCCTCTGTCTCACTATACCTTCTTTCGAAACCATTTTGAGTTTACTGGTATTATAATCTAAAATTCATTTAGTAACACTTTAATATTGTACTTTCATATTTTGAAAAAAAAAAAAAAAAAAAAAATGATATTCACATGTTTCATACCTGTTCTATAGGCACACTACACGTAATATATGTTATATTTAAACAGATTATCAGGTTTACACTATTTTATCGACAATGTTTTAAACAGTAAGTATATCAAAAATAAAGGGAAAAAAACACTAATAAAAAAATATCTAGAAAATGGAAATAACTAAAAATAGTAAAACAGGCAAAATGTTATTTACATAAAGATTTAAGAAAAATATATTGAAAAAAAAATTTTAAAAATTTATATATAGAATATTTTTTATTCAGAAACAATTCCTTATTCAGTAATATTACAATCAGACCAATTTAGGACATTTTTAATAGTGATGAAGTACAACATTCGGGCAACATTCACACGATATATACAAAAATATATACAGAAGAAAATAAACTTTATTTACATAATTACAAACTCACAAAATATTTATAAATGATTTCGGATGAGACATCCTTACAATCAGCAAATGTTTGGTTCATTTGGTAGTTATAATCTAATAAACTAATCTCATTTGGTAGTTATAATCTAATAAACTAATCTATAATTAGTGATAAAATTAAATTGTGATTATATATGGTTGTAGGAAAAATTATACGAAAACCTACAAATAAAAACGGATAACATAATTGATAATATAAAATTAGAAATTAAAACAAACTAGCTTATGTTAGCAACACATGTTTAAATCTTTTATGAGTCTAGCGTTTTAGAGATGTTTTATTATAGTTACCGATTTCCTTTATTAATGGATTTTTGGAGACTGGTGTTTTACTGAAGTAAGAAGCTGTTTGAGTATGGACAAAATGTTTAATTGTTGGAAGCTGCAAGTCCTGGAGCATAGATGATATTTTAGTGTAGCGGGGGTAATTGTTAATTATCCGCATTGATTTTGAATTCTTTCAAGTTTTTGGTAGTTAGTCAAGCAGGTTGAGCTCCAGACTGGCGAAATATATACAAAAGTCACTCATACCTATATACAATCCTCAAGCATACAGCACGTGAGTGGAGAATCTAGCCAATGCTAGAACTCCAATATACATGTTACAAGAGGTCTCGGGGCCACTGAAGTTCCAACCTTCTAGGGGGGTGGTAAGGATGTGTGGAGCTGGTAAGGATTGAGCTAGGGGATTAGGGTGATGGATAAGGTTCTGATGGAATTTAGTGAATTTTGATGGTATAAGGTCTAAAATAAATGGAATATTTAGGTCGCGGTGTAAGGTATGGTTGGATACATAATAAGGGGCATTAAGTATTGCTCGGAGGTCATTGGATTGGAAGGATTGAATGCGTTTGATGTTAGAAAATTTGGCTGTCCCCTACAGTTCAAGTCCGTAGGTCCAGATAGGTTTCAATATTGTCTTGTATATTAGCAGTTTTTTTATATGGATAGTTTAGCATTTCTGTTCAGTAGTCTGTATAATTGGCCAAATCGTCGATTAAGTTCTTGTTGTTTAAGTCTTGTATGTGGGTTCCAAGTTAGTCTTTTGTCTAGATGGAAGCCAAGATACCGCACTGTGTCAGAGAATGGGAGCGGAATGGAGTTAAAGAGAACTGGAGGGCAGGATTGTCTTCGAAGGGTAAAGGTGACATGTTTGCATTTCAATTGATTTATTTTGATTCTCCAGTTGTTACACCAATCTTCAATTTGAGAAAGGTGCGTTATTACCACACAAAAAAGTATCATAAGATATTACAAAGCCTGAACTACCTATTTACAATCTGAAGTAAGTTGACTGAAGTCTATTTTGTTTAATTAAATTTATAAATATTTTTAAAATTTTGTCATCAGCCTCTGTTCTGTTTCCGGCCAATCCTGTGTTCTAACATTTCGTTCTGAATCAGTTTTGCTCGTATGTTGTATAATTGATTACGTTCGAATAGTAAGTGTCGAAATTAAGTATCTCTATATCATGTAGGAGTTTGTCGTTTTTGTAACTGTGGTGCATGATAACGGGAACAAATCTATGAAAGCTTGACGATTAATTATTTCTTTTTAGTTACATTATTCTTCAAACAATATCCCTTGTGTACGTTGGATTACTTTTTTCTTTCTGCGCTACCTTTATTGAAATACATTTACAAGTTCATAAGCCCAAACAGACTCGGAGCTGGCGAATCATTTCCATACAATATTCCCACACCTGGTGTTTGCGGCAGATCGCAAGATCTGAAATTGTTTTTGTCTAAGTTACGGAAGTGGGACGCTCGGATATTATATTTGCTTGACATAAAAGAGATATTTGGAATCCTTGGTTTGTTTTTTATATATTTTCTATATTCCTATTATTTTTTCTTTGATTTTTTTTTATATTAATATGCCACTTTACATGCATTAATTGAAGTTATAATTTTAACCGCTCTAACGATTTTTATTAAACTAGTTACGTCAATGTAAAATTTAATATGTTGTTATTGGTAATCATTGAAATATTCTGACATGGCTTAATAAATGCCGTACTTTCAATTTTGTATATTCCAAAAAATTTACCATATTGTCTTATTAGCATTGATGTGATACGCCTAAATTTACATGTTGAACAAATTTCATGACCATCTTAAGGGGAACAGAGCAAAAATATATTTTTAGGTAAATTCTCTTTTCCAAGTAATAGTAATAAAGATGTATAATATATCGTTGGGAAGCAAAAAAAAAAAAAAAAGAGAAAAATAGTTATTTTTTTATTGTTTATAACAATTTTATCTATTATACATAAAACTCTCGTGTCACGGCGTTTGTGGTCGTACTCCTCCGAAACTGATTGAACGATTTTCACAAACAAAATTATGTATCTTAGGTAGGTAAGAGAATCGGTCCTAAAGTATATTTCTTTCCTCTAGGTGATTCAGATGTCCATATGCAGATTTTTTTTTTTTTTACGAATCTAAATTTAAATCTAACCGCCACAGATATAATAATAATATAAGAATCATTTTTTATTATAAATAATAATATCTGTGGTGGTCGTGAATAAGTGGTTAAGTCAAAACCTTTCATTTTACAGGTGAACGACTTAAACTTTACGCAATACCTAAAATAGAGTGATTAATATACAGTTTTATTTCCACCTGAAAATTCTTCCTCCAGGAAATTTCTTTAACCAATTTAACACGACGTGGGAGACGGTCTGAGGGAGCGAGCTCATTTTTGATATAACTCGAGTTATCCAGTTTTTCACAACCGCCACAGATATAAGAATCTTTTTTTTTTTTTTAATATTTCCATAATTACTCCTTCATGTTATAAGTGTATGTCATAACTGTTACTATCTCGCATTTATCGCGTTGGAAGTCTGGAACTGTTGTGATCTCGCATAAACACGTTGGAACTTACAACAGTCCCGTCCCGCCTCACGAAGGTAAGCAGCTAACACAGTCCCGCCTAACGCGGAATAACGTAGATATTCTCCCCGGCGTGAGATAAACAAATAATTAAACATAAAAATCATAAATAAAAAAAAAATCAATACTAACTATAGAACAATATGTTTGAGCCTCTTATGCTTATAAACTTTATACGTTAAATCACCTTTGGGATAATTTACAATGTTCCTAATATGGCCATGATCACTGTTTTCACAAACATTGAAGGAATCTCTAGTCAACTTGTAAATAAAAGTTGATATGCTAGGCACATTCAAACAGTAATGCATGAGATAAATTACGCTCTTTTAATTTGTTTTTTATTCTAAGTTAATGTAGCCATTTTCGTTTAAAGGATTCTCAACAATTGACATTTATTGTAACCAGGATACGATTCAAAACGGAAGAGAACACCATTTTTTAATCGATTCTTCTTTTAATAGGATATGAATCGAAATGATTCACTGGTAACTAGGATTACAGCGCTAAAAAGGACACTTTTTATTACAGAAACTCTCTTCGCGAAGCAAGAATCGGTCCGAAATAACTCAAGTCTAACTGTCTATATTACGTTGGGTGAGGTGGATTACGTCCGAAAAGGACTAATTTTAAAGGATATGCCCGATTTTCATATTTTAAGGACTGTTTTAATTTTTGTTTTTTATTCTTAGTTAAAGTCGCCATTCTTGTTAAAAGGATTCTTAACAATTGACATTTATTTTAAGAAGGATACGATCCATTCTCGCATTTATTATTTTTTCAAGGTGTGTCTTCTTTTATCAAAGGTAACGAAGAATTGGCTTGCTTTCTGAAGCTTCATTAAAGAACTGTTTTAGACATCATTCAAAGGAATATAACCGGTCGTACCAGTTATCCTTGCAACGATTCATTGTCATCCTGACAAACGAGCGTTACGGAAAAAGAAAATTAACATTGTTTAGCCCATTGTGAGACGTTATTGTGGTCGGGCGTGACAGCCGATTGATAAAAAATATCGTAACCCCGAAGGCTTTGTGTTTCGATTAGCGGGGACGGTAAGCGACACAGAAAGTCCTCGTCAGGAATGACGGCGGTCGAGGACAAAGGCCGGGGTGAAAAGTGTCACAGATTGTTCCGCAGAAAGCCATTATTATCATAACCCCGTCGTGGAGGGGCAAAGGGAAGGGAGGAGGTGCTTTGAAAGGAGTAGATTGAGTTGGCTGTGGCTTTCTATATCGGTGGCAGTGGCCCCGGATATCTGATTAACTTTGTAATAAGAAAAATAAAGATGAAAGAAGGTTAATATCGCTGGCTTATCAAAGGCTTGATGGTGGTTATTTATTAGGAGCCATCTTGCCCTTCCTCCTCTAGGCCAATACCATCTCCCGGAGAGTCATCATTCCACTAACTGCACTTCTTATACCTGCACTTATTTATATTGGATCCAGGATCATCTTTTGATGTGACTGGAATATGACGTTATGTTGCCCACCTCCGGAGGCAATACGCTGCCATCCCTTTAGCTTTTGATGTTCCCTATATGCTCTCTGCTCTCTTGATTGGTTCTATATCAATGTCGTTTGCTGTCATTACAACATTTAATTACTTACGTGTTGAGATGAGCGACATTATAACAAAAAAGAGATGGGCTAACGTAAACTCGATCCCGAGCTGGTTTCTGAGCAATTAAATATGAAAATAAAAGATAAATGAAATATAAAAAATAAATAAATAAAAGTTTAATCTGAAAAAGGAGAAATATTTACAAAAAAATAATATTGATGGATTTAAAAACAAACAAATACAATTTAAAATGTTTCGATTAAATAAAATGTAAAAAATAAATATATACGTTAGTTACAAACAAGGAAATATACTATAAATGAACTAATATAATAAGAAAAAATCTGGTGCGCGTAACTTTCACGTACCTTCATGATTCATATCGATTCAAGAATTTTTAAACAAATTTATGGACGAAAATAAGATGTAAAAGAATTATTTAAATTGGATTTCAATAGAAACATGTGTTTTATCAAACGATCTACGACAATCATCTTGTTTTATCGGCTTTTCATCACTCTCCGTTAACTTTTACAATAGTATGTATAAAATAATATTTTTTGTAAAATCTTTAGCATTCCAACGGTATATTATACATGTATAATATTGTTCTTAAGTTCAAAAACAAAAAATTGCATTGAACAAATATTTTTGCAGTTTTCTCATTTAGTTAAAATCAAAATCGTTCAACTTATATATTTACCTGTTTTTAACAATCCTAATCAGACGATATGGTTAATTTTTTCGAATCTACAAAATTAAAGGTACTTTAGAGGAAGAAATTTAAGAATATCGGCATTTAAGTGTTGTCAGACTATTTCAATCAGAATGAAACCTACATGATATTAAAGCCTGTTCAATTTTACACCAACATAGCAAGTTTAATCAAAATCGTTGGAGCTGTTTTTAAGAAAATCGTAAAAAAGCTGCAAAATGCAAGGTATAAAGTGGCCCTTCTGGTTAGCCGATTTTGATGAAATAGTTTTTGTAACACCTCGGATGTATAGTTGTCTTAAATATGAAATTTCAGTTTCATAGGAATTTTCGTGTTTGCGCTGGATTTACCACACACAGACCTTTTTGCGGACTTGGTCATTTAACTTGCTGTATTGGTGTGAAAGTTTATGGGCTTTACAATCTTGTAGGTTTCTTCTAATTATAGAGAAATTTATTTCATTTATGTTCCGTTTTAGATTTTGAATCTCTTGAAATAAGGAAGTATATTTGTTTTAGCGTTTTCAGTTTGATTATGACGTCCAATGAAAATATTTTTTTAAATTTCAAGCCCTATTTTCGTTCTGTCATTTGGAAATTAGAATTTGTGTACTTAAGTAGCAGTTTTCTACTTGAATTTTCATTGAATCACAAATTGAAATTTCATCTATATATACGCTCAGACTCAGTTATTTTTGAAGATGAATAAATATACACGAATTCATAAATAAAGACCTAAAGAGTTATTAGTCCTTAATATAGAGAAAGCTATTCAATAGAGAATTGAATTTTCTACAAAACGAAAAAAGAATCATTATAATCGGTTTAGAAATAGCAGAGATATATCGTTTTAAATATAGTTATAAATATATATAAATAGTTATTATAATGATCATAATATAGTTATATGAAAACAATAAACCATTGTGTAATAATTTGCAGGGTTTTATATTTATTATTGAGATGTTTATGGTCTCAGTGATAGCTTAGTGTCAGTTAATAATACTTGATAATACTATTTAGGAATAAATTCAGGATAATCATATGGACTACCTCAAAGGATATAATATCGTTTCAAACCGGTAATTGTTAATGGAGGTATGAATGGAACGCTCCCCTCCTTCTATCCTCTGTGTTTGCCAGGAAGACATCTGCCAGGTCGACACATCACATAGCAGCTGCCGATGCTGAGGAGTGCCGTGGTCACTATTGGTACCCAAGTACCTGGGTTCATTATCTGCTGGGGATCTCCTGGCTCTGAGGGCAGAAATTTATTGTTGGTATTTTCCGAAGCTTGGACAAAGGCCCGAAGCTTCTCTCATTATTTACCGCAGTTCCCGCCTGTCACTTATCAACAACAGATGGTTTATCCTCTGTTCTCTGCCTTTTTTTTTTTTTTATTCAATTTTTTCATTAATTCTTTATTTTTAAATTTAAATTTATGTTGTGATCTTTACTCTTTAGCAATGTTTGTCATCATGAATCGAAACTAGACATACGGGCATAATTCAACTTAAGTGCTCAAGCATCAAAGTCGAGTGTATCGGTTTTTTATATCATCTTGCGAAATATATAGTATGGGAAAGTAATCCGATCATGATAGTGTTAAATTCGAGTTTTTAAAAGAAACTGTTGTTTCCTTAAACTCAAAACATGTTTTAGGTTTTCCTCTGTGATTTAGGCATAATAACCAAGTCAACTAAAATCACCTGAGGATTTATAGTAGGTTTAGCTTAAAACGACTCAAACATTTTTCGAAACTAAAATTACATTTGGCACAGATTTTACAACTTTATTCCACGAATTGTATTATTTTCTCAAAAACGGCTAAAACAATATTGAATAAAGTTGTCATATAGTTGTATAATTAAATGTTCTTCTGTATTTTTATTACTTTTCAAAATCTTTGTTTGGTTTTCACTGTGTCCCAAATTTCTTGAACCAGGTTTTGGCTTCTTCAGAGTGGGGTTGATGTACACCAGAATTTTCATTAAAACCGTCAGGTCAAGCCTATAACTTCGTTTTGATTATGAAATTATTTATGGTTTTTAAACTCGTTATATATGGGAGCGCTTTAGTTTAAAAAAAATAGGTAAGTGAATAAATAAAAATAAATGTGAATTAGTAATAAAAAGTAAAATTGTCACTAAATAAAGAAGATATTAATGTGAAAGATATATTTATAAAATATTATAAATTCTAATTCAGATATTATATGAGTGCGAATTTTTCAATTTTCCCAGAAATGGGAATTTTTGTTGTATTACTTAATTGTTTTTTGTTTTTTTTTTAAATTTGTGTAAAAACTCAATGGAATGGATTATAAGAATCTTTCTATACATTTCCATAATATATGAATTATGTGTTTATTTGCTAATTTACAATTTACAAAATTATTTTCCTTTAATCTTACAATCACGATTTTTCATTTGATAAGTAAATAAAAATCGTTAAAGTAAGACTATATCAAGCATAATATAAGCGCTAATTATAGAGAAAAAAATATACACTAAAATACAATAAAATGCCTGAGAGAAATTAAGGACGCGCTATTTTACTTCCACTTACCTATATATGAAATATATACTTAGTAAGGGAAAGTATTGTGATCGCGAAAATTTTCGAATTCCATTTTTCAACGGAAATACGCGTTTTAGAGTCCCCTGAGTCCAAACGACCAAGTCCCGCAAAAAGGTCTGTGTGTGTGTGTGTGTGTGGTAACTCCCGGGCGTATTTTGCCACCGATTTTCTCAAAAACGGCTGGGATTAAACTCCCCATACCGATATTAAATTTTATTGGCTTCAATATCGTAGGTTTTTTTCTTATTGAAATAGTCTGGCAGGGCTTAGATGCCGATATTTTAAATTTTCTTCCTTTAAAGTACCTTCTATTTTGTAGATTTTATAAAACTAACCATATTATCTTGTTAAAACTGATGAAAAACAGGTAAATATATATGTTGGACGAATTCGATACTTAACTGAAAGAGTAAATTGAAAAAAATATTTTTTTAATGCTATTTTTTGTTTCTGAACATAAAAGCAGTAACATACATGTATAATACACCGTTGGAAAGCTGAAGATTTTAGAAAAAATATTTTCTTATACACAAGTTTGCAAAAGTTGATAAAGAGTGATAAAAATAGCCGATAAAACTAACTCATTATTTTAGATAATAATATAATAGATTTTTTAATAAAACACGTGTTTTTTTAGAAATTCAGTCTAATTAATTCTTTAATAGTTTCACTCATTATTATCTCTGACTGTATTTAAAAATTCTTTAATCGATTTTAAAAACGGAGGTAAGTGAAAGTTGTGTGTTGCCCGCACCAGATTTTGTTTGTGTGTGCGTGTTGGGGAGGGAAAAATCAGATTTTTTTAATGTGATATTTTTGTTTATTATTTCACAAATTTTCTTTGATGTGATAATTTTGTTTATTGAATTTCCGCCATAATTAACGGCCTTATGTATAATGGTCCTTATAAGCTTTGAAATCTTTTACCTCCGCGATAATTACACTTTCCATTCAATCTCGCCTCTTTTTTTAAAATACCTTATTAATTTTAAGATATTAGAAGCGCGACGAGAATGGTAAGTAGAGCATTAAGGTTATTAATTAGCCTTTTAATAAAATAAAAAAAATGATTAAAAAAACGCGGAATTTACCCGAGGTTTATTTAGATTTATGTTCCTTTAATGTTACCTTCCAGAGGTGCTAGGGCTTTAATATTCCAAGGTTATTTACGGTCCAATGAATCCTGCCAATTAATGTGGCTGAGTACGTACTCTCTAAAGTATTTAGAGTGCGCTTAATACCTTAGAGTTAGTATCTAGATTATTCCCAATGAGTTATAGATCTCGGTGGGAGGGAGGTTGGTAATATTTGCTTAGAGGTGAAAAGGGGGTGTATTCTTCGAAACGAGGGCAATACATTTTTGAGGCTTATCATGTGACAGTAACTGTCGAAGAAGACGCAATGTATCCGCGCTCTCGCCGAATCCTATTTTGTCTTTTTGTCTATATATTTTCTCATTAATAGGACAAAAAAAAGAAAAAGAAAACCTGATAAATATTCTGGATTATTTTAATTTTTTTTTTTTGTTACTTTTAAAAATCTACTAAAGTTGTTTATTGTGTGTATTAAGTCGGTATTCCTTTATATTTTGAGGTCTTCCATATTATTAGCATTTATTATAGGGCTCGATAATAAAGCTAAGGGGAACCCCTAATAAAAATAGTAAAAAGTTTTACAAATATAATAAACTACTAGTTAATATTTTTTCTATAATTTTTGTGACTGTTATTCATCCTATTATATATATTCACCCATCCTTAGTGCTTACGAACATTTTCAAAAAAAACTAATTTAAAAAAAAAAAAATAGCTCTACAACCCATGAATCTCTTGGACTCAGAATTTATAGAGATAGCTGTTTCATCGGCAATCCAGCTAAAGACCGTGCAAGGAAGTGATAAGGCCTAAGTCACACTCAAACCCCAGAATTGGCTCTAATTTTTGGTCACCCACATAATGGTTATTCTTCCACTTCCGGGGTTTGAATCTGGGTCACGTAGAACAGTAAAATAGTACATTGAAAATTACAACTGTACAGCATAATACAACAAGTAAATATGATAAAAGATAAATGACATGAAGAAGAACTACCCAATGGTAGCACTCCTGTAACTTTTCTAATCTAGAACATCTAGAGGCCATCTTCTTTTCAGGCGCCTCTGAGGATCGTCAGGAATGGAAGGGGAGGCAAGGATTGAAACTAGTGGGTTAGAGTGGGAGAGGAGTTTACCCACATTAAAAATATTTTAGTTCCTTCATAGTTGGGTTTTAGTAATTCAATTTTTAATTAATGAAGTAGACTCCTAGAGCCTGGACATTTTTTTATCATTTCCATTTGCCATACCAGCCATTTCTAGCATACAGAGATTCAGTCGTGGTATTTCGCATGAAATGATAAACTCATCCATAAAGATCTTAACGTTTCCTATGTGGCACGAACCAGGTACCACTCCTTTCATGACAAACTCCACCCTAACCCACTTGTTTCAATCCTTCCTCTACAATCCCTGATAATCCTCCGAGGCGTCTGAAAAGAAGATGGCCCTGAGACCTTCTAGTTTAGCATAGTATTTGGGGAGCTGCCAATGGGTAGTATCCCTACATGACAGTATATCTTGTATCAAATTTACTAAATTTATTTTATTAAACAGTTGTAAATACCAGTAAATATATTTATAAAAAAAACGATTTAGGGGATACTTGCTATTGCAATAATTTGATGAAGGGGTCCGCAAAATGTTTTTGCAGGGAACCACTGAGCTAGAGGATTGTGGTGATGAATAATGTTCTGATGGAATTTGGATAATTTTTATGGAAGTTCTAAAATGAATGGAATATTTATTATTGTTATCTAAAGTTGCTAAATAACTACTGCATTCCGGATACCGGGTTCGAACCCCCTCTGACAAAGAATTATTTTATTGTAACAATCTGGGGTATGGAGATCCTCCTGGGACGCAGCCAGCCTCTAAAAAGTGGGTTCTCAAAAATTATGGAGATCCGGGCCTAATCACCTCCTTGCATGATCCTTTGTCGTAAAACAGTACGATCTATATAAACTGTACTCAAGTCACTGTTAACAGGTACAATTTTTAATTATATATGAAATATATATTAAGGAAAACTATTGCGATCGTGAACATTTTCGAATTACAGTTTTCAACGGAAATACACGTTTTAGGATCTCCTGAGTCCAAATAATCAAGTCCCGCAAAATGGTCTGTGTGTGTTATCACTCCTGGGCGAAAATGAAAAGTCCTATGAAACTGAAATTTCATATTGAAGACAACTATACGCCCGACATGTCACAGAAACTTCTTCATCGAAATCAGCTAACCAGAGGAGCCACTTTATACCATGCATTTTGTACCTTTTTACGATTTCCTCAAAAACGGCTTTAACGATCTTGATTAAACTCTCTATCGATGTAAAATTTAATGGGCTTTAACATCATGCAGGGAGCGGCGTGGTCTAGTGGTTAGAGCGCTAGTCTACTGTGCTCCGGGTCCTGGGTTCGAATCCCGGCTGTGGCGGAATATTATTTATTCTGTTATTTCAGCCGGGGGGGAGGGGGGAGGGGGGGAGGCGATCTTAGGTTATGGAGACCCTCCTGGGGCACACCCAGCCTCAATCAAGTGGGTAACCAAAAAAGGGGAAAAAACCTGGGGGCTGAGCGTGATCTCGGCCGAATTACCTCATAGCACAGCCGTTGGCCTAGAGACAGTACTTTTCTCTACATGTACTGAGCCCAAAACTCTTCATGGGTTGTAGTGGTACAGGTTTTATTGACATCATGTAAGTTTCATTCTGATTGAGATAGTCTGACAGGGCTTAAATGCAGGTATTTTAAATTTTCTGCCTCTTAAGTACTATAAATTTTGTTTATATCAAAGAATTAGGTACATCATCTTATTAGCATAGATAAATAACGGCTAAATATGAAAGTTGAGCGAATTCGATAAACATTTAAAGGAGAAAAGTGCAAACATATCTCTTTATGGAAATTTTGTATTTTCGAACAAATTAATAGTAATATAGATGTATAAAATACCGTTGGATAGCTAAAGATTTTACAGAAAATATTATCTGATAAACGGAATTATAAAGGTTAATAAAGAGTGATGAAAAGCCGATAAAACTAACTGATTTTCGTTGTTAAAAATATAATAGATTATTTTAAAAACACATGTTTCAATTGAAATTAAATTAAATTAATTCTTTAACAATTTTATTATCTCTAAATGTATTTAAAAATTCTTCAATTGATTTTAACAACGGAGTTAAGTGAATGTCGTGTGTTAAGCGCACCAGATTTTTTTTATATATTGTTAATAAATAGATAAGTTAGTATGGCTTTAATGAAACTGGTTTAATATCAATTAAATGGCATTTTAACTAATTTATTTTAATCCTTTCTCCTTATATTTGAGGAAATAACATTTTACAGAATTCTTAGATACCTTATATCAGAGTAGTTCTGTTTTTTACTTTACTAGGTATTTTTGTGTGAGATGATTTAGACATTTCACAAATTATTACACGATTTAACATGATAAATTTTTCTGCTTACTCATTATTAGGACTGTGAAGTTTATCCGGTTTTATAGTTTTGGTTCAATATTATTTAGTCGATTTATTATATACAGTAAATGATATTACTAAGTAAAAATATTACGAATTTATTCAGGGAGAGGCAAGGACTGGAGTCGAGGTCCAGTTTCCAGCTATTCCATTAGGACTTACATAGCACAGACCCTTGTAAAGGGAAACAGCTACCTGTTCTACCTGAAGGGATTCCCTTCGCGTACCCTTAGGCTCTGTCTTAATAATTATTACAAAAAGCATTATTATATATTTAAATTTAAATATTTATATCTAGTATAAAAAAACTTGTGTCTGGGTGTTTGTGGACGTACTATTCTGAAATGGCTCGACCGATATTTATGAAATTTTTAAGTATATTTGGCTGGTATGAGAATCAGTCGTAAAATATATTTCATGACGCCAGGCCATGTTCCATCTTTCTATCCAGATTTTTTTTCTCTCTAACATTTATTTTTTTAATACATTTTACTGTCACTTACCTATATGTGAAATACACAGTAACGGGATGGTTAGCTATAGTGGGATCACCTGTCGCTGGGGGACTAGCATAAGAGCCTCCTTCTATGCCAAAGGTCACGGGTTCGAACCCGCAAGTGTTCCAAGGATGTTTTAATGGGAGTAAAAATTCCTTAGTTATGCCGCCCTTCGGAGGGGACGTGAAAAGGTGGTCCCGAGCCAGTACGATGTCAGGCACTCGTTAAAGATCCCTATCCTAATTAAACTTAAATAGGCAAAATTTAGGACTCCCATTGTAGCACCGTCCAATTAGCCACAGTAGTATAAAGTGACGTTAAATGAACAGAAATTAATTAAGGGAAAGTATTGTTTTATTTGACATCACGAAATATATGTTACCCGTTGTTCGTATTTCAAAATAATAAATAATGATAAAAAATTATTTATGTATTTGATTGACAGATGTTGTTACGTCTTTTCGGTAATTTTTGAAAATTGGTCATCATCATGAGCGCTTTTCGTCTTCCAAGTCAAAAATTCCGGTTTGAACCGAGCAAAAACCTACGGGCGATGCTTTCTCCTGATGCATCATCACCATACACACTGCCAATTTCGCTAACCACCTGTGCAGCGGATTTTCCATTTCAAAAAAAAAAAAAAAAAAATCACAAAAATGTTTTTATTTCCTTTTCCATTTTAAGCAAGCAAAACACCACTTCGAATTTTCGAAAAAAACTTGTCGACGTATGGTTTAATGGACGATGAAGGGCCACACAAAGCCTCGACAATTGCGTGTTCATGCAAGGAAGAGTGTAAGAAGGGAGCTGGTGCTCGCCGTGGTGGAAGCTTAGGTATGAGGCTATGCTGACAGGTAGGGGTATCCCCGCATTTACCAATAAGCAGGGAGGACTGGTTAGGAAGGAAATGCACCGTGAGGTAGAAGCTCAACAGCAGTGGATAGGACTCCTCAGAGGTGCACTTGGATAGAAGCCATGCACCCCATCCTATGAGGAGGATAGGGGGATGAAGGAGAAATGGTAGATGAAGGATAGGAACTAAAGATTGACCACATTTTGGATACAAAAGTAGAGATCATAAGACCTAGGGAGAAACCACCTGGTAGATGCCGGTAGGTATTCTGAATAACTGAGCTGGCTCTTGGGAATGTTAGTCCACCAAGTCAATAATAATGGTGAGTGCTTCACTACCAGACTGGGGTCTTGGCCCTCGGTCAAATCCCCTTTAATGGTTTATTTATTCTCATAAATCATTTATGAGTTACATAGATAAAAATATTTACAATGGCATAAATGAGTTACAATATACAATATTATTAAATATAGAATTTTCATATATTGACTATCTGTGAGCCAGCGCTTGAAGCATCCGGTACCTGATGATGCATCTGCTACTACTTCATTTATAACAGCGCCTTAACTGATTCTTTTCTAGAATATTTAAACAGTATTGACCAAGTAAAGATCATTTTATAGACACCGAAAGGATTAAATTGAACTTATTTTACGACCCAATAGTTTTGCCGCAGAATTTCTCTTTGATTATTTTTTATATAAATTATATGTAATCTGACATGCCAGTTTATAATTTCAATGATAGAGTAATTAGAAAACTTGGATGAAAATGCATAGAAAAAAAATATGAAAATCTATAATTCGAAATGAATTGAGAAGGAAACTGACAGAGAGAAAATAAAGAACACGGAAATATAATAAAAACCACCTCTAAGTAATTATCATTAATTGTTAAATAATATTATTGCTTTTAATTTATGCTGATTTTTAAATAAGGTTTTGTTTTTTCTAGAAAACAGAAACTTTTTTATAAACTGTTTCTTTCAAGCTGATAAAATACAGTTTATTCTCAGTATTTAAATCAAAAGTAATAATTCATTACAAAAAATTACTCAATTTTATTTATTTATGCTAAACAATCACTGTATTTAGATTTACCTCATCTGCATACGGTTCATCTGATTAGATGTAAATTGGCAATATTCCTCGAACTTAATTTATTTATTAATTCATGGTGCATAGTTTTTTTTCTCTTTGTTAGTTTCATCGTACATATTTCCATGTTTCACCAACCCGGAAAATTCAAAGCTATTTCGTCAGAAAATCTCGTGCTACTAATGATATATATATATATATATATATATATATATATATATATATATATATATATATATATATATATATATATTGTTGATAGATTATAAAATGTTTGTATTTATTATTATTTAGCTAATAAACCTTCAACTCATTAATTTCTTTCAATTTATTAGGGAAAAAAATATTATTTCTGTTTAAAATTTATTTTATTTTTAGTTATCCTACAGTTTTTAAATCTGTATTATAAATATATATTTTTTAGTTAGAAAATAATAATTTGAAACTGCCAATTCATCGCAAACGGTCACAAATTATATCTCAAAATGATGCTTATTATGATATTTTACAAAATTATTTTTTTCAGGTAAGCGTTCAAGTCTGCTACTATGTGAGTACTATTCTTAACTATAAGTTTTTATTAAGTTATTTTTTAATGTTACTATATCTCATCAAAAAAGATATTTTCAAAACAAGTTACTGTCAAAGTTTTAATAATTTGAAATTTATACTTTTCACACTTTCACAGTTTACTATTATTTTTTACTATTTATTATTTTATTTTATTTATTTCCACCTTTTTTTATTATATTTAAAGTCACTTTATGCTACTGTGACTAATCGGGAGCGGCGTGGTCTAGTGGATAGAGCGCTAGTCTGCTGTGCTCCGGGTCCTGGGTTCGAATCCCGGCAGTGGCAGCATATTATTTATTCTGTTAATTCGGTCGGGGGGTGACCCTAGGGTATGGAGACCCTCCTGGGGCAGACCTAGCCCCTATAAAGTGGGTACCCAAATTAATTGGGGAAAAACCTGGCGGCTGAGCGTGATCAAGGCCTAATCACCTCATTGCACTGCCGTTGGCCTAGTACGAATCTCTAATATGTACTGAGCCCAAGACCCCTCATGGGTTGTAGTGGTACAGGTCTTTTTTTTTTTTATCTCATCAAAAAAGATATTTTCAAAACAAGTTACTGTCAAAGTTTTAATAATTTGAAATTTATACTTTTCACACTTTCACAGTTTACTATTATTTTTTACTATATATTATTTTATTTTATTTATTTCCACCTTTTTTTATTATATTTAAAGTCACTTTATGCTACTGTGGCTAATCGGACGATGCTGCAGTTGGAGTCCCATATTTGTCCAATACAGGTTCTATAAGGATAGGGAACTTTAACGAGTACCTGACACCGTACATGCTGGGGACCACTATTTTACGCCTCCTTCGTAGGACGGCATATCGAAGGATATTTTATAATGAGAGTGGTGGTTAGGGAGGCGTTAAAAAAAAAAAAATCTATCCAACTTCTTTACTTTGTGGACAGAAGCCCTGATAAATATATAAAACGTGGGTCGAAACGTATATAAAATAGTTTTTCATTGTTTTTTTTTAAACGTCAATCGAACCATTTCGTTCTTCCTATTCATTTTACTGTCAACCATTGCTTATTCAATATAAATCGTAACGATTTTGGTTTCCTTATATTTCTGATTCAGTCCAAAAATTGAAATGTTATAAATATTTAACTAATAGGAATATGGATATTTGCTGACAGCCTATATGGAGCCCGCAACATCCATGATGGAATGACCGCATGGCTATTAAAATCTGCTCGATTTCCCATCCAACCTCATTGTCTTCACCCAGGAAATTCATGGGGATACATTTTGTATGATGTGAGTTAGCATAGTAGCCTGATTGGGTAACAAATTTACCCCATCCTTCTAACCTATTAGTAGATTGTTTGATGGCCAACCTGTTTATAATAAACTCCTCCCTCCACAACCGACTTAGTTATTCTAAAAGTGTTGACTCTTGGGTTTATGCTGTCAACCCAGTGTTTACTTCATCACCATTAAAGCTATAATCGACCATAACGATGGGTTGGCCGTAAAGAAGATAGCATGTTAAAAGAAGAAGAAAAAAAAAAATTATTTTAATAGCAACCATTCGATTCGGTCTTATCTTTCATTGCTTCGGTCTTCGGATTTCATCGGAACTCTGGAAAAACAAGATATAATTGTAGAAAATATTGTGCGCTCAGCTCATGACTTTCACTTACATATTTAGAACTTTTTAATGCAGTTATTGTTGAATAAAATTGAAAGAATTACATTCATATTCGCCGGAAAACATATATTTTAGATTCGATAATGTAACGGTATAAACTTTCTATGTACAATAATCAATTAATGCTATATTCGTCACTTAGCATCACTTTCCACTACTTCCAATAATATAACGTTGTCTCTAACATCTTGAGCTTTTCAACTTATATTCTAAATAATTAGGCATGGTTGATATAAAAAAAAAAAAAAAAACGCGTATGGCAATGCCGAATTCCGAGGATTAACAGTGACTTTTGTACATCATAAATAAAAGTTGGACCACATCCTTGGAAAAAAAGCCATGCACTTGTGGATCTCACTGTTTGGATTCTTCATGGCTTGAAACGTTAAACCTTAAATTTCGAATGTTTAAATTTTAATTGGTTAGTTTAAAATAGGTTTTATTTGGGAGATGGAAGGGGGTTAGAAGTTCGTCATAACGGAAAGTGCACATAGAAAGGAAATATTACGTATTTTTTATTACATCTATTCATTGTTATATTTAATCATCATCAGAAATCAGCAATGCTAGTTTATGGATTTAAGTTTCTCCAATTATTTAATAACCTATATACGATTTATTAGCATAAATCTTGAACGATGCTGTACGGTGCCAAGACTGAATCACCATAACCTCCCTTATTAATGTATTACAAATAGCAGCTGTTCATAAGTTAATGGGCTTATCACAACTTTATATTGAGTTGTACGAATTTTTTTATTTCATGTTAACTTTCCTAAAATATTGTTCTTCCTGACGGAATATTATACGTATACATTATTACTCATATTTCAAGAATATTTTATTGATGACTTGATTACAGAATATTTAATATTCCGTACTAAAGTAAAACTTCATTATAAGGTATTGAACGTATAAACATTAAGGAAATACTGCCCTAAACGATGGGGAAAACCATATCAAAATCCGTCCCGTTGTTTAGGAGTTCGCGGAGAAATTCAGAATCACATCATTTTATGTATAAATACATGATTGATGTTTTATATTTTCTAAAACGACTGATCTAACGCGTATCGTATGAATGTTCGAATTTTCGCGAACTTCTGTCTTTGGTTTAAATTTGAGAACCTTATAAACTTTATGCTTTCCTTTGTGAAATATTTTCATTTCCTTAAGTGACGCGTCGTGTACTCCCAAGAGGCAGGGGTTCCTCTGGTGGGGGAAGGGTCGCGGTACCATCTTCAATTCCAGTACTGTTTGAAAGGATCATATATCCGTTTTATAGCCCTCGGGGTCTTAGGTTTTTACCTGATATGGACATTTGCATCCTTTTATAGGTTTTATTGTTTAAAGCCATCCTTCAGATATTTTATTTTTTTATAATGATTTAATTATTTATCTAACTATATCTAATGTTTTTTTTCTTATTTGTTTGTCCGCCTCTTCCCTTAAGGGTCATCGGTATGATCAACAGAATTATATTCAGTGGCAGAACGTTGCAATTTTGGTGAATTCCACTATGTGGAAAAAAAACTTTTTTATTGAAGTATTTTTTTCCTCTGGATCAACCTCTTATCCCCTATTTCTCGAATTGTGTGCACTCAACCAGCATGTGTTGCACCGTTTGTAGTGTATTCTGCACTTTTCACAGGTTGGTGATTGTGGACGTCTTAAAAGGTAGCCATATGTAAGCTTGCAGTGCCCGATCCTTAGTCTGCTTAAAGTTCTAGACCTCTTTTTCCATTTCTTCCAGTCGGGTTAGATTATTCCCAATTTGGACTTTTCTTTTTCCAAATATCCTCCCATTATATCATTAGCCTTTTCTTTGAGTAGAGTACCCTATTACTCACTTCGGTATCCTTTATTTTATCACTTCCCAGTGCTTTTCCCATTCCGGCTGAATCGGCTCCTAGATTCAGATAAAGACTTTTGTTCCCTGGGATAGCAGTAGGCTAGTACCCAGAACATGCAACAATCATAGATCATAGACTACGTTTTTAATTATTGGAGTTAGATGGTGATTGGTTGCCTATAGCTGTTATATATTGTATATAATTTAGTGTACTATCTACTAATGATTTTTATCTTTTTACTTCCACTTTTATGTATGGCATATATTTTAAGGAAAGTACAATGTATTAATTTAGTTTTCAATGGAAATAAACGTCTTATAGTCCCCTGATTGTAAGTCGTAGGTCTAGCATGAAAACGAAAAGTCGTTCAAAACTGAAAATTCTTATTCAACACAAAAATACTATAAAATAATCTCACCAGAATAATTTATTGTTCTTTATTTATGTTAAATTGTTTTATTTTTCATAAATTTAGTCAGATAGCTCTTATGTCTAATCAGATGTTAATTTTAAGAGGCATAGTCCCAGATTAAAGTTTTCGCTTTTTTAGTTTCTTTCTTCCATTTTCTTTAAAATTCTTCTTTAACAAAAAAAAAAAAAAAAAAAATGAGAACAAAAGTTTATTTATTATTATTTTTTAAATTTAGCTTTAACCTTCTCTTTTTCACGTTTTTATCACATAAGTAAGGATTAAGTTAAGGATATAATGAGATTTAAAAAAAAAAAAAATGATGTTTGGACAATTTTTGAACATGAAAAGATGAATATAGATGAATGATATGCCGTAGGAGAGCTAATGATATTAGAAAAAATATTATCTTATACATAATATTTTAAAAGTTAACTGAGAGTTATGAAAAGCCAATAAAACAAAATGATTGTCGTGGATAATAATGAAATAGATTAATTAATAAAACACATTTTTCTATTAAAACTCAATGTAAATAATTCTTTAACAATTTACTTTCGTTTCTAAATGTGTTTAACAATCCTTAAGGTGATATAAATAACGGAAGTCCTGTGTTGGGCTCACCGGATGCACGACCGATTAAATGCGTATATTCAGATCGTAATAACGTGTAATAATGACGCGATAATGGCTAAACTAATATTACTCACATCAAAGGGTATTTGCTTTACAACGAGGAAGAGTAGGAGGCATTATGTCAAAGGGAATGGCTTTTGATATAGTCGACAAAACAAACTACTTAAGGATGAGAGAGTGAGGTAACAGACAGACAAACAATAAAAGGCCCAGAGGTACAATTATACACACCCCGTGGCCCCTTGAATAGCCCATGGGAAACTTTTTAAGGGAGTACTCTTTAAAACTCAGCCCCTGTCGCTTCAGGTCACCCCGCTCTTTGTGCCTCCTTAATAGGATTTGTCTCTCTCTCTTTTGTAAATAGTGAAAATTTTCTACGACTTCCTTTGGTGTTCATTCTTGTTTTAAAACAGTTATCAGGCGTTAGACATGGTTAGCATGTGAATTCTGTTAACCCTCCTCCCCCTACCAAAAGAAAATAAACTACATACAATATATTCATAAATCGGTTCACACATTTATTTTGAAAGGAAAGTTATTGGGTTGATGCAAAATTAATGCAGGTTTCCTCTATTGCAATATCTTAATTCTAATTGTGTAAACAAAGCTAATCCTAACATTGATCATTATTATACCAAAACAAACCTTATCTAATACCCTCTCTTTCACCATGAATTTGTTTAGTAAAATCGTTTTGTTCAGTGTGTTCAAAGGTCTTGAATCGAAAATGTCAAAGTGCGATTTTCGTCAAATTTATTTTTACGAATTTAAATTAGGGCGCAGCGCTGCGCAAACGGCTCGTAATATTAATGAAGTGTGGGGTCAGGGGGCTATTAATGAGTGCACGGTGCAGCGTTGGTTCCAGAAGTTTCGCAGAGGAGATTTCGACCTCGAAGACAAGGAAGGTCGGGGCCGTCATCTTGCTCTGGACAACGACCAGCTGAGGTCAAAAGTGGAAGAAGACCCAACCAAAACCACACGAGAAATGGCGGCGGAACTCGGAACTCAAAAAATGCAACGTCTTTGCCCAGCATTGATGAATCGGAAGGGGCCGATCCTGCTCCACGATAACGCCAGACCACACGTTGCACAACCAACGCTTCGACGACTGCACGAGTTGGGCTACGAAGTTCTCCAACATCCGCCTTATTCACCTGACCTCTCTCCTACAGACTTCCACTTTTTCAGGCATCTGGACAACTTTTTGAGGGAGAAAAATTTTCAAAACCAGGACGACATTGAAAATTCTTTTCGTGATTTCATTGAGTCCAGAGATTCGGATTTTTTTTCTGGTGGAATAAGAAAGCTTGTTGAACGTTGGCAAAAGTGCATTGATTCAGATGGAAATTATTTTGATTAAATATATATGGTTAAAGTAAAGATATGGCGTATTTACAATACCTACTAAAAACCTGCATTAATTTTGCATCAACCCAATAATACTCACTTAAATAACGCTGCAAATTATTACATAATGATTTATCATTTCCAAGAAACTATATTAGGGCATAACTGTTTATAGCTGATAATCTTCTCTAATTTTCTCTATCTTCAATTATAACCGAGTATTAGACAGATGCCTGGCAGTCCATGTGGGAAGAAAATCAAGAGAGAAGGTATGGCGGATCTACCAGAAAACCTTAGTTTGAGGATCAACTTAGAACCCAGCAAATGGAAGATGATTCTCCGGGAGATCACGATAGAGGAATGGAACCGTTGGTGGGAGACGACGCCAAAAGGTGCTGATCTAAGGAAGTATTTCCCCACCGTCGGGTCAAGACTGGAAAAAACATGGATCCTCCCGGACTACTGGGTTTCGCAGTTCCTCGCGGGACATGGGGGCTTCCGAGCAAAACTTGCCAAGCATGGGAAAAACATAAGTCCCCTATGTCCAAGTTGTGGTGTTCCGGAGACCGCCGAGCATATTCTCCTTGCCTGTGCCGCTTATGAGACACTAAGAACGAATCTTCTGAAGAACACAGGCCTCTACATCCTCACGGAGAGTGACATTCCTCACCTAGTAACCAAAGAAAACTACCCTTATTACAAAGCATTCGTGTACGGGTGGAAAGAATGTGTTGGTCCAAGTCACTTCACGCTGGTTAGGGGAGAAGCATGAAGAAGGCTGCCGAACATTTGAACTAACTTTGAAGACATAACGCAGCTGTGGGTTGTAACTTGGTACTTCCTACAGCTGCAAGCACCCGTATTGTCTTCAAGGCAGGGAAGGGTTTAAATAAATAAATAATAAAAAATGTGGGATGAAAGTCCTGCTAGCAAATTGAAAACCGTCAAAACTATAGTACAGCCTTGGTCCTCATTATATCGCTCAAACCGCAAAGAGGAAGTTGTCCTAGCTAGATTAAGGATAGGCCACACTAACATGATCCATCTTCATCTCATTACCAAACGACCACCCTCTAAGTTCCAACACTGTGATAATATCCTAACTATCAGCCATATTTTAGAAGAATGCCCTTTTTAAAGGATAAGTTTAAACAGATTTGGACTCAGACCTAATATATCCTCCATACTCTCCGATAATGAATACAATATTTCGGCGCTGTTCAGGTTTCTGCAGAGTCACCTATTATTTAATAAAATATAGCATTTTAATTAAATTTCATTTTTAAATAATATTTTATCTTATTATTATTACTATTATTATAAGATAAGCTTATTAATTTGTTTTTTAATCAAAGAGAATTATATGTGACTCGAATATATAGATCAATTTTTTTTTTTTTTTCTTTTTCGGTTTGTCACACATTGATGAATGTAAATACTATACATATTTTTCTCTATCTTCAAAAATAAATGAGTTATAATTTATGAGTAAAATTTCATTTTTTTTTCTTTTCTTTTTTCTCTTTTTAATATATTATTCTTGGATTTTGGGTTAGTAACAATAATATTCTTTGTCTCCATCTTCGAAAATAAAGGACTTACAAGCCTTTATGTGCGCAACATTTAATTTTTTTTCGTTTATATTTTTCTCTATCCACAATGAGTTATGTGCGAATTTATGGGTAAAATTTCAGTTTTATTCTTTTCTATTTTCTCTTTTTTTCTTTTTTTTATAATTAATCTTCAAAAATATTTGAGTTATTCAATTAAATCACTTTTAATCGGCCGCTATTTTAATAATAACCAGCTGATATCAACGTCTAGGTGTTAACATCATTGTTGCATGCCCTAGTATTATTGTGGCGAATTCAAACAAAATAATAGTCCAGTACCGCGGACAAACGGATTTTATTTTATTCGTTATTCGGATTCCACGTATCTTGTTACGTAAACCCTCAAATTTTGGGGGGTGGTAATTTTTTTTATTTGTTTGGTCGATTACAAAGGTTCTTTATTAAAAATAAAATAAAAACTACCGTCAAAATTTGAAAAAAGCTACTGCAAATTAATGTATACAAACATATTTGCTATCTCGGAGATTCTTTTGGCCAACATTTAATGTTTTCGTAAAAATAGATAAATTAAGACGGCGAATATTGCCGTTTAAAACTCGATTTTGATCTGTTTGACAATAGGAATACTATTTTTTCTTATCATATATTTCACATGTATTAAAACTGAAAGTAAACAGTTAGGATTATATGATAGCAAGGTTAAATAAAAGTCTATATATAATAAAAAGTTTGCGTGCATCCGCAGGTAGAAGTCCGTAGTTAGAGCCTCTAAACCCGCACGACCGTTTAGTATTGCGGGTATTTATAGCGTGGCCTGTGTCCAATGCGTGAAACTTATTGTCGTTCCTCCACCTTTTTTACCCTTGTTCCTAGGAAATGCTAAAGGGATAATAAATATAGAAAAAATAAAACTAAATAATTTAACGAGTTAAAGCTGAATATTATATTTCCTATTTTTCCTAGTAGTTAAATCAATATTTGGTTGGAATATGCTAATATAATGATTTTCAGAATGCATTATTTTAAATTATATAATAAATAAATGACCTGGGACAAGTCCCTTTAGAATAAAAAAATACAGAATTTACAAAATGTGCTTTGCAGTCTTAAAGTAAGTTAAATACATATTAACAAGTTAATAATGACTTACATAAAATTAGACATATTCAAATAAGAAGAAAACAAAAACAGTGACAAAAAATAAATAATAATAATAATAAATTATTTACAATTTTATTGAGCCTGGGTATTCATTAAATGATTAAATATGCGGGATTTAAAGGTTAAAAGAGAGTTGGAGTGACGGATGAAAGGAGGGATAGAATTCCATAGGATTGAGGATCGAATGAGAAAGGATCTGTCGAAATGTGCAGTTCGGTGGGCCGTACTGGTCTGGAGCGTGTACAACGAGGATGGACAGAGGATTTGAATTGAAGGAGGTCAAAACTGTATGATGGACGGCGGGATTGGATAACTTGGTAAAGGAATGTCGCAAGGAAATACTTGCGACGATTGGAAGGGTAAAGCCACTTCAACTCGCCATAAAATTGAGACACGGAGGCGTACCTGGAGACCCCGAAAATGAATCGGACAAAGCAATTAAATAAGCGTTTTATTTTTACTTCGAGATCCCCAGAAACACCATCGTATACCGTACTGCAATAGTCGAAGTGGGGAAATATTAGAGAGGTAACGAGGAGTTTTCGGGTTTCATACGGAAATAGGTGACGGAGAAATAATGAGCAATGCATTTATATATTTTATACATTATGAAGTATTAATATATGATCAATACCGGGCTCCATAGCAGATTGTAAATATTTTATATAGGTATGAGTGTGTTCACGTTTTGTTAAACCTTGTATTTATTATATATATATATATATATATATATATATATATATATATATATATCGCGCGTGTGTGTGTATATACATTTATTTATTTTCAATCAAATATAACTTAAACTTTATATATTCTGTAATTATTGTATGAAAGTGATCTTATGGCAATTATGATTGTGATAGATCTGAATAAAAATCATTAAAAAAAAAATTAAGTTCATATTTAATTGGTCTGAGTATTGGCAAAACAGTTTCTAAGTGAAGTATTTTTAGTACTCGTTTTGTATTGAACTATTTAGGTACATATCTTTGCACTAAGTCAAAAATATTATATAAATATAATATTTCCAATTACAAATAACGTTTCGCGATAAATATTCCCTTCTGAGTTATCATTCTCTTAACTATATGTTATGGTAATTTTTTTTTGTTGGTTGTTTGTTTACCCCTACCTCACATTTTTGGGCTATACGGTTGACGTCTAGTATCAGGGATGCGAGTGGAGAACTAATGCCAGAGTTAAAACAAACTTTGATTATGAGGCTGGAGTGAACGCGCGTTTACCCACTCAACCGACAGTGTTTTCACCCCTCTAATAATAATCTATAGTATATTTATTGATTTGCCCTAATTATAATTAATATGGGCGTTAACCTCCAAAACATCCCCTCCTAAATAGAGAAAATGCTCCCACCATAAAACCTTACCCATGGACCTGCCTCTGTGACATGTCGTTGTTATACTTGAAGAAGTTGAGTTGCATTATTTACAGATCGAGAGGCTGGAGTATTTAATGGCTCGTTTAGAGTGTGCATTTAAAGGGTTTTATCTCACCGGAATTGATTACATTGGAATCGTTTACACATTCATTAACTGATTAAGGCCGGGCGGGTTTAGTTCTATCGGATTATCATCATGGGTACATAATTGTGGAGTTGCAGATACCGCCAATATATCTCATCTCTTCCATCTGTGGTTTTAACCGTTTATAAGTCCATTGCTACCATCAATATTACACCTACGCGCCTATATATTAGTTTCTTCTTTTCACCTCGTTAAAATTCTTTTGCGGACGTTAACTACTTTTGTCTACTCCTTTTTAATTTTATAAAACATATATTATAAATTATCAAATCGAATTAATTTTTATTTATATATTATAGAGAAATTATTGTAATTTATATTTTCTGAATTTAGTGGTGATTTCTGCACATCACCCATATTTTTTTTTTAAATAAAAGATGTATATAGATTAAGGAATTCCTATTTATTATAGGATCTCAATAACCATGGAATATTATATTCACATTATTATACATTCTAAATTATTAAATGTTTTCTAAAATTCAGAATTTCGGGTCTCCTGTGGTTTAGTGGTAAGCAGAATACCCTTCTATGCAGATGGTAGTTGTTTAGAACCTGGCAGATGTCCGTAGGATTTTTAAGAAGAATGGTATAAGTACATTTTTCGGAGGAAACGTAAAATGGTGGTCCCGAGGCTGTGTGATGCCTTACTTAAATCTTAATAATAATAGGCATACCGAACCCGAAGGTTCGATGCCGACACCACCAAACTCCGCTTACACAGGTTCGTCCAATGATCACTGTTCAAGCCCATGCCTCCAAGATCAGCCTTAACGCAATCCTCCCACCGACGCTTCGGTCTACCTTTCGGACGCCTACCAGTCGGTTCAGCGTATATCTATTTTCTCGGAATCCGTTCCTCATCGAGTCCAACAACTTTACTCGCCCATTTGAGTCTCCACGATGCTATCAACTCAATTATCTTCACATGGTATAAGCTCCGCAATTCCGCGTTGTGCAACTTTCTAAACCCCCCAGTGGCCCCATCTCTCTTCGGACCAAATATTTTACGCAGTACCTTATTTTCGAAAACCTCAAGCCGCTGTTTATCCTTCAAAGCAAGCGGTCACGTTTCACATCCGTAAAGGACCATCGGAAGAATACTATTTTTATAAATTCTAAACTTTACGTTATTAGAAGGAAGCCGCGTGCCAAGTAATTTTTAGTTAAACCTTGATAGATTAAATTTAGTCTCATTCTGTAGTAAACCTTGTTAACCACAGTAGCTTTAAGTGACGTAAAGTGATCAAACAAACACAGGATTAAGCATTCATGATGAACTACGAAATTAATAATAAAGTAGTTAGTAATCGGATTGTTGATATTGTCTTTTAAGTAAATTTTACCATAAATTTATACTTGACAATTATAGGGCACAATATATGGTTGTAAAGGCATTAAAAAGTTTGCGTGGAATTGGTATTGTATAAAAATTATGATATTAATATAAACAGTATTGAATTAAAGTAAAAAATTACCTAAAAAATGTAATCGTTTGAATATTATTCTTGATTTTTCAATGTATACATTTTGTTAAAAAATTAAAAAAATTGTAAATGGGTACACTTTGCTGTTAGTGTTCATACATTACTGGCTTTTTTTCCCTCTGGCTGGGTAGGTTTTCTCTTTTTATTATATAGTTTTACCTTTTTTATTCGTAGGTCTATGTATTTTAAAATTTTTAGTTTATTTTTGGTTATTTAACGTATCTGATATTACATTAGAATACAAAGGCTGTATTAAAATTCAAGTTGAATAAATAAATTAATTCTAATTAATATATAAGACGGATAATGGGAATAGTCCCAAAAGCTACTCCAAATAAAACTAATTATATTTTCTTTCACTAAACTACAATTATTTATAGTTTTAAGTACGTCAAATAAATGTGGGAAAATTCAACATATTTTATTCTGTATCCTTGAGACTTATAGTGCTGAAAAAAATATATATTTTACTATAAAAAATAAGAATAATAAAAAAAAATATTTATAAATAAACCAAATAATTTGCGATTTGTGAGTTCGAAGTTTGTATACAATTATTAGTCTGGTATACAATTCGTTGTTGTTTTTTCGTTAGTAATTAATTATCTTGTATGTAAAGGGACATTCATTATGAAACATTTTGAGAATCGAACCTATGTTCATCAGATATTTTCAGTGATAAAGCAATAAACCATGCATATATTTTGAAGTTAAAATAAAAAAATGAAAATATTCGAATTGCTTAGCAAAATCCTGTGAATTATTCATCTATGAATCCTTAAAATTATTCATTAAACTATTTGTTTGAAATGTAAAAGTTAAATTTAATTAAAGAAGAGTGTTACCCTACTCTGGAATGTTACTTCGACTATAAAAATCCTAACTTTTAATTGACGTTTTAATATTCTTGATTCCAGCTTCGTTTGAATTTCCAATTCCATTTTTTATAATTACTTATAAAAATGTAGTCACAGAAATATTTTAATTAAATAATAAAATTTAACATTTTATATTTTGCTTTATAATACTGAGGGACAATTTCACTACTACCTTTAAAACACCTAGTCCGCTGACGGAGGTGAAAATCGTCTAGACTCTCAGACCTCCAGCTTCTCTCTCTGACCTCCGACGAACCTCTCCTCTTCTTGTAGATGGAACTCGACCTCTTCTTAAGGATAGAACCCGACTTTTCTCTGTCTGGACTTCCACTCTCGTGGCTGGAATAAGATACCCTTTTCGAATCTTCTTTCTCACTGTCGTCATCTCGGACGGGGCTGATATGGGAAGGGCCCCAAGCCGGATCCTTTGTTCTAGGGTCTAGGAAGTTTCCCGAAGTATCGTTGGGGGGCGCCATGGGAGTAAACGCCTTTTGATGTTTTGCCGACAAATCATATTATTATTTTAATTAATATAATAATTATCCAATCCTTACTCTCCTCAGTATCCTCAAAACATTACACTATTCAAGTGACGATACTATTGTTCGATTCTTAAAATCTTTCCGCCCCAGTATTACTAGAACCTTGAAGGGTTACCTTGATGGGAGCGATGGTTAGGACTGAGTGGATGAGATTATTGAAAGCTGGAAGCATGGAAAGGTTTCCAGTCACGGTTTGCGATGGAATAGCCTGGAATTACTGTGCGAGATCTTATCCCGCTTTCCGATGAGCCTTCCCTTATATCTTATGTTATTGTTTATTGATTACACTTCCACCCTCTATCGCCCCTCAACACGTTCGCAGAAGGGTTTCATGTTAACCATATATACTACGAACTCATGTATATTAGACCTTATGTATAATTCCATTTTGACATGTATGTCCTTTGGCTATGGTATGTAGCCTTTGTTTTATTATTTTCAATAATAAACTTTTAAAATAGACTAAAAAATATAAAAAATCTTTATGTACGCCGAAAACCGTCCGCGACTTTTCTCCGAAACAACTGAACTATTTTTTTTAAAACTTGGCTCAATAAATACTTGTTGTTATCTCTCGATTAGATTTAAAGTTACGGCCGATTAAATATGATTTAATTCAGTAACTCATTTATTTTAGAAGAACATAATTAGAGTTTTCAACCAAGGCAACGCAAATAATCATAAAAAAAAAAAAAAAAAAATCATCCATAAATATGCCTAACACTCAGTTATTTTATTAGAGTTATGAGTTACCAATATAGAGAAAAAATTGTTATTCGGTAGATAACCAAATTTTCTATAAAACGAGAAAGCAATCATTAAAATTGGTTTAGAAATAGTAGAGATATATGGTTTTGAAATTAGCAGTAGTAATTGAACATTTTCCAATTATTCATTGATTTTTATATTTTATTTATATAATTGCCTTTAAAGAGCTTAAGATTTCGCGACCACTACCCCAGATAGTTGGACAACGCAGGGAGCAATCAATAATAACACGATTGAGGATTGGACACACTAGACTGACACATGGGCACCTGCTTGAAGGGAAACCTCCGCCGAGATGCCTGCGCTGTGACTTAGAGCTAACTGTGGATCACATCCTGATGGAATGCCCACTGTATAGTTCAGGCAGAACATGGCCTCTTCTACAAAGTTATAAGGAAACAATGGACCAAAAGAATCAAGAAAGTTTGTTCATTTTTCTGAAAAAAAAAAAATTGTACCCAACTCTGTAAATAGTTTATGACCACGGTGCCTCTAACCTTTGTTGTTGTACACGGCACCTAAAACTGTAATCAAATAAATAAATAAATAAAGAGCTCTATAACCAGTTATACCTTAATATACTTATTTCGAAATAATAAACCATTGTTTAATAATTTTCAGGTTTATTTTTATTTTCCACCTTCAGTTTTTGCGTTGTTCGGGTCGAAAATATGATGACAGCAATCATGAAAATTAATTTAGTGAAGAATATTTTTTGTTATATAACGTTTGTTGCTAGGACCTACCGTTTATGAGCTTTATCGGTTCAAATGTAAAAGGTCACGTTTTGATACATTGATAAAGTGTTAGGTTTTGTGTGAAATAATATTTGTTTGTGTTGCTCGCATTGAAAATTTGAATTTATTTTCGAATTTTATATTTTTCGCTAGAACATACTGCTTAGGAGCGATATTGTTTTAAATAAAAAACAAAAAGTCACGTTTTGTCTACCTTTTTTTTAGTGTTGGCGCTTTTTTGAAGGGCTTTAAGTTTTTAAGTAGATTATTTTTATACAAAAACTCATTTGCATCCCTTACTGGGAAAAACAGAAATTATACATAGACATATCCATTATCTATTTGGATATTAATGATATATTAATAATTTTAAATTCAGGGAGAAATACTCAAGCAACATTGTTTTATACTCTTATAAAAAGATTATATATATATATATATGAAGCTATTTATTACTTTCACTTACTATATATCGGGGGAAAGTATTGCGATCGTGAAAATTTTCGAATTCCAGTTTTCAACGGAAATTCACGTTTTATGGTCCCCTGAGTCCAAATAACCAAGTCCCTCATAAAGGTCTGTGTATGTGTCCGTGTGTGGTAACTCCCGGGCGGGAACGAAAAATCATATAAAACTGAAATTTCATATTTAAGACAACTATATGCCCGATATGTTACAAAAACATTTTCATCAAAATCGGTTATCCAGAATAACCACTTTATACCATGCATATTGCACCTTTTTATGATTTTCTCAAAAACGGTTCCGACAATTTTGATCAAGCTATATCGATGTAAAATTTAATTGGCTTTAATAACATGTAGGTTTCATTCTGATTAATATAGTCTGACAGGCCTTAAATGCCGATATTTTAAATTTCTTCTTCTAAAGTATCTTTAATTTTGTTGATTCCATTAAAATATTTATATTATCTTGTTATCAATGGTGAAAAACAGGTAAATATATAAAATGAATGAATTCGATACCCAACTAAAGGAAAAAACTGAAGTAATATTTTTTTAATGCAATGTTTTGTTTTTGAAGATAAGAACAGTAATATACATGTGTAATATACCGGAAAGCTAAATATTTTAGAAAAAAAATATTATCTAATGCACAAGCTTGTAAAAACTAATAAAGAGTGATGAAAAACCGATAAAACTAACTGATTATTTTAGATAATAATATAATAGACTTTTGTTTGTTTATTGTTTATTTATTTAACGTCACTTTATGCTACTATGGCTAATCGGACGATGCTACAGTGGGAGTCCTAAATTTTGCCTATCCAGGTTTTATTAGGATAGGGATCTTTAACGAGTACTTTACATCGCACAGGCTCGGGACCACCTTTTAACGTCCTCTCCGAAGGACGGCGTAACTAAGGATTTTTTACTCCCATTAAAAAATCCTAGGACCACCTGCGGGTTTGAACCCGTGACCTTTAGCATGGGAGGCTGTTACGCTAGCCACCCAGCTACAAGTGATCCCAATAATAGATTTTTTAATTAAACACATGTTTCTATAAAAATTTAATTTAATTAATTCTTTAATGGTTTCCCTCATTTTTATCTCTAACTGTAATTGAAAATTCTTTAATTGATTTTAAATCGGAAGTAAGTGAAAGTCGTGTGTTGCCCGCTCTGGATTTTATTTTTACTTCCACTTACCTTTAAATGAAATACATACTAATGGATAGCAATGTTTTTTAATTCTTGTTTTCAACAAATATGCACGTTTTAGGGTCCCTGAGTCCGAATGACAACGCAAAAAGTCTTTATATATGTAGTAGGTTTAGCTCTAAAATTTATTGTCCTACGAAACTTAAATTTACCAATGTTACAGTAACTTTATCTCAAAAATCAAGGAACCATTAGTGCCATTTTATACCAAGGATTTTCCTCTTTTCACTGTGCTCTCAAAAACGGCTCTAACGATTTCGATTAAACTTACTATATTAATGTAATTTGATGTAGGTTTTATTCAGAATGAAACAGTGTGATAGTGCCTTAATATCATATTTTCAAAACATCTTCCTGTAAAACATCATTGATTTTTTAAATTAGAAATTACTAACCATTTTAACTAACTAGTTGAACATTGAAACAAAATAGATAAAGTATGTATAATGAAAGAATTTTATTTTAAAAAATGTATGAAAAAATAATGGAAATATACGTACAATAGAATAGTAATATGTGTAATGTATCTTTAACAAATTAAATTAAAAACAATTGTTTCAAACTAGGTTTATACAAAAACCGACATTTTAGAAAACCGGTTTGCGAATAGTAATTTTCCCAGAAAACTGGTTTTAACCTGTTTCGAATTTTTATAAAAAAAAATTTTACTCAAATATTCTGTAATTCGAACAAAAAATTTTAACAGAAAATTTAGAGTGAAAATTCAATTTTAGTTTTAAAGACAATTAAGCAAAGGACCGAGTATTTTCTATTTAGGGCAATTTTAATACAAATTTAAATATCCTATTTATTTTTTTTTGTTTAATGAAATATGATTTCAGTAAACAGAGGACGTCTATCTATTTGCTATCTAGCTGTGCCCTTAGTTTATTCACAAAATTCCCCGTAATAGAAAATACTCCCTCACTTGCAACCGAACTAGGCTTAATCGTTTTTAAAGCCTGATTTTGTTAAATGCTATTCATACATTAAAAACCGATATTTTCTACTAAAAAACTGGTTTTTCGTATTTCATAATTTTCACCAAAAAACCGGTTTTAAAAGGTAATATATAGTGAGAAAAAACATATACACGTAAGTGATTGTTGAATAATTTCTATTTATAATTAAAATAAATGCTTCTTTATGAACAACATAATTCTTTTACCATCCTTCAGTTTTTTAAAATTCTAAAATTTATTTTGTAAGGTCAGTAAAAGTCGTGTGTTTTCCCAAGTTTCGTATGGATCAACAATGGTTCAGTTTAATTGTTTATTGGATAACTACACTGTATCATAAAATGAATAATCAGAACTCATGTGTTTTTGGTTCTTCCGATTAGCCATAGCAGCTTAAAAGTTATGTTAAATAAATAAACAAACGAACTCATGTGTTTTTTTTTTTTTGATATTTTTATTTTATTTTATTTTTTTCAATGACCGACATTTCCACACATGCTGGGTTTTGATCGGTGCATTAAAATCAGAGTTATAAATATTTAAGTACAGTACTAATATACAATAGCAGAAACTGGTAATAAATTAAAGTGTATTACAGATGAATTAAATGAAAAAAAATACCCGTAGAATCAGTTTTAGTCCAAGAGTGTCTTTCCTAAAATAACTTTCACCTACAACAGATAAATAATAATAAATAAATATCTTTATTTGTTTTCGGGCTAGTCCATACATTTGAAGATAAAACAAGCTTCCTTAACTAAAATAAATACATAATAAAAGGCAAAATAAAATGTAACTGTTGAAATATTGAGCAGAATAAAATTAAAAATATAATCATAAATACTATAACAAATTCAATTATTGTTATGTTGGTAATGTGCTTAAATTGAAATTATTCTTGGATAGACAGATACAAATTTCTTAGCTTTAAACATTCTGTAACATAATGAAATAAATTATCAAATTTCTTTTTATTTTCTATCTGTAACAAAAGTTGTACTATGGGGTCATTGTCTGACATGTTTTCAATATATGTCCTCATGTATTTATTTCTGGATGCGGAGTAAACAGGGCATTTCAACAATAAAAGATTTAGATTTTCGGGCTCGCCTGAATTACAAATAGGTCATTCAACACTGCCATCTAAATAACCATTTTGGAATCCGTAACAGGTCACTTTTAGTTTATAAGATTGACATAGTCTTAGTTGACTGATCAATCTATGTTTCCTCATAGGTCCCTTTATTTTCAAATAATATTCCCCCATATTTAAGCTACTAATTTTCCTAAAATTGGGATTAAACTTTAAGTGTAAAGTAGCTTGAATATTTAGGGAAATATTATGATTATTGAATTTTTCAATTGCGCTATTTAATTCCCTTTCAAATAAGGCTTTACTTTTGATATTTAGAATGTCAGCCGCGTATATAACTAACAATTTATTAATTATTTGTTTTTGTAGTTTGTATTGATTTTCTGGTTCAAGGAACATTTTTTTAAATGTTTAGACATATTTTCGGTAACCGATCGTCTTGCATTAAGTCTACCTTTCGGTACCAGCGAATAATTCTTTTTAGAACATCTGTTTCTATTCTTCATTTTAGAACATTCATCTATTCTAGACCGGTTTATTTACGAACATAATGGTTAAGCGTATTCCGTGGCCATATATTGCTTTAAAATAACTTAAAGCAACCCGCTCTAATTTTTGACAATGTAATGGGGCCCAGATCTCCAAAGAGTATAAAAGAACATAATTCACCATGGAATTTAGCAATTTGAACTTAGTAGCAAGTGAGTCTGATCTTGACCATAAAAGAATTTCCCGAACTCTATGTGAAGCCAAATGTGATTTCTTTACAAAGTTATCTGCTGCTTGAGAAAACAAACCCGATGATGAAAAAAACACTCCTAAATAATTGTAATGTTTAGCTATTTCAATTTTAGATTTATTATAGAAAATAGATTTAACTTAACAACAAAGATTTTTTGTTGATAGATTTAATAGCAAAAAGATTTTTTTTTTTTTGTAGTAAGTAGTAGAAAATAATATCTCATGTTTAGCTACCGACCTGAGAAACTAGTTGCACATGTTTGTTTTTTCTTTATACCTACATCTTTTTCTTGTCATTACACCACTATATTATATTATGTTCCTATTTATTGATGAAAATATCCATGATATTCTTGCTTCCAGTTATCTTATTAAGTTGTTAAGGAAGCAATATACCTAAGTGAAGATGTCGGAGGGACATTGATGATTGATAATGAGGACGATTATTTTTTACCATTCCGTCGATAATATTTTATCTTAATTATTCAGTACTTAATAATAGTTTTTTTTTAAATATATTTATTGAGATTTATTACAATTCGTTTCATAATGAACAGTAGTAATAGTGATGTGATACACATTCATAAAATATATACAGAAAATAATGATGAAGTCAAATTACATAAAATCGGAAATGACTAAATTCAAATATATAAAAAACAATAATAATTAATAAAACAAAAAAGAAACAACAAACAAATCAAAACAACAACCTACAAAGTCGGGAAATAACTAAACATCACACAAACAAGCTTAACTATATACAATATATACAATCTCCTATGGGAACCCTAGACCGGGGCTCTCAAGAGAAGCCGAATCCAAGAGATCCCAGCGCCTCTCACCCGGCGCTTACTGGTGTAACCCAGTGGAGGCCGAGCTTGGGCGGAATAGCCACAAACATACAGTACATGAGTGGAGGATCTGCCCAGTGTCAGAACTCCAGAATAAATGTTTACAATCCGTCGCGAGGCCACTGCCGTTTCAATCTTCGAGGAGGATTGTAGGGATGGGTGGAGCTGGAAAGCGATTGAGCAAGAGGATTAGGATGATGAAGAAGGTTCTGATGGAATTTGGAGAATTTGGATGGTACCAGGTCTAAAATAAATGGAATATTAAGGTCATGGTGTAGGGTACAGTTGGTAACGTAATAAGGAGCATTAACTATTGTTCGTAGGACTTTGGATTGGAAGGATTGGATACGTTTGATGTTAGAATGTTTAGTTGTCCCCCATAGTTCAAATCCGTAGGTCCATATAGGTTTCAGTACTGTCTTATATATTAGTAATTTGTTGTCGACTGTAAGATGAGATTTTCTGTTTAGTAGTTTGTATAACCGGCCGAATCTGCGGTTGAGTTCTATCCTTTTAAGTCTTGTATGTGGGTTCCACGTCAGTCTTTTGTCTAGTGAAAAGCCAAGGTATCGGACTGTGTCTGAGGAAGGAAGCGGTATGGAATTGAATTTAACTGTTGGACAGGATTTACGTCGAAGGGTGAAAGTGACGTGTGTGCATTTGCTTTCGTTCACCTTGATTCGCCAAGCCTTACACCAGTCTTCGACAAGGGAAAGGTGCCTTTGGAGATTTAACGATGCTACTTCAGGATCGGAATCGGATGATAAAATGGCTGTGTCATCAGCAAATGTTGCCAGAAAGGTATTGGGATTGGTAGGGATATCGCGTGGTGTAGAGGATGGGTCCTAAGACGCTGCCTTGAGGAACACCGGCCTCAACAGTATAATGTTTGGAAAATTCGGAACCACAGCGAACTCGGAAGGAGCGGTTTGATAAATAGGATCGGAGGATTAGGTATAAGGATTGAGGTAAGATTTTGGAGAGGATCGGAAGAAGGCTAATAGGTCTGTAGGATGACGTACAGTTGGATGGTTTGCCTGGTTTTAGGAAAAGGATGATAGTCGAGTGTTTCCACAACAGAGGGAAATAGGTAGTGCGTAGGATACAGTTATAGATATATGTAAGGAATGTAATGGCTTTAGGTGGAAGTTGTCTTAGGATTTGAGGAGTAAGGAGATCGTATCCAGGGGATTTACGGAGAGGAAGCTTTTTAAGAAGATATTTTACCTCAGAGGGATTGATTGCTTTAGGTAGTAAGGAAATTGGTATCGGTGACGTAAGGAACTCTTCAACTATTGTAGTATGCGTTGGATTGAGATCGGAATGAGGAGTGAATACCTTGGAAAGATGTAGTGCAAATTCCTGGGCCCTATCTTTGTCAGAAGCATCCCAGGAATTATCACTACGCCGGAGGGGATGGGATATCAGGGGGGATTTTAGAATTCTCTTCGTGACATTCCACAAGGAATTGTCACGAGCCGAGAGAGAGGAGAGGTAGGAATTGTAGGATTGGGAACGGAAGATCGCCAACTCCCGCATTAATTGTCTACAATAAAAGTTATAGGAGTGGCGGTCTGCTGGGTGACGGGTGCGTTGCCATAATGTTCTGGCTCGGCGTTTGGTGTGGATTAGGTCTAGGAGGTGTTGTGGTAAATGGTTTTTGTAAGGATTTATTTGGGAGTGCTTGGGAACGGAGGCAGTACAAGCGGCTTGTTGAATCGAGGTTGTAAAGGAATAGACGGCATCGTCAAGGTCAGTTTGGCTTTTGAGAGTCACTCTGAGGTCAATATCATTGTGAGGATTTCGCGGAAGAGGTTCCAGTTGATAGGGCCTCTGATGAATGACGGTGGGACATGTTTAGGAATAGGTGTTAAGGATACATTTAGGATCAGTGGACTATGGTCAGAGGATAGTTCATCAAGGCGAGTTACGGAATAGTTCAGGGAGCCTAATCCGCTGTGGATGAAGAAGTCGAGGATGTCTGGATTACGGTTAGGATCTGTTGGCCAGTAGGTAGGAGAATCGGGAGGTAGGAGATGAAAGCGTCGGGAGTTGAGTGCAGACTGCAATGTCCGTCCACGAGAATTGGTGGTTCTAGAACCCCACTGTTGATTCTTTGCGTTTAAGTCTGCACCCAAAATGAAGTGATTACCCAAGGAATTGAGGAAGGATCCAAATTGGGCAGAGAAAATGGGATGTTTAGGAGGGCAGTATGCTGATGCGATGATAAGCGGAAAGGAAAAGGTTTTGATTACAATGGAAGTTGCTTGTAGGTAATCGTGGGCGGAAATTGGGTGTAAGTGATGGGTGAGGGATCGGCGGACTATGACAGCAGTACAAGCATGGGCTTTGCCGTCTGGATGGTCTGTCCGGTATGTCGTGTATCCTAGTATTTTAAAGTACTGTTTAGTGGTTAGTCTAGTTTCAGTAATGAGTGCAACATCAATGTTTTTGTCTTGCAGTACGGCTGTAAGTTCGTCAGTGTGAGTTCTAACACCATTCGCATTCCAAAGGAGAATGGATAAGGAATTAGGTGTAGTCATTTATGGTTTTTTTAAGGCAGGAATGAGATTTGATACAAGATTCGTAAGGATTGTGATTAGGGGCATGACAAGGGATTTGATTTCGGTAATGAAGGATGTCATCAAACTGGTAAGGTCTGTGGCATTTGAAGGAGGGGGGATATGAGAGATTTGTTGTGGATGAGGATTTTTAGGACTGATTACAGGATATTGAGGTACATTTTGCAGTTCAGGCAGGGCCTCGGCTTCACTACATTGGTTCCCACCTCCAAGTAAGTGGGCTAATGATACATTGGCATCGATTATTTTTGAGGGTTCTCTTCTAGTTCTTGTTTGTCTTGCTGTTTCATCCAGTACTTGGGGTTTTTGATACCTGGTCCTTAGTTCCTTATAGATTTGGCATCCTGTGTAGTTGGCCGGGTGGTCCTTGAGGCAATGAGCACATACAGCGGGTGTTGACTTCGGTTTTGTACATTCCACAGACTTGTGCTGTTCACCGCATTTCACGCAGCGTGGTATATGATGACAGTAACTTTTGGTATGACCATACGCCTGACAATTGTGACACTGAACAATTTCTCTCTTGGTGTAAGGTTTTTCGACTTTTACACTTGTATAGTACAGTCTTTTTAGATCATACATTTTTTCTACCCCTGACAATGGTTCTAAGTCAACGAAGAATAGAGGAAGTTGAACTCTATCTTTTATGACATTAGTGACTTGGCGCACTTTGTAACCCATCTCCATAAGTTCTTCTTTGATAGCTTCAACTGGTGTAGAAGAATGTAAATTTCTGATTACAACTCTAAGAGATCTCTCTTGCCGTAGCTGATAAGTGTGGAAATCCGCTTTAGTTTCAGTTAGGTATTTCACAATTTTTCTACTTGCCTCGGCGGTGGTCGGTGATATTTTGGTGTCATTAATTCTACTCATACAGTAGTAGCTGGTGGAGTCGGTAATCTTGTTTAATTGCGCACACAATAACTGGAAATTTTTAATATTTTTGACAAATATCATTGGAGGCCGTGGTTCACTGGGTGTTGGAGCAGATTCCATGTTTTCTTTTTCATTATGTAGGATTTGAAAAGGATTTGGGGTGAAAAACGGAGATTCATCAGTCATCCCCTGTGACGATGTGCCAGGCTGTGGTTCAGATTCTGTATTAGTACCTGAAGGGGTTGCTTGTTGATTTAATCTTTTATTAGTATCACGGCGGGGTCTTTGTTTTATGGGAGACGTGATTGAACCACTAGATCTAGATCTTTTAGTTGATGCTTTGGAGGACATCACTTGGTGAAAATATCGCATTTCATGTGAAGAAGATAATAACTTGATGTGGGAAATAAAACAATAACCAAAGAAAAGAAAACCAATCCCGGCCTTGCCGAGCTATTGGCAATCAGCTGATGTGAAGAGGTTACCCAGCATTCACTTTACACCGTAAATTGTTACAAAACTTACTGTTGTTTGCTCCAATATTTACTACTACTGTTATCTTGAAGTCTGGTGATGTTTTCAAGACTGTTCTGAAGTGATATCTAACTGAAAAAGCAAGAAATCCAAGAGCCGATTTGAAAGATGACTGCTATACTCATGCGCATGCGCAGAACTCCCGGTAAACAACTAAAGGAGAAAAGTGCAAAAATATTTTTTTATACTATTATTGTTTTTTTGAACACAAGAATAGTAATATAGATGTATAATATACCGTTGGATAGCTAAAGATTTTGAACAAAAATTATCTAATACACGGAATTGTTAAGGTTAATGGAGAGTGATGATAAAACTGATTTTTGTAGATAAAAATACCATAGATAATCTAATAATAAACATGTTTTTATTGAAATTCAAAATAATTAATTCTTTTAACAATTTATTTGTATCTTTAAATGTATTTAAAAATTCTTAAATTGATTTTAACAACGGAGGTAATTGAAAGTCGTGTGTTGCGCGCACCAGATATTTTGTTGGTTATTTCAATACAAAATTCAGATTCTTATAAATATCCTTAATCTATTGTGTCCTGCGATATTCTGTGTCGTAGAGTGAGGGTTCTCAGTGACCAATTCTTGAATTTGGTCATCATCAACAGTTGAAGGACCAGCTCTTTGAGATCTTCAAGTCAACCGACTGAACCGAGCAAACCGCCTACGGACGGTCCTTTCTCCTAAATTATCATCACCATACCCACTACAAATTTGGTCTGCACAGCGAAAATAAAAAAAATCATTAACTGACGAAAATTACTTTGTTTCTCTTCCCTTTTGAGCAAGAAACGTACCATTTTAAGATAAGGAATCTCGGTTGATACTGATTCATAAAATGATCTTAACAGAAACTTTTTTTAGAAGTTTTTAGAAATTTTTATTCTGGGACATTTCGTCCCTCTAAGTATAACGTACAATGGACAGAGGAAGTCTAATTTGTCTGTCATAATTTATTACATGATTATTTAGTCAAATAGTAAATTATTGGTTTGTAAATTAATTTCGTTCTGTTTTTCCATATTTTTTCTATGATACTCTCTGTGTTCTGTCTTAATTTTGAGGTAAGTGAATGTAGTGTGTTGCGCCCAGCAGAATTTTTCGTTATGTAAAGTAGTTGAAGTTGAGGGAAAGTGAGGAAAACTTATTTGATTGTTAGACATAGATAATAGAGTGGAAAATAAAATTCAAAAGATGAATCTTTAGTTGTTGACGGAGATTGTTTATGGTGAAATTGTTTGGAGAGGGTAAGAGAGGTGGGGGTCTTTGAAGGGCCCGGCCTTTGTTGCTGGGAGTTGCCTCCTCCAACCAACCCTAATCCCTTTACCTTCTCCACAATCCTCCCTTTAAATCAGAACATTTCACCGGCAAAAACCCCTCTTTAATTATAAATTAAACAACTCCACCTTTGAGACAATGTTTGCACGTCAAACGTCTTAGACTCCTGTTGAGAGGACTTGGGGTTTCGAGCAAGCCTTCATCTCCTCCTTCTAAGCCACAGGTTATTTCCACACATGAGTGCTAACAATGTGGAATTCTGGGGTAATTCGAGGTTTTGATACGTCATTAAATGAGGTATGTTGTTAAGTTACGAGCGTAGCGGTTATTGAACACTGAGAAAGAGCTTGTGACTAATTGAAACATAAAAAAAAAAAATATATTGAAATGACAAAATGAAAAATGTCAAATCAGACTCATCATGAAGAAAGTGCAGGCGTGAGGAGGTAGTTATCGCCCGGCTGAGGATAGGACACTGCCGCCTCACTCTTGGCACGAAGGGATCCACCTCGATGTCAAGTGTGTAAAGGGACTCTCACAGTAAGTGATATTTTTGAAGAGTGTCCTCGTTACAGTAGGGAATTTGTAATATGTAACGTACCACGTAAAGTCTAGGAGGCATTGAGCGATAGTGATCGGGTCTTCGACGGTGTCATTCAATTGGTGAGGAACATTCGTTTATATCACCTCATTTAACACATTCAGGCTATTTTACGCCTTTTTTGATATTTTACTCACACTTTTTATTTATTTATTTTCTATTTATTATAATTATTTTTTGTTTTGTTTACCTTTTGTTGGTTATCATCGTGTTTGCAGTTCCGATTAAATCATAATGTTTATTGTTCTGTTTTATTCTTATTGATTTCTTCCGATTTTTTTTCCCCTCATCATAGGTAAGTTGATCGTCTTCTGAAGATGTTTTGGGCAATAATAACCACTCGCAGTTTTTTCCCTTATAACCAAAACAAAAAACAAACAAAAAACTAATGCGACCTTGGGCATAGAAAGATACTATGCTAGAAACTACACCACAGAAACCACACTTAAAGTTTAATAAAACATAAATTATTATCGGTTATTACTCTACTTGAAACGAAATAAATAAGTTTATTTTTATTTTTAAAGAAAACATTGTTTTGTATAAAATAAAGCATCAGCAGAAACTATTATAAATAAAGAATAATTAATAGGAAAATACTAATGACTACCCATATTTATACAAATTAATTTTATTTTCAATCAGAATTCTATGTGGTTCTCCTAAATAATATAATAATAGTTTATGCGATGTTTATGTTTATGTTTATCCTTTATTACAGACTAATATGTTGAGAAACTGTTAACTGCATACTCAATAACTGCATGCTATTCTTATTTTTAAAAATTGATTTTTAACCTCATGGAATATTTTAGCTGATATCTCTTTAGTTATTTATCAAATGCTTTGATACTTTAAATTAGTGAATTATTCATTATTACTACGAAAGAGAGAAGATGAAGGATTTAAACTAAACAAAATTAGTGGCATTTTAGAGGTTGTGTTTATACTTGTTAAACAGCTTTTAATGTGGTAAATACAATAGTTCCATTTTATACCATAATTGTTTTGCTTGATTTTGTTGTTTTATACAGTTTAATTTTAGTTTTAAAGTTGTTTTAACGTGTTCCCTGATAAATTATACCCCACCCTTCACAAATGATACGATTCATTTACATAATATTGATTAGGAGTTGTTTTCCCCTCTTGTCAACATTGGAACACTCAAACAGTACGTTTAAATTTATCGTTGGGCCTATCTGTTCCGAAGTTCAATGCGTTTTTTTTCCATTTTTATGTTGTGGAAAGTCAAGATAGGCCTGTGATGTATTTCGTTTCCCCTTTTTAAAGGCTATTTACCAACACCCCCTTCGATTCTACTGTTCAGAAGTAAAACTTCACTGAATATGCTTGCTTCTAGCATTTCAGTAGGTAAATCTTAAACTTAAAAAAATCTTCTTTAGGACTCAATATAAACATATAAATTAAAAATATCAAACCAATTTCATTCTGTCTTTCCAGTGAGATTTCAGATTTATTCTTTGACTAATATTTGATCTTTATCTAATGTCCATTACTTTTCCTCAATAAAAATCCTACCAATTCCCAAACTCCTTAAAAACATTGGGGTTGTCATTATCAAAACTGTGTTCGAAGATCAATCCAACATATTTGGGCAGTATTCTTTTATTTTGTTTTAAATAAACATTTCTCTCCCTCATACAAATCTCCACTTATTTAAATATATATATATAAATAAATATAAACAGAGAGAGAGTGAGAAAGCGGCGTGGCCCATTGGGAAAAGCATTAGGATACTTTGCTCCAGGTCCCAGATTCGAATCCAAGACAGAATTTTTTATTCTTTTATTTCAGCCTTGCAGTAACCATGGGATATGGAGACCCTCTTGGGGCACATCCAGGCTCTATAAAGTAGATACCCGAAAACTGGTACGGAGTACATATATATTCATATGAACAATGTATGAAAAAACACTAAGCATGTTGTAAATGGAGATATATAATATATGATTATATTTAAAATAATTTCCATACATTTTTACATTAACACCATACTTATTTTATTCATTTAACGTACCTTTATACTACTGTGATTAATGTGACATTGGGTGTAGAAGGCAATTATGATAATCAGTACACCACGGTAAACGATATTTAGTCAAGTGATTCTAAGTTTTCTAATCTAAGGTAATTCGAAAAAAAAAAACAAAAACGGATTTTGTGAAAAGCTTTTTATTTTATTTTTTTATGCCCTTCAAATAATCTCTTTAGCTAATCAGCACTTCATTAGTTTTAAGGCAGATTACATTTTGCTAACGGATTAATTTACTCGCACCACCAGAAATTTAAGTTATTTTTCTTATTTATTTATTCTTTTGTAATTAACGTTTAGTACGAACTTTTTCTAATAACTTAATCCGTTATATATAAAGCTTAAAGAGATTCGTACTATTTCACGGCCAACGACCATGTATGGAGGTGATAAGGCCTTAAATCACGCTCAGCCGCCTGGATTATCCCAGATTTCGGGTATCCACTTTATAGAGCCTGAATGTGCCCCAAGAGGGTCTCCATATCCCATGGTCACTCCAAGGCTGAAATAAAAGAATAAATAATTCTGTCTCGGATTCGAATCTGGGACCTGGAGCAAAGTATCCTAATGCTCTTCCCAATGGGCCACGCCGCTCTCTCTCCTCTCTCTCTCTCTCTCTCTCTATATATATATATATATATATATATATATATATATATATATATATATATATATAAGTTAGAGACCACGGCCAGCCGGTATCGGGCTTAATCCCGCCTGTACCTTGTAAACATTCTATTGTATATATCTAAGGCTAAACAAGGAAATAAAGGCAGTGTTGTTCAAGTTATCGTGCGTATTGTTTGTGCGTCCTTTTACTTTTATTATTTACTCTTTATACTTTATTTATGTCAATTTACGTAACTGGTGCCGAAACCCGGGAGTAATTTGTTGAGAGCCTGGAACTATTATTATTTCTTTTTTCCCGTATCTTTCGCTCTCTCAATTATTTATTTATTTGAAAAAAAAAAAAAAAAGTTTAAATTTATAACAAAAAAAAATTGTTTTATTTTTTTTTTAATTCTTTCTAATTAAAACAAGATAGAATAATAATAAAATTAAAAAAACAAAACAAAATATGGCAGAAGGTGTATTACGACCTGCTGTACTCCAAGTGCCGGCGGAACCGGAGATGCCACCCCTACCACGTGATACTCTTGCAGAAGCTCATGCGAATACATTAGCATGGCTGAAGGTAAAAGCAGCGACCGCGCAAGATCTAAGAAAAGCTGTGTCGGATATAGAAAAGTTTACGGGAGAGACTGGTGAACTGAACCATTTCATAAAAAATGGCGACCGTATAATAACACGGATCGAGGTGAAGACGGCGGAGGGTCTTCTACACAGAGATGACGCGGATTCGCTCAAGGCTGATCTAGTTTGTCGGGTAAAGAGAAATATACTTAATTTCATTCAGGCCAACGAGGAGACCCCCTGGGCAGTAGTGAAAGACCGACTTAAGAAAGCTTACGGAGGAGGGAGGTGGACCCCTGAGGAAGACATCTTCCAGATGTTCAGGGAAGTTAAGCACCCTCGCCAGTCAAGCGGACAGTACGCGGGAGTGTTGCTGACGAGATTTAACAATATCACGGAAAAGATGAGAGAAATCATGAGTGCTTCTGAAGTGGAACCAAGAATGGTGTTCCTGTCGACCATTCTGTTAGTACAGCTGGCTAGAGAGACGGTCAGAAAGGAACCATTCCCCAAAGACCGTCCTTTCGTGGAGTGCGCCCAGGAAATGATGGACATTAGTGCGCGTGACGAAGAATCGAGGATGGAGGTAGAAGAAACTGGGTGGACTCGGGTACCTTATAGAAGATCCAGAACCAAACCTCCAATTTGGAAGAAAAGAGAGCCGGAGTATGATAGGAAATACAGATCGGCTAACGATGGTAGAAGAGTAAATCATAAGTCGAAACAATATTCAAGAGAAGAGAGAAGGTGTCATGGATGCGGAAAACCGGGCCACCTAGTGGCGCAGTGTCCCCGAACAAAATGCTTTGAATGTGGGACAGAGGGGCATATTGCGAAACAGTGCCCGTACATGTTTCGCCAAAGGGAACCACCTCGAGGCGAGCCGATGGAGATAAATGCTCAGAATGTGTGGAGAAGGAGCAGATCTTCGGCTGTGTCCACGGAGAGTTCGGAGACATCCGAGACGGAGGAAGAAAATTTAGAACCTGAAAGCAGGAGAGGTGAAAGACGTGAAGGAAGGCGAGGAGGCGAAAAGCGGCTGGCAGGAGCAGAAAGGAGAGTGCGAGCAGAGACCTGAAGAGAGTGGCAGCAGAGAGGCGACCGCATAATCGTGAATTATAACATAAGGAGCAAATACGGCGGTCTGCCTATAATTGAAGTGATGAAAGGAGTGAAGTGTTTAGTGGATACCGGGAGCTCCAGCACAATCGTAAGTCGGCGAGCGGCGGAGAAGATGTGTTGTAGTGGAGGGGCACTCCAGATAAAGGTATGTACATGTAAATTGATCACTCTCGGTGGGCCGTGTGAAGTAGAGGGAGAGGTACGCTTAGGTCTCGAGAAGTGGGCAATACCTGGGGGCCAGGCGATGGTACATGTAGTAGCAAGCATGCCCCGCGAATATGAGGGAATCATTGGTTGCGACCTATTGGGAAAGGTAGGAGCGCGAATTAAGAGCAAGAAGGGATGTTGGTCGGTCAAGATCGGAGGAAAAACTTATAAGTGCCGATTACTTAATAGGGAAGGTAGAGTAGGGGCGGTTAGTAGGGTCAAGGAATGGAGGTCTGCATTAAGGGAAGAATTTGGTGACATTTTCTTTAAGGAGGACGACCTGTTAGGGGCAACTGGGAAAACAGTTCACGAAATTCCCCTAAAGCTAGAAAGGGTCACGTACGTTAAGGAAAGGCGATACCCTCAAGCATTAAAACAACACATCAGGGATGAAATACAGAACCTGAAAAATCAGGGTATTATCGTGGACAGTACGTCACCATATAATAGTCCCCTTTGGATAGTAAAGAAGAAAAGCGTGCCGGGAGAAAGTCAGGAAAAATATAGGCTAGTGATCGATTTCAGGAAACTGAATGAAAACACGATAGATGAGAAATACCCTATACCCAGATTTGAAGATATCTTAGACAGACTAAGCGGTGCAACCATATTCAGCACACTCGATTTAAAAGCGGGTTACCACCAAATCAGATTGCACCCTAAAGATAGCCATAAGACAGCCTTTTCATTTGAAAGGGGGCATTACGAATTTAGAAGGATGCCCTTTGGCTTAAAAAATGCGCCAATTACGTTCCAAAGGCTCATGGACGAGTTCTTGGGAGGAATTGATGAGTCAGTCTGCCAAATTTATATGGACGATCTGCTGGTGTTCAGCAAAACCGAGGAGCAGCATGTAGCGCACCTAAGGAAAGTTTTTGATAGAGTGAGGGAGTTCGGTCTAAAATTGTCCAGCGACAAGTCTCTGTTAGGTCAGGAGCGGATAAATTTTCTAGGGCACACGATTTCTAGGGAAGGGGTGCGGCCCGATAAGTCCAAGGTGGAGGCAATACAGCGGATGGCGGTCCCGCGCGACGTGAAGGGAATCCGGCGATTGCTCGGTACCCTAAATTATTATAGGAGATTTGTCCCAGAAATGGCCGAGTGCCTTGTACCCCTTAACGACTTACTCAAAAAAGGAAAGAAGGTGGTGGTAACGCCAGAAATAGAGTTCAATATTGAGCGCTGCATGAGAAGTTTGCAAGAAAAGCCAGTGCTGGCGTTCCCGAATTTTTCCAAGGGATTCACTATCACGACTGATGCAAGCGAGTACGCGTTGGGGGCAGTGTTGTCACAAGATCAAGCCGATGGAGAACGCCTGATCGCTTATGCTAGCAGACGCCTCACAAATACCGAAACTCGCTATAGTGCGTTGGAACGGGAATTGTTAGGGATAGTGTGGGCCATCGACCACTTTAGGCCGTACGTGTTTGGCAGGAAATTTACAGTCCACACAGACCATAGACCCTTACAGTGGGTGGGCACCCTAAAGGAGTCTTCAGCAAGAGTTACTAGGTGGAAAGAGTTCCTCAGCCAATATAACTTTGACATAGCGTACAAGCCGGGGAAAGAAAATGTGGTTGCGGACTGGCTGTCCCGTGCTCTCATCATCAACGCATTGGAGGAAGAAACCGGAGAGCCATCTAGGGACCCCTCACAATTTATCAGAGATTGGACGCCACAGGGAGAAGGCGATCAAGTGGTGCTAGAGGAAGAAGCCACGGAAGAGGACAGCTCAGCGGACGAAAGGGCGACCCATATGGAGGAGCTAGAGGAAATAATTAATGATAAACGCCGGCAGATCATCTGGAAGACCCGAATGGCGGGACCGATTGAGTTCGAGAACAGCGTGTTTGGAAAAAGTAACATCACCACGCTCTGGTCGCAACCGGGGATCGGGGAGGATTTGATTTGCCGCACACTTAGAGAAGTTTCCAAGCCAGGGAAAATTCATCACCTGTATGTCGGCAATGAGACAGTATGGGAGAAAATTAAAAGACTATGGCGAGAAGAAAAAATAGGAGTGGACAGATCGTTCGTCCGCTGTACCCTGATGGTCGAAGTATTGAAGGATGTTGAGCGCCAGCGCGAAGTGACACTGGCGTATCATCAGGGCAAAACCAACCATCGAGGAATCAATGAAACCTTCCAGGCACTCAAGCGGAGATATTTCTGGTGGGGTATGAGGAAAACCATTCAAGAAGTCATTGGTAACTGTGACATCTGCCTCACCACGAAGTATGATCGGAACCCTCCTCAAGCGGTACAAGAAGAGACACCTACCTCGGAGGAACCTCTGACAGATTTGCAGGTCGATACTTTCACCTGGAGGAGTTACAAATGGGTGACGATACTAGATACGTTTAGTAAGGTCGCCATGGCGTATCTTGTTGAACAGCGGTCATCGGAAGCGGTTTTAGAGGCCATACGGACGTGGTTCCAATTTTATGGGATCCCACAACGAATAGCATCCGATGGAGGTAAGGAATTCGACAATGCCCTCATACACGCGGAAACTAAGACCCTTGAAATAGCTTGGCACCTCAATACTCCGGGGCACGCAAAGAGCAGAGGAGGTATTGAACGGCTCCATAGTACGCTGAGCGACCATTTGCGTGTTTATCAAATGGACAAGGGCCTAGAGCCGGACTTGGCAATGAAAAAGGCGGTCGCGGCGTATAATCATTCCATCCACTCTGTCACGGGATTCGCGCCATTCGAAATCCTCTTCGGTCTTCGGGACCGCCCTAGGGATTGGTCGGGGACTGTGGCGAACAGAGAACATTTGGATCGAGCGGTAGCCAACCGCATATCACTGGTGAAACGGTGGGACAAAGTCAGGCGGAGGATCGAGTCGGAGAAAAGTCGCAGGGTTGCGAAGCATAATCTGGGAGTAAGGGATATTAGCGGCGATATTAAAATAGGACTGATCGTATACAGGAGGAAAGTATCGAACAGGGGAAAGGAGCTGGAGCGGTATGAGGGACCCTTCCGGGTGATCACTATCCGGGAACATAACGTGGTCACTATCCAGAGCGTCAAAGACCCCAAAAAGCGAAGGACGGTCCATATCGAACAATTGAGGCTCCCATTGGCCAAGTTAACACTATCACAGTGAGCTGGAGTGCCCCGTCATGCTGCTAGTTATTATAGTTGATTACATTTTATTCTATTGTTGATGTTGTTTTTTGTCTGCTTAGCGTTGTTTTTTTTTTTTTTTGTATTTATTGAATTTCGTATTTACTTGTTTGTTTATTTTATTTCCACATTTCTCTGTTAATTTTTGCAATGTGTGAGTTGTTTAACGTTTCGTTGTTTGGTTCATATTAGAGCCCGATGACCGATCGCTTTGGTTCTTTCTCTCCATTATGAAGGTTAATGTTGCGCCTAACCCGCTCAGTGTAGTTTACGGAAAATGTTCGTAAACTGGCGGGGGGGAGTTAGAGACCACGGGCAGCCGGTATCGGGCTTAATCCCGCCTGTACCTTGTAAACATTCTGTTGTATATATCTAAGGCTAAACAAGGAAATAAAGGCAGTGTTGTTCAAGTTATCGTGCGTGTTGTTTGTGCGTCCTTTTACTTTTATTATTTACTCTTTATACTTTATTTATGTCAATTTACGTAACTTATATATATATATATATATATATATATATATATATATATATATATATATATATATATTGGTACCCACAAATACCAGAAGCTGACCTCTTCTATGACTTTTTTTTAAAAATCCATTTAAAGAATTTTACAACTGTAAATCAACACAGCAAGTAAATAGGATTGATATATGATTAGAACACATGGTAATCCTGTGAAGAAACTATCCATTGGTAGCACTCCAATGTCTAATTTATGTCAGGAGGTCTCTTGGCCATCTTCTTTTAAGGCGCCTCGGTGGGTTGTCGGGAATAGATATGTAGGAGAGGTCACGGATCAGCGGGTTTGAGTGGGCAAGGAGTTTGGAATGAAAAGAGGTATATCTGTAACGGGCCATGTCTTCAACAAATGCGATATTTAGGTCTTTATGGATTATTTTATTGGTAACAAAGTAAAGAGCATTAAGGATTGTTCGAAATAGGCCTGATAATTGTTATATAAATGAGTTTTTTGTAGTAATTAGGAAGTTTTGTAGTAATCTGTACCTACGAGCAGTTTCCTGTCGTTTCAGTCTAGTGTGAGGATTCTCTATTATATTACATATGCCATTTTTATTATATTTTAAAGGTTAGGTGAAAGGTTTATACTACATACTAGATCCGAGAAAACCCCTAGCGCCGTACATTGTTGGAATCAGGGAATCGTTGCATGGTCGTGGATGTGGTTGATCTTGGAGCAGGAACGTAGCTTAAGGGAAAGATTTATGGTTTAACTCTCGCGCAGAAATCTCCCTCTACCACATGGGATAATCTAGGCTCTGATTTTAAACATTAATTTAACTATTAGACAAAGAGCATATGGGATAGTAGTTATTGCTTATTTAAATGATTATGATCGCTTTTGAAAGATCATATAAGCTAAAGATCTGTTGGCTTTGAAATTATCATAATTTTTACTCCTTTTTTTTAATTGCATATATGAGTATAAAAAATAAATAATTAATCCCTGAAATCTCAAAATTAAAAAGGAATATATATATTTGTAATATAAATTAAGTTAATTCTTTAAAGTTTGTTGAAAGTGAGTATGCCGTTAATATAAGATAAAATTTAAATCTGGGATAAGCTACGGCGTAGTGGCTTTCATGACAGTATTCTATACTTTAGGTCGTGTGTTCTAACCCGGCAGAAGGCTCTAGTATATTTATATAAAAATCCTTTGTTATGTTGCCCTAAAGGTGGTCCCGAGCCTGTGCGATGTCAGGTACTCTTTAAATAACTTAACAAACTAATTAACCTAAGCCATATTACATCTCTTTTATTGTTTTGTTTTTTTTCATATTAACGATATATATACAACATCAATCTTTGTTTGCATAGACTACATCATAAAACATTGATTGGATCTCCATTACAATGTCCTTATTTACTAAACATTTTTTTATACATCAATTTTTTTATTTTGGGTTATTAAAAAAAAAACCCAACTAAGTAAAGAAAAAAAAGAGAAATAAAACAAAAAAAAAAAAAAATTAAATCAACATATAGAAATAAATGAACAAAATTTCAGATATATATATATATATATATATATATATATATATATATATATATATATATATATTATTGTTGATTAGTTCTCGACTCCTAAGGCTTTATCACCATATACATTGCAAATTTTGTTAGTTATTTTGTTAATTGTCGATTTCCGAATTTCAAGAGTATAATTATACTAAATAAATGATTTGGAAAGTTTTCTTCTTTTTATATTTATTTATTATTACATTAATAAATTATTTTTAACATTTGGAGGTCCAAAATACCCCGTCTTCAGAATCAAAGTATTCCATATTGAATTAAGGTAGTTCATATTTTATTACATATGTTTATTTCTATTTGTCAACTATGTCATAATAATGATTTGGTCACTAATTTATTTAAATATTTGCAAATACTTAGACTAGCAAGTATGAAGTAGACTGTTCCTAAGTTCCAAATCATTTATTTAGATTTTATTCTCTTCTATTTTGAACAAGCAAAATACCATTTAAATATAACATTTTTTTCTATAAATACAAATTCAAAAACATCCTTGCTTTGAACTACTCCGTTAGCAGAGTTGCAAATATTATAAATTGAAATAAACAAATTAGAAAATAATTGTAATATTACACTTAAATAAGTAAATAATTAAAAAGGAGTCATGACACCACATATCAAACTAATAAACAGTTGGTGTTTACGTCTGGTACAGTGTGGATGCGTCTAGAGGATCCAGAGGATTAAGCGCTCAACATCTGATAAGTTGCATGCTCTCTATAACTTTAATATATTTTTCCATATAATTTAATTAGAAGGTTTTTATTTAGTTTTGTTTCATCTTTTCTTTTGGTATATTTTTTATTTTGTAATTTTTTTTTTTTTTTTCAAATAAGATTCAGCCTACACAATGGGTGAATCTCCCCCTGTAAAACGTAAAAAAGGTAGATTTAAAGGTCCAAATATAGGAAATCCTGAATATACAATTAATAACTCTATAAGGTTTTTAATTATTAAAAGAATTGAAAAGGATGAGGACGGTAATACTTTAGATTTTAAGAAGGTATCACCGTTTTTTATCCATAAAAGTTTAAAACACTTAATCGGTGATGTAAAACTGGTTAAAAAACTCAAGGATGGCACTCTTTTAATAGAAGTTTTTTCGGATGCCCAATCAGAAAAACTGTTGAAATGTAATAACTTTCTTAACAATTTTCCAGTAAAAGTAGAACCGCATGGCAAGTTAAATTTGAGTAAAGGCATCATATGGTGCCCAGACCTGGTTCATTGTACAATTGAAGAAATAAAAGAAGAACTAAAATCCCAAAAAATCGAGGATGTAACACGAATGACCTACTTTAAAAATAATATAAAACATGACAGCCACAATTACCTATTAACTTTCAATAGCCCAACTGTTCCTCATGAAATAAAAATCGGTTTTTATAATGTCATTGTTAAAAACTATATTTCAAATCCCATACGTTGTTATAACTGTCTCAAATTTGGCCATACCAAAACAGTATGTACCAGTGAGCCACTATGTAAATATTGTGGAAAAATAAAGCATGAAGGTACAGAATGTGATAGTTGCTTAAAATGTGTAAATTGTTCTGGTCAACATGACTCATTTTCAAAAAGTTGCCCTATTTTTATTAAAGAAAAAGAGATTAGAAAAATAAAAGAATCCGAAAAAATAACTTATAATGCTGCTAAAAAGAAATATGAACTATTACACCCTCTTCAACCACACACTTCTTTCTCTAATGTAGTAAGAAACAAAATAACGGTAAGTGTTAGTGTACAAACTGAAGAACTACAGGACAGTTCTCTTATCTTTAAGAGGCCTTTAGCTAGACCTGTACTGAGGAGCTGTGGGACTCAGAGTGGCGTTATCAGTTCCCCCACCTCGCTCCCCCCCTCCACCACCCCCACCACCATCCCTACTCTCTCTCCTTCTCTACCGTCCTCTTCCTTACTTAATCCAGTCCCTAACCGGACTTCACGGTCTCGAGACCGGGACCTGGTCAACGTCACGGGGGCCATACCTAAAACTTGTGACACACCCATAAAACCGAAGACTATGTTTTCGGGACAGCTGACATCTACCGATGCCACCCCCCCTACCGAGTGCCCAGATGATTTTGTTCGTCAGGGCGAGTGGACATTAGTTAAAGATAGACGATCTCGAAGCAAAACGCGAAGCAGAGACAGATTACAATCTGATTAGCCAGTTATTGGTAACAATTCGATTATTGAAAATTAATTTTAATTCAAATCAACTATAATTTTTAATTTAATATCTATCACTAACCAAGTTTATGATCTTTCACTCCAACACTCATATAGTTATATTACTTTATTTCGTCAATAGAACCATCTGGTATCGATTTCATCATTTTTTTACTGTTTTTTCTTTCTCTTTTTATTTCACGTTTTCAGCCAAATTTACTATAGCCTTATTGCAATGGAAATACAATGAGTTAAAAACATATTTTATCTTTACAAATGGTCTCGATCAGAGATCCTCCGATTTTTGCCAGCCTAAACGATATATCCAAAAATTACTTTTTAGATCGGCCTCTCCTTATTACTACATATGCACCTACATCTTAAATTATTACTATATACCCTTTTCTATTTTCCTCTCTATTTTCTATTGCTTTGCTAATTCGTTAGTTGTTTTATCTTATGTTATCTTAATCGATCCAGTGGCCTTTAAACCTAATATTTCCTTCCTTTATTCTTCTGTTCGGCGGTCTTCAAGAGGGCTATCCATCATCGACTCATTTCATCATTTTTTATTGTCTAATTTTCTTTAAAAACCTACTATGGCATTATTACATTGGAATTGCAATGGATTAAAAACACATTTTGCCGACTTGAAGACATTGATTGAAGACCACCATTCAGTCTGTTTGTGCCTGCAAGAAACACATCTGAAAATTCAACAGAATTTTTCGCAAAAGAATTTTGAAATCTACCGGAGAGACGGACCGAATACTGAACATGGATCTGGAGGGGTCCTTATAGCCGTCGATAAGTCTGTCTACTCGGAAGAAATAGACATTGACTCAGAGCTTCAAGCAGTTGCTGTTTCAATTCACCTGGGAACAACGTTTACAGTCTGTAATATTTACCTTCCCCCAGATAGTTCTATTCAACCCGCACATCTCGTACACCTATATAAACAACTTCCTCAACCCATTGTGATGGTAGGAGACTTCAACGGACACCATACGCTCTGGGGTTCTCAAAATATTAATACCCGAGGTAGAATCATTGAAGACTTTCTCGATATATCTGAACTACTGCTACTTAACACAGGTGAACCAACCTACCTCAGTTCGGCATACGGCTCCTATTCGGCTTTAGACCTATCTCTTTGCAGCCCTCCTCTGTACAGTAAAATTGATTGGACAGTCTTACCCGACCTATATGGAAGCGACCACTTCCCAGTACGTCTCTTATTCGGGAACATGGTTGCATGGGAATATAAGCTGAAACCAAGGTGGATACTGGACAGAGCTAATTGGCCACTTTTCTCTGCGCTTTCTATTCCCCCTTTGGCTTCTCCACCTGAGCTCAGCATCGAGGAAGGATGTCAAGCTATAACTGACGTCTTAATAAATGCAGCTACGGCCGCCATCCCGAGAAGTAAAGGGACTCCCAAAAGAATGCCTGTTCCCTGGTTTACTGAAGAATGCAAAACAGCCATCAGAAACCGCAGAAAAGCCCTCAGAAGGTTTCAAAAAAATATGAACGAAGAAAACCTCATAGAATACAAACGACAGAGAGCTATATGTCGACGGATTTTAAATCAAAGTAAAACTATATCATGGAAACAGTTTGTCGAATCCATCAACTCCTCAACCCCTTCAACTATCATTTGGAAAAGAATTAAGAGACTTAGCAATAATAACCTTTCTAGCCGGTATACACTCCTACTCAACGGTGCTTTAAACGACCAGCCTGAGTCGGTTGCTGCCCATTTTGCGGACTTTTACTGTGAATTATTCAATTCCACCCGCACACCCGAAGCATCTGACGAAGAAATAATCAAGTATCCCCTATTCACTCAAAACCATACTGAGGATTACAATCGCTCTTTTTCAATGTGGGAGCTGGAATCAATATTGAAGAATCTAAAGGGAACTTCTCCAGGACCGGATGGAATCCACTATGTTATGATAAAAAATCTGCCGCAGGATACTTTGGAATGGCTCTTGGGATTTTACAATCACATTTGGCACAAAGGGGAATTTCCGCAACTTTGGCGCCACTCAGAAATCATTCCGATCCCCAAAGCTAACAAGGACAAACGCCATGCCACTAATTACCGTCCTATTTTCCTCACCAGCTGTCTCGGAAAGCTGATGGAGCGCATGGTCAATAAACGACTGAAATGGGTCATTGAATCTAACAACATGGTTCAGAACTTCCAGTGTGGATTCAGAAAGGGGAGAAGTACAGTCGACCACCTTGTACAGATCGAAGCGGAACTCCAATACGCTTTCATTCAGCGGCAACAAGTTGTAGCTGTATTTTTCGATATGTTTAAGGCATTCGACACCATTAATAAAATCAATGTCCTAAAAATCCTTATAGAACTCGGGTTTACTGGCAGGCTTATCCACTTCATCGAACAATTCTTGACCAAACGTACCTTCCAGATCCGCATAGGAAATGTTTTGTCTAGGATATGCGACCAAGTTACTGGAATGCCACAAGGATGTGTCTTAAGCCCGACACTTTTCATGCTCGCAATCAATAGGTTGGGTCGCGGCCTACCAAGAGGAGTCCGACCTATGCTGTTTGCCGATGAATTGGCTATCTTATGCAGATCGAGTGACATTGACACTATCAAAACTAAGCTTCAGCACAGCATCAATCGTATCAGCTATTGGGCACAAGCTTCGGGGCTTAAGTTTTCCGCTGAGAAGACCAGATTCCTACACTTCAGTAGGAAAAGAAATATATCCCCATCTCCAGAGCTGTCATTAGATGATGTTTTACTACCCTACGTTGACAGTATCAAGTTTCTAGGATTAATCTTTGACCGAAGGCTATCGTGGGAGCGCCACATTAATGAGCTGAAAGAAAGATGTCTTGTTAAAATGAATATCTTAAGGGTACTAAGTGGAACGTCAAAATACCATTTAAATATACATTTTTTTTTTAAATACAAATTCAAAAACACCCCTTGCTTTAAAACTACCCTTTTTAGCAGAGTTGCAAATATTAAAAAATTGAAATAAACAAATTAGAAAATAATTGTAATATTACATTTTAAATAAGAAAAATAATTAAAAAGGATCAGAAAACCCATATAAACAAATAAACAGTTGGGGTGTTTCTTTGGGTACAGTGTGATGCGTCTAGAGGATCCGGGATTTAAGCGCTAACATTGAAAAAGTTGCATGCTCTCATAATTTAAATATTTTTTTCCCAAAAATTTTTAATTAGAAGTTTTTATTTAGTTTTGTTTCATCTTTTCTTTTGTAATTTTTTTTTTTGTAATTTTTTTTTTTTTTTTCAATAAGATTCAGCCTAACAATGGGTGAACCCCCCCTGTAAAACGTAAAAAAGGTAGATTTAAAGGCCCAAAATATGGGAAAATCTGAATATACAATTAAAAAACTCTTTAAGGTTTTTAATTTTTAAAAAAATTTTGAAAAGGATGGGACGGTAATATTTTAGATTTTAAGAAGGTATCACCTTTTTTTTATCCATAAAGTTTAAAAATTTAATCGGTGTTTGTAAAACGGGTTAAAAAAACTCAAGGATGGCACTCTTTAATAGAAGTTTTTTGGGTGCCCAATCAGAAAAACTGTTGAAATGTAATAACTTTCTTAAACAATTTTCCAGTAAAAGAGAACCGCATGGCAAGTTAAATTTGGTAAAGGCATCAATGGTGCCCAGCCCGGGTTCATTGTAAAATTGAAGAAATAAAAGAAGAACAAAAAACCCAAAAAAAAAAGAGGATGTAACACGAATGCCCTATTTAAAAATAATAAAAACATGACACCCAAAATTTCCCTATTAACTTTCAATAGCCCAACTGTTCTCATAAAATAAAAACGGTTTTTATAATGTCATTGTTTTAAAAAATATATTTCAAATCCCATACTTGTTATAACTGTCTCAAATTTTGGGCCCTACCAAAAAAGTATGTACCAGTGGCCACTATGTAAATATTGGGAAAATAAAGCATGAAGGTACAGAATTGATAGTTGCTTAAAAAAAAAGTGTAAATTGTTCTGGTCAAATGACTCTTTTCAAAAAGTTTCCCCATTTTTATTAAGAAAAAGAGATTGAAAAAAAAAGAATCCGAAAAAATAACTATAATGTGCTAAAAAAAAATATGAATTTTACACCCCCTTCAACCAACACTTTTTTCTCTAATGTAGTAAGAAACAAATAACGGTAAGTGTTAGTGTACAAACTAAGAACTACAGGACAGTTCTCTTTCTTAAAGGCCCTTTTGCTAGACCTGTACTGAGGAGCTGTGGGACTCAAGTGGCGTTATCGTTCCCCCACCCCGCTCCCCCCTCCACCACCCCCACCACCCTCCCCACCTCTTCCTTTTCTACCGTCCCCTTTCCTTACTTAATCCAGTCCCCAACCGGACTTTACGGTCTCGAGACCGGGGCCCGGTCAACGTCACGGGGGCCATACCTAAAACTTGTGACACACCCATAAAACCGAAGACTATGTTTTCGGGACAGCTGACATCTACCGATGCCCCACCCCCCTACCGAGTGCCCAGATGATTTTGTTCGTCAGGGCGAGTGGACATTAGTTAAAGATAGACGATCTCGAAGCAAAACGCGAAGCAGAGACAGATTACAATCTGATTAGCCAGTTATTGGTAACAATTCGATTATTGAAAATTAATTTTAATTCAAATCAACTATAATTTTTAATTTAATATCTATCACTAACCAAGTTTATGATCTTTCACTCCAACACTCATATAGTTATATTACTTTATTTCGTCAATAGAACCATCTGGTATCGATTTCATCATTTTTTACTGTTTTTTCTTTCTCTTTTTATTTCACGTTTTCAGCCAAATTTACTATAGCCTTATTGCAATGGAAATACAATGAGTTAAAAACATATTTATCTTTACAAATGGTCTCGATCAGAGATCCTCCGATTTTTGCCAGCCTAAACGATATATCCAAAAATTACTTTTTAGATCGGCCTCTCCTTATTACTACATATGCACCTACATCTTAAATTATTACTATATACCCTTTTCTATTTTCCTCTCTATTTTCTATTGCTTTGCTAATTCGTTAGTTGTTTTATCTTATGTTATCTTAATCGATCCAGTGGCCTTTAAACCTAATATTTCCTTCCTTTATTCTTCTGTTCGGCGGTCTTCAAGAGGGCTATCCATCATCGACTCATTTCATCATTTTTTATTGTCTAATTTTCTTTAAAAACCTACTATGGCATTATTACATTGGAATTGCAATGGATTAAAAACACATTTTGCCGACTTGAAGACATTGATTGAAGACCACCATTCAGTCTGTTTGTGCCTGCAAGAAACACATCTGAAAATTCAACAGAATTTTTCGCAAAAGAATTTTGAAATCTACCGGAGAGACGGACCGAATACTGAACATGGATCTGGAGGGGTCCTTATAGCCGTCGATAAGTCTGTCTACTCGGAAGAAATAGACATTGACTCAGAGCTTCAAGCAGTTGCTGTTTCATTCACCTGGGAACAACGTTTACAGTCTGTAATATTTACCTTCCCCCAGATAGTTCTATTCAACCCGCACATCTCGTACACCTATATAAACAACTTCCTCAACCCATTGTGATGGTAGGAGACTTCAACGGACACCATACGCTCTGGGGTTCTCAAAATATTAATACCCGAGGTAGAATCATTGAAGACTTTCTCGATATATCTGAACTACTGCTACTTAACACAGGTGAACCAACCTACCTCAGTTCGGCATACGGCTCCTATTCGGCTTTAGACCTATCTCTTTGCAGCCCTCCTCTGTACAGTAAAATTGATTGGACAGTCTTACCCGACCTATATGGAAGCGACCACTTCCCAGTACGTCTCTTATTCGGGAACATGGTTGCATGGGAATATAAGCTGAAACCAAGGTGGATACTGGACAGAGCTAATTGGCCACTTTTCTCTGCGCTTTCTATTCCCCCTTTGGCTTCTCCACCTGAGCTCAGCATCGAGGAAGGATGTCAAGCTATAACTGACGTCTTAATAAATGCAGCTACGGCCGCCATCCCGAGAAGTAAAGGGACTCCCAAAAGAATGCCTGTTCCCTGGTTACTGAAGAATGCAAAACAGCCATCAGAAACCGCAGAAAAGCCCTCAGAAGGTTTCAAAAAAATATGAACGAAGAAAACCTCATAGAATACAAACGACAGAGAGCTATATGTCGACGGATTTTAAATCAAAGTAAAACTATATCATGGAAACAGTTTGTCGAATCCATCAACTCCTCAACCCCTTCAACTATCATTTGGAAAAGAATTAAGAGACTTAGCAATAATAACCTTTCTAGCCGGTATACACTCCTACTCAACGGTGCTTTAAACGACCAGCCTGAGTCGGTTGCTGCCCATTTTGCGGACTTTTACTGTGAATTATTCAATTCCACCCGCACACCCGAAGCATCTGACGAAGAAATAATCAAGTATCCCCTATTCACTCAAAACCATACTGAGGATTACAATCGCTCTTTTTCAATGTGGGAGCTGGAATCAATATTGAAGAATCTAAAGGGAACTTCTCCAGGACCGGATGGAATCCACTATGTTATGATAAAAAATCTGCCGCAGGATACTTTGGAATGGCTCTTGGGATTTTACAATCACATTTGGCACAAAGGGGAATTTCCGCAACTTTGGCGCCACTCAGAAATCATTCCGATCCCCAAAGCTAACAAGGACAAACGCCATGCCACTAATTACCGTCCTATTTTCCTCACCAGCTGTCTCGGAAAGCTGATGGAGCGCATGGTCAATAAACGACTGAAATGGGTCATTGAATCTAACAACATGGTTCAGAACTTCCAGTGTGGATTCAGAAAGGGGAGAAGTACAGTCGACCACCTTGTACAGATCGAAGCGGAACTCCAATACGCTTTCATTCAGCGGCAACAAGTTGTAGCTGTATTTTTCGATATGTTTAAGGCATTCGACACCATTAATAAAATCAATGTCCTAAAAATCCTTATAGAACTCGGGTTTACTGGCAGGCTTATCCACTTCATCGAACAATTCTTGACCAAACGTACCTTCCAGATCCGCATAGGAAATGTTTTGTCTAGGATATGCGACCAAGTTACTGGAATGCCACAAGGATGTGTCTTAAGCCCGACACTTTTCATGCTCGCAATCAATAGGTTGGGTCGCGGCCTACCAAGAGGAGTCCGACCTATGCTGTTTGCCGATGAATTGGCTATCTTATGCAGATCGAGTGACATTGACACTATCAAAACTAAGCTTCAGCACAGCATCAATCGTATCAGCTATTGGGCACAAGCTTCGGGGCTTAAGTTTTCCGCTGAGAAGACCAGATTCCTACACTTCAGTAGGAAAAGAAATATATCCCCATCTCCAGAGCTGTCATTAGATGATGTTTTACTACCCTACGTTGACAGTATCAAGTTTCTAGGATTAATCTTTGACCGAAGGCTATCGTGGGAGCGCCACATTAATGAGCTGAAAGAAAGATGTCTTGTTAAAATGAATATCTTAAGGGTACTAAGTGGAACGTCATGGGGAGCTGACAGGACGACCTTGCTCAAAATCTACAATGCGATTGTGAGCTCTAGGCTAGAACATGGCTGCTTTGTGTACGGCTCTGCTCGCCAAAGCATATTATCGAAGTTGGATGTTGTTCATCATACGGGAATCCGCATCCCTACTGGTGCTTTTCGAACAAGTCCCACTTTAAGTCTTTGTGCCGAATCTGGAATCCCTCCACTACATTTTCGCCGGCAAAAACTGGCAATAAATTATATTTCAAAATTATATTTGCAGCCTACACACCCTTCGTACAGATATATATTTCGCCCTTGCTTCTCTCAAGAATTTCTTCGCCGACCAAATGCCACACTTCCACTAGCCGAAAGAATGCAAACAGCTATCGCAGAGATTAAGCAAACCCAGATAACTACGATTGAACCACATATCCCTCCTTGGACCTTCCAAAGACCCACCGTACATTTACAGTTGATAAAGTTAAAAGAAGATAACTCTCAGCCATCTCAATACCAAGAAAACCTCCAACAACTCATTGACACCATACCCAACAATCTTACTATTTTTACCGATGGATCTAAGACCGAAACAACCACAACATCAGCCTTCGTAACTCCAGACTCAACCTACACATTCAAACTTCACCAGTTATGCAATATATATACCGCAGAACTTAATGCAATCGCTCAGGCTCTCTACCACTCGATGACCTCTCCCAAAGATAATATCATAATCTGTACAGATTCTATGAGTGCGCTGTCTGGTGTCGACCAGTTATATTCTGAAAATCCCATTATAGCGAGAATTCAGGAATATGTGTCGATGCTCAGGGACAAAGGTAAAAATGTTTACCTTATATGGGTCCCCGGACATAAGGGCATAGTTGGTAACGAACTTGCAGACCAAGCAGCTGAGAAAGCAAGAAATCTGCCCGGCCGCGGAAGTAACCTATTATCTTCCTCCGATCTAGCTCGCACATTAAAAGAAAAGATAAATAAAAACTGGCAGGCGATGTGGGAAGATAGTTCAGGCAAATTGCGACTAATAAAAAGACTGGTTAAACCATGGAATAGCTCTTGCCGCAGAAGCCGCCGTGAGGAGGTGGCACTGGCACGCCTGCGGATTGGACATACAAGACTCACCCATGAGTATCTTATCCAAAGGGAACAGCCACCAAGATATCCAAAATGCGACGCACCGCTCAGTGTAAAGCACTTGATCGAAGCATGCCCTGTTATCAGAAGAATACTCTCTCAGCATGGGGTACCCCCAGATGTGACTGTGGCGCTAGGCGACGAAGAGAGGATTATCGGCGGTCTGTTGAAAGGCCTAAAAGAGTTGAATCTTCTATCAAAGCTATAAAATTATAGGAATACCTTAAATTCTAGCAACCTTAAAGGCGTTGATGACCACCCGTAGTTGAACGCCTATAAAATCCACCAATCAATCAATCAATCAAACTAATAAACGGATCAGTAAAAAAAATACCATAAACATTACCCAGTTCCGAATGATTACTGGCCATGACTACCTCGCAAAACACTTGCATCGGATCGGAGTGGTAGAGTCTCCACTTTGCTGCCTTTGTCATGCAAATAATGAAATGGATGCAGCACATCTATTGTAGAAGTATGCACCTGATTACAAAAAATAAGAGGTGAAACCCCATCCAGATCGGAGTGGTACTGGGCTGCCAGATCCCTTATGGCGGAAGTCGAAATGGGAAGGCATAATTAAAAAAAAATAATAATAAAAAAAAATAAAAAAATACCAATGATAAAGGTAAATATTAATTAACAAAACAAATTACATATTTAAATATCGAATGTAAAATTCTTCAACAAAATTTCTTTCTTTTTTATCCTTCTTAATTATAATTAAATCTTGAACTAAAAAAGCACTATAACGCAATGCTTCTCTTAAAAAATTTTCTAGGACAGTCCAGTTAGAGCCGTTTAAAAGATTAATGACTTCACTAACTGTTAACGTTGCACTATTCAAAAATTTGATTCTATATGGTCTTCCTATTGGGTTTATTTTTAACTTTTTTTTTAAATTACAAACGGGGCATAGTTGACATATATCAGTTTTAAATGGTTTATAATTTAAATTTAATAATTCAGCGCTGCTTTGTAGTATTAATTTTGCATTATTAAATGGCATGGAATATATATTACCCTTGTACCATTTAAATATAAGGAATTCGGCTTGAAACTGATGTATAAAAACACTTTAAGCTATAAGTAAACATTATTGACCAAGTAAACATGATTTTATAAAGACAGAGAGGATTAAATTGAAATATTGAAGAACGCTAATAACTTTTTTTACAACCCAATAACCAATAGCTTAGTTTTTCCAAGACCAAAACATACCTGAACGACACACCTGACTTGTTATTCCATTACTACTGTTTACAATAATATGTATTACTCCAAATTTTCAATTTCCTCACACAAATCCTCCAAAGTATTCAAATTATTACTACAATGTTAAAATATGGGCGAAATCCCTCAGTAAAGAAAAAATTTCTGAATTATTGAATCCAAATTACTCATCGCTATAGACATAGCTGCGTCACTTATTCTGATATTTATCCTGTATACAAGTATATGTATTCTTTATTGCTTTTGGTTTAGACAATTACTGTTTATTACTGTGTACTGTTTTCATAATTGTTTTTTGTATTAATTAGGTATTATATACTCAATTTTGTATTTGCATGCATTAATATTATATCTTGTATATATGTATATGTATTCCTTGAAGCTTTTAAGCTTAGTCAATTACTGCTTCATACTATGTACTGTGTTACTGTTTTTTATAATTGTATTTTTATATTCCTAAAGTATTACATTGTTTCTAACTTTGTAGTGTGTTACTGTTTCTTTATAAAAGAATTGTGTTAGATTATGTAAGTATTGTATTTTATCGTACTGTGTACTGTGTTACTGTTTTTTATTGTACTTTTATTGAATTGCCGCAGGTAAACTCCTTTCCCACACACGGGCTCGCCTTAATGAGATAATGACTTCTACTTGCACTGTAAAATGTCTCTATTTTGGTTTAAATTAAGAAGTTAAAATTTTTTTTTCGATTTGGACTGTTTTATTATTACTCAGACGATATGCAGTTGATTCCCTCTTCACCCTTAGCCTGGAGAAACTCCTTAGATCTTTTTAAGGCCGGAATGGAGGCGGTGACTCAGGGAGAGACTCCAGGCAATGAAGACGTTTGGCGCCTGGAACCGAGTCCCAATAGCTTCCCTTACTGCCTCCACCTCTTTAGTGACCTAGCCTATTTTTTTGCCTCGGTGGCCCCCTTCCCCCGCTGTTAAATTGAATTGCTAAATAATCCTTTTGCTACTCCTGTTTACTTTGGCCTCGCTCTAATTTACTTTCCATCCCCGGGGTCATCGCTTTAAATTTGATATGGTAATGAGTTGCGGTAATTGCACTGGGGTGGTTGAGCCATCGCTGCACCAAACACGTGTTTTTCCTCAACACAAACACATATTAACAAGTATGTAACATAAACACCGATACCCCCTGATGATTATAAGAGTACAAGAGCTATTAAAATCACAACCTCATTAATTTCACTTTACTATACATGGTGTCCTATAAATGTCTAGTGATATAATGGAAGCAGATACAAGACGTCAAGAAAAACAAAAAAGTTCATACTATCCACTGTATAACTCTCAACGGAAAATAAATTTTAGAGTTGTTTTCTGTAATCCATGGTTTTATTTTTTTTTTATTTATTCATATGTATTACAGTTTGTCACACTGGACAATAATAATATTGCTAAAGGATCCCATGTCCATGGTTTAAGAAAAAAATAAATCTACCTCAACAAACAATGAAGGGTCTTGGGCTGGGTACATTTAGAGATTCGTACTGTATCTAGGCCAACGCCTCACACTTGGGCGAAACACCAAATTATTGGGTATTGTATTGTAATATTATAGTATTAGGCTGTTGACGGTACGAAAAAAGGGTTAAACGTGGTCCTCCATTATTTTTTAAGGAGGAATCGATTTGTATATTCAGATTTTAATTGTGATGTACAGGGCCCCAAAAGACCCCTTTTTTTTTTCTTTTTTTTTTATTGGAACTCTATTATTTGACGTCGTGAATTTATTCCGACAGACTTATCAGAAAAATAAGTGGTGCCGCATGGAAGAAGAGGAAATTTCCCAGAAGGCTACAAAGTTAAACCCACCAAATAGGAAAATAAATTTCGTATAACATCATGCAGAATACTAAATTTTAATATATGCAAAAGCATTTATAACTATGTATAAATTGGAGACTTAAAAATAAAAGGTTTTAGAGTGAAAATGTGGATCACAAGAATTTTAAAAAAGCCTGTAATAAAAATAAGTCACTAAAAAAATAAATTCCTGTATAATGAGAATTTATAGTGATGACCGGTGTAATTTTTTTTCTTTATCGCTATACCTTTCTTTATTATATATTTCTTTCATAGATAAGTGGAATTAAATTTGATAAAATACATGTAAATAAACATCTAAAACTAACCTATACTCCAAGCATACATATTTTCGGTATCAACTACTCAACCTATCATCCAGAACAACATACAGAATAGATAACAAATTTTTGGTTCATCCAGAATGTGAATCAAGCGAGTGGTTATGTTTCCTATTTCGTCTCCTTTTCCGCTTTCCAAGTTTTCAGAAGGGTACAAAAGCCTTTAATTAAGCATTAATCTTTTATTTAAAATATTAAAACTGGAAATCAGGTCTCACTTAAAGGCAGAAAGTCATTTGAAGAGGGTTAAATCTTAAAGGGAATATCTCCTTCTTAATCTCCTTGATAAAATATCTTTTGAGAAAGAACCTTTGGAGGAGGGAGGGGGGTGGTAGGGAAGGTGGGGGGAGGCTGTATCGGCTTCACGCTCTAATTATTTTCCCCTGTCCGTGGTCACCCTGCTTCGTTTAAAACTCTTCCTTACATCCTCCTTTTGCTAGAAATCCCTTTAATAAAGAAGAAAATATCATCGGATCAAACCAATTAAAAAGGCTTAAAAAGGAAACTTTCCAACCGAAATGAAGAGGAATATAAAAAAAAAAATTAAACTTTTCGGAAGGCAAGGTCAGTCGAAACTTGGAGAGAGAATCGGTTCCACCCCCTCACCGGGCATTGAATACCTTTGAAGGATGAAAAGTCGGAAGAGCGGTGAAAAATGTCTTCTGGTAGAGTCCAATGAAGGGGTACAAACCCCCCCTGTATACTCCCCCTCCCTTCTGTGTCTCTAACAAGGCCCAATCAGGGGATGTTTCTGAAACCGATCCCCTGCCTGATGTATTTCATTTCTTATGTTACGTTCCTGACAGGAACTCTATCCCAAACCAAATGCAATCATTCAGGGGCTAACATATAAACAATACTATATATAACAACGCTATTGTGTTATGTAAAGATTTTTTCATTTCAAATATACTTTGTTTATCCCTAAACCAACTAATAATTATCGAATGGATGAAAAGTAAATTTTATCCCAGGGCATTTCATCCAACAAGGGTAATGTACAATGAACAGTGGAAATTGCATTTGTCAATCATTAATCATTTGTACTCGGTTGTCGCCTCTGAGGTGACATTCAATTTTATTAACGATTATGTAGAATGAATCAATACCATCGCTTATAGATTTTTGTTCTCAGTATTTAGTAATTACTTTTAATCTTTTTAATATTTAAGTTTAAATTAAACATAATCAAAATAAAGAAAATATAATTAAAAAATAAAAATTGTTCAAAATGTTATTATTTCCAAATTACTATATTAGGATATATATGTTTATATCGCGGTTTATAGTAGCTAATCTTTTCGAT